>CM035430.1:5760916-5820916 GCA_020310875.1 Ceratopteris richardii | reverse complement strand
TACATCACTTTTGGGGGCAGGGGTAGGGGTTTTTTGTGATATATTTCTAAAGTGATGTTTGCGAACACACTTATGACTCTCCATGCACTTTCTTCACTCTTTACTAGGTTTTATTTGGAAGCTTGTGTATACAACTATAAACCTAAGGTTTTAATTATCTTTGTAGTAGATTCACTTGGTACTATATTTACAATTGCGTTGTGCTCCAAGCTTCTTCTGGTTCCTTGTGATGTTTATGTGCTTTTGTAGACCTCGAGCTCCAACAACCATTCTGGGTGCACACATATGGAAGGTATGGATCCATTGAAATAACGAGATGCTTTCACATGCATAAGACAAAAATACATTTATAGATTCAAAATAAAATATAATATAAACTCAAATGCTTGTAATGTCCATGGATAAGTAAACAAAAAATTATAATAAAACAAACAAAACGAATGCATCCTACATGGCACTTGAAAACATTATTGTATCTAACACAAAGACATACCATAATTTAAGTGATAGTGGAACAAAGAGTTTCATGTGGCAACAACTATGGCTAGCATGCTTGCCCTAGAGATAAACATATTTTGCAGCAAAAAAGTAGACAAGAAATGTACAACCTAAGAATATATCCATCACTAGATGTCCTACCGTCATCACTCCCCCCATTAAGGCTCTATGGCAAATATTGTGGTAGTGCAAGTAATTTATTCTCTCTATGAATCCAATCATGATGGCTAAAAAGTTTATGCCCTACCTAACTTTATGACTATTTCGCAAAGAAAATCTATTATCGTCAACTATCATGCATAGACCTCATCTAGCTTGAGCTTCACAAATGCCCATGCTCATGCAATGGCTTTTAATCATAATGAAGCACGTACAACCCTAGGCAAAATGGATCATTTGTCCAATACAAAGCTTTCGGAAGTGGGATTTCACTCTAGCAAAAAGCTTGGTGAAGGTGGCTACTCCATGTTCTTAAGTTGGACAATAGGTTATCTCAACCACCCCATCCTCGATCAATGCATGTCATAGAAGAAAATTCTATAATTAGTTTCCTCTTATAGATGAGTCTTCACCATTAGGAATTCCATAATCAATGGTTCCTTTGCAATACATTAGTATTTGCATTGGCTTGACTTCCAAGAATTTTGGCAAGTCTTGCTAGAGAATGTACTGAATACTTCAAAAATATAGATGTTCAAAACAATTCCTATATCTCGCCTATGCATTGGATGTGAGGTCTCTTCAATAGATGAACTTGTAGTAACATCCATAGGTGTCAGGATTGCCTTGCAATCCTCCTTGTCAAAGGCCTTCAAAATCTTTCTTGCATACTTCTATTGGGAGATGAAAGTCTTTAATGGATCTTTTCGTACTTCAAGGTCTAAAAAATAATGTAATAAGCCTAAATCTATCATTTCAAAATAAGAGTTCATGCCATATTTTGTTTGTTTAACAAAAGTTTCATCATTTCCTATATCTAGAAGTCATCTAAATAGAGTGCAATCACAATTTGATTCACTCATCTTTTTAGAACATGCAAGACAACATTAGAAGGAAAACTTTGGAAATCTACATCAAAGCTACTTACTGAACCATTGGTACCATTATCTAGTAGTTTATAATGCCTTCTTCATGTCACATACCTGGTTCTCTAAGTGGATGAGCTCAAACTCTGGTTGCATCCATATGATATGCAAACCAACATTTATCAAAAGCCATAGATAGAATTACTTGGATAGTGGTCATTCTTGCAATTAGTCAAAATGAATTTCTCAAAACGTGATGCTTGATTTATTTACTCTTGCAAACATTTTCACACTCTATTGACATGATTTGACCATGAACATTGATCCTTAACTTCTTTATCTTCTTGCTATGATCACAAAAAGTTGTTTATTTAATTCAATTTAAGAAAGTCTTGATCTTTGATCATCAAAAATGAGTACACCCACATATTCTTGCTATGATCATCAATGAGTAACATGAAATATAAAGATTTACCCAAGGACTATGTAGGCATCTATCCACAAAAGTCACCGAGCACTAACCCTAGAGGATATCATACTATGTGCTTGATTTCTTTTGGAAATGCCATCCTTTCTTGATTGTCAATCATTGAAGCTTCATACGTTTCCCTCATGTCTTCAAAAAGAGGTGGGTATGCAACTATACCCTTGTGATGCATCTCCTTTATTATACGTGACCCACTATGTCAAAATCTTGCATTTCATAAGTTACTTGTGCTCACACTTGTATAATATGTAAGAGCAAAAAAAATTTATAGGATTTTGCTATTTATGCCAATCCCAATTATGTTGTTTTTAATATGCATAATCTTAGCTACTATCATCTTCAAAGATGCTTCATCACCTTGATAAGGTATAGAAGCTAATCATACCAAATTTCTTTGGATTTATGTAACATACAATAAGTTTGAAATGTTGGTGCAATTCACAAGCCTACACATTTGGCTTGAAAGATACCTTAAAGTCCATACACTTATGAAGAAGCATAGGAACAAATGCTAGTGGTTAATTACCACTTTACCTCTTTGTAGAAGTCAGTTTTGACTTTGGAATCTTTTGTAAACACCTACCAAGGAAATCTCGTGAACTTTATTAGATGTAAAGCATCAATCAAGTAGATGGAATATCTCCTAGGATGTAGGAGCTTGATTAAAGAGAGCCAAATTTTGAATTCAAATTCAAACTTTGAACTAAGTCACTATAAAATGTCAACTCAAAAAGTTGCAGGGAAGAAGACTCATATCCCGAGCTCATCTCTGTCATTTTTGAGTGTGTGTGAGGCGTACACTCTAGCCCACACCTATCTACACCATTACGCAATGATCTTAATCCCAATGGTATTGTATACAAGTGTTCATTAATACATATATCTACATTGTTTATTTCTAAGTTCTCTGTCATACTACTTGAAAGTCTATCAACTTATGGATATCATATCTCAGTCATTTCTTCACCAAATTCAAAGATCTATAGCTTGTTCGAGCCAGCTCAAAGTTCTCTACATGCTACAAAAATGTGAAGAGATTCCATTCAGCCATTTCAGAGAAAAGCTCTTCGAGGTGATCACTGGTCAAAGTCTACAACAGTCCTAAAAAATAGGGGTAAAGGTTTACTTGCTAAATTGATTTCTCTGAGCATAGTTAATCTTTTTACGTCATTCCACTTGGAATAGTGAGCTTGCTAAGAAAATTAGATACCACTAAAAGGAATTTTTCCATCTCCTACTATGCTGGTCATACTGAGCAAAAGATCAAGCAAGTGTCAAGACAAGATTAGAAGGTTTTGTTGAGATCTTGAAATCCAAAGTTATCTGTTTTGATTTAATCTTTATACATATTATTTCCAAAGTACATAGGCCATTTTATGGTGTCATTGGAAAGCTAAGGATGTCCACTTATCAACTTTGAAGCATCAGAGGGCTGGTACAAAGCAGGATTTGGCAGTACCTACTCAATCTCTTGGAGTCTCCATCCATCATTCCCAACAGTGGTATCAGAGCAAACTAAGGTAAAATGGGAGATGGTTTTCCTTCATTTATTGATAAATTGGATAGGAAGAACTATCAGGCATGGTCTCTAGGGATGGAGACATACCTACAAGGAAGGAGTCTTTATGGATACATCTCAGGAGATGAGGAATTGCCTTCATTCAAAATAAGAAGATTGCCAACAAAGGAAGAACATGAAAAGCTCAACACATGGTGTGCTAAGGATGCATTAGCAAGGTCCTATTTACTCAACTCCATCTCTCATTTTCGTTTGCCACATATTAGGAACTGTAAGACATCCCAAGAGACTTGGGAAACCTTATCATCTTATTTCTCTTCCAACACAGGGGCTAGAAAAAATCAGTTGTGGATTGAATTCACCACATTAAGGAAGCAACCTAAGCAAGTTGTTTTAGAGTGTGTGACCAAGATTAAAGATGTAGCAGATCAGTTAGCAAGCATAGGAGAAGAGATTGAAGAAGAGCAGTTTGTAAGGCAAGTGATCAATGGGATCAAGGCTGATCACAAATGGGAAAGCTTCACCACTGCCATGGACCTTTACATGGACATGCAGATTCCAAATATTACCACTCTCATGGGACAATTATTCATTCATGAAGCCAAACTCAACAAGAATGGAGATACATCCAAAGGTAATAGCTCTTCTGCCCTATACACTGATAAAGGTAAAGCTAAAGATAAAGGCAAGAACAAGAAACGAGAAGATGAAGGAACTACCTCCCAAGCCAACTATGCAGGGAGAGGTAGATCATCAAGAGGAAGGGGCAGAGGAGGTAAGCAAGGTAGGGGGAGATCCTGTAACTCATCACCATGCAACATTTGTGGTTTCTCAAATCATACTACAGATGAGTGTTTCAGGAACTACAAGAATCAGAGAGGAAGAGGATATCAAAGAGGTGGATACTCACAGTCAAGAGGTAGATTCAACCATCATCAAGGCTACAACAACAACTACAACAATAATTACAACAACAACTACAATGGCAACTACCAAGGAGGATTCAAATCCAGAAAGGACTACAACAACTATATAGAGGAGCAAGATGACTCTCTTCTAATCATGAACATGACTTCAAAACCAGGTATAAATGATGACCACCTATTCTACATTGAATCAGGATGCCCAATCATGTGGGTGGCAATGTAGCTTTACTCTCTGATCTTGAGGAACCAAAAGGTAAGCATCAAGTACAGACAGGTGATGACACCAAGCACTCAGTAGTTAAAGTTGGAAATGTTAAGACTTGTGATGGAAATCAGAACTTGTTGAGTAGGGTACTCTATGTACCAACCATTACCAAAAATTTGATGAGTATTGGACAGATTGTGGAGAAAGGTTTGCAAGTTAGATTCAACCAATTTGCATTTGTGGAGGATCGAAGGCATGGATTCAAGAGAATAGCAAAAGGAGAAAAATCAGGTAGACTTTTTATTTTGAGCTAGAAGACACAAAGAATCTTGCACTATACAGTTATAAACATCAAACACTTTCAGAACTTGAGATTTGGCACAAAAGATTAGGGCATGTAGGAGAAAGAACCTTGAAGCAGATATGCAGGGATCAATGTGTAATTGGAATACCCAATGTTCCTCATAGGTTACCCTTCTCAAGGAAACGTTACATGCATGAGGACTACCAAGAACGTGTCCACATAGATGTATGGGGACCAAGCAAAGACCCCTCAGTCTCACGATCAAGGTACTATGTATCTTTTATTGATGATTATAGCAGGTGAACTGTATTGTACTTCATGAAGCACAAAGATGAAGTGTTTAATTGCTTTAAAAAATATCTTGCACTTGTTGAGAATCAGATAGGGAAAAATTTGAAGAGACTAAGGTCAGATGGAGGAGGTGAGTACTTCTCCAATGAGTTTGAAGACTTCTTGCAGGACAGAGGCATTAAGAGAGAAGTCACCAGAAGCTATACTCCTGAACACAATGGGGTAACTGAGAGAAGAAATAGGTTGATTGTTGAGATAGCTAGGTCTATGTTGAATGAAAAAAAGTTACCTAACTATCTATGGGCAGAGAGTGTTTCTACTGCCACTAATCTCATAAACAGGTTACCATATAAGTCACTTGATGGAATGACACCTTATGAAGCATGGCATGGTAAGAGACCCTCACTAGACCATTGCAGGATATTTGGATGTGTAGCATATCTACACATTCCTTCTCAGATAAGAGGTAAGTTAGACCCTAAGAGTGAGAAGTGTATCTTTATTGGATATGATCTGAATAAAAAAGGATACAGGTTTTACAACCCTTCAAATAAGGGATTCATGGTTATTAGAGATGTTGTATTTGATGAAAATGATTCTTGGTATGCGAATGAATGCAGGAAGGTTAAACTACCCTATGATTTGGAAGAAGAGTTTCCAAGTCTTGCAAAGGAGGAACCTACTCAGAATGAAGACTCAAATTCAGCTGATGAAGACATTATCAACCTTGAAGAGTTCAAGGCATGGAAGTCCAAGGGCAAAATGAAGATGAAGAAACTTGAAGACATACCTGAATCTTCAACTCAATCAATCAGAAGATCACAAAGGGAGAGCAAAAAACCTATCACATATGGGTATGATACCTCTCTTGTTACTAAACACTCTGTTTATCTTGCCAAAGATTTGTGAATTGAAGAACCAGGTTCATATGAAGAAGCCATGACCAAGACAGAATGGAAAGAAGCTATGGATGAGGAGATTGAAGCACTCAAGGAAAGTGACACATGGGAACTAGTACCAAAGAAAGAGTCCATGAAGGTAATAAGATCCAGATGGATCTATAAACTCAAAAGAAATTCTGATGGGTCAATTAACAGGTACAAAGCCAGATTGGTAGCCAAGGTTTTTGCACAAACCCAAGGCATTGACTATGAAGAAACATTCTCACTTGTGGCCAAGATGCCAACCATCAGAATGTTGGTAAGTATGGGTGCATCAAAAAATTGCAACATGTACCAATTGGATGTCAAGAATGCTTTCTTGAATGGATGGATTTCAGAGGAAGTATATATGTCACAACCTCCTGGCTATGAGGACCCAAACAAGGTATCATATGTGTGCAAATTGAATAAAGCTTTATATGGATTGAAGCAGGCACCTAGGGCATGGAATCATAGGTTAACCACTTACCTTCAAGACCAAGGTTTTGTCATGAGCAAGGCAGACACTTCTCTATTCATCAAGAGAAGTAATTCAGAGGTAATATACCTATGTGTTTATGTTGATGACATCATACTTATAGGTAATGATGTCAATGGAATCAGACAAATCAAAAGCAAGATGATGAAGGAGTTCAAGATCAATGATCTTTGTATACTAAAGTATTTTCTTGGGCTTAAGTTAGTCTATACTAACTCTGGAATATACATTACTCAGAAAAAATACATACAGGATATGTTGAAAAAGTTTCGTTTGGAGGATGCCAAAGTTGCAAGTACTCCAATGGAGGTAAACCTAAAACTAAATGCCCATGAAGGTGACGAAATTGATGATGTTACAGGTTATCAAAGCATAGTTGGAAGCTTGAACTATGCTAACTTAACAAGGATAGATATTGCATATGGAGCTAGTGTGCTAAGTCAGTTTATGCACAAGCCAAGGGTATCTCACCTAGAAGCTGCCAAAAGAATTCTAAAGTATCTCAAGGGTACACATCATGGTTTGTATTTCCCTTATACTTCAGATATTGATATCAAGATTTACTTAGATGCAGATTGGGCATGATGCAAGGATGATCGGAGGAGCACTTCTGGATACATTTCATTTGCAGGTGATAAACCAATATCATGGTCTTCAAAGAAGCAACCTACTATTGCTTTGTCTTCTACTGAGGAAGAGTATAGAGGATTGGCTATTGCCACCCAAGAAGCCAATGGATCAAGCTATTGTATACAGAATTAGGTTTATATACTAGGTCACCAATGATCTTTGGAGATAATATAAGTTCACTTCACCTTGTAGCTAATCCTATCTATCATGCTAGGACCAAACACATAGAAGTCCATTACCAATATGTGAGAGAGAAGTTATTAAGCAAAGGACATTCAACTAACTTATGTATCAACCAACATGCAGTGTGCAGATTTTTTGACTAAAGCTTTGGATGAAACCAAACTTTGCAGGTTCAAAGCAATGATTGGATTGCATGATATACATGAAGATTGAAGATGAAGACCAAGCCAAAATGTTTGGCTTGAGGGGGAGCTCTTGGTGCAATTCACAAGCCTACACATTTGGCTTGAAAGATACCTTGAAGTCCATACACTTATGAAGAAGCATAGGAACAAATGCTAGTGGTTAATTACCACTTTACCTCTTTGTAAAAGTCAGTTTTGACTTTGGAATCTTTTGTAAACACCTACCAAGGAAATCTCGTGAACTTTATTAGACGTAAAGCATCAATCAAGTAGATGGAATATCTCCTAGGATGTAGGAGTTTGATTAAAGAGAGCCAAAGTTTGAATTCAAATTCAAACTTTGAACTAAGTCACTATAAAATGTCAACTCAAAAAGTTGCAGGGAAGAAGACTCATATCCCGAGCTCATCTCTATCATTTTTGAGTGTGTGTGAGGCCTACACTCTAGCCCACACGTATCTACACCATTAGGCAATGATCTTCATGCCAATCGTATTGTATACAAGTGTTCATTAATACATATATCTACATTGTTCATTTCTGAGTTCTCTGTCATAGTACTTGAAAGTCTGTCAACGTGTGGAGATCATATCTCAACCATTTATTCACCAAATTAAAAGATATATAGCTTCTTGGAACCAGATCAAAGTTTTTTACATGATGTCAAAATTTGAAGAGATTCTATTAAGCAATTTCAGAGAAAAGCTCGTCGAGGTGATCACTCGTCAAAGTCTATAATAGTCCTAAAAAATCGGGGGTAAAGATTTACTTGCTAAATTGATTTCTCTGAGCATAGTTAAGTTTTTTACATCATTCCACTTGGAATAGTTAGCTTGCTAAGCTAATTAGATACCCCTAAAAGGAATCTTTCCAATTCCTAATGTGCTGGTCATACTGAGCAAAAGATCGAGTAAGTGTCAAGACAAGAATAGAAGGTTTTCTTGAGATCTTGAAATCCAAAGTTATCTGTTTTGATTTAATCTTTACACACATCATTTCCAAAGTACATAGGCCATTTTATGGTGTCATTGGAAAGCTAAGGAGGTCCACTTATCAAGTTTGAAGCATCAGAGGGCTGGTACAAAGCAAGATTTGGTGGTACCTACTCAATCTCTTGGAGTGTCCATCCATCATTCCCAACATGAAAGCTTCTAGATATAGCGATTAGCATTAATTTAAAAACAAAATCCAACCTTGTCCCTTGCAAGACATCTTGCATTACTCTGTGCATTTACTTTGATGGGTTCTTTAAAGATTTTAATGAATTGTAAACCTGGTCCTCCTCATCAAGTGATAAAAGGCAGCGTTATCTAGTGCACATGAGTCATTTATTCCTTAGAGATCTTATCTCCTTTATCATTAACAGTAAATCATGCTCCAATTTTGGAATGTTAGCAGAATCCTTTCCCATGCCACTATTTGAAGAGTGATTCCTCTCTTCCATATCCTTCATGAAATTATGTGTGCTTTCTCATTGCATTAGATGCATTCTTATTTTTGCCTCCAACTTTTGAAGAGTCCACTTTTCCTCCTTTGGCATTTATTGTGAGTGTAGGATTTTGTTTGTTGCTACCACTTCTTGCATTAATTTGAAGATCCTCCCCAATGATTAAGGTAAAAATTATTCAAAATTTAGAGGTTGAGGTTTGATGCGAGTATTGGGTGGAATGAAAAAACCATCAGAGTTTGGATTATAGAGTCCAAGATAACACCAAGCTCGATACGTATTTGCATTTTTTACACCCCCTACCTCTCTTTTATCGCATAGATTATCTAGATGAGTTAACCATTCTAGTATACCCATAAACAAACCTTTGTACTCCTAGCTTATTCTTCAAGTTCTGAATTTGTGTCTAATTAACAATTTAGCATTGTTTCAATGTTTTCTAAGCTTCAAAATCCATTTCCATATGCTAAATTAGAGGTAGCAAACTATTTGTAATACCTTTAACTAGAGCTTAGATTCTGTCATCATTTATACATGTTTAAGCATATATAAAATCAACACTAAGAAGAATCATTTAACTAGGATTATTAGTGTTAATTGTCTCTTGAGACTCTAGAGATTATCTAAATTAATAATAAAAGTAATTTTAAAATTTTGTATGCTGCAATTTGTACCATCACGCTTACCTTTTCCTAAATGTTGGTGGTCCTATCGAAAACATTGGTATGAAAATCATTATTGTTACTCTTGTTTGTGCTCCACCTATTCTTGCTAATGAACCACTTTAATATCTGGTTGACAATGATGACACACCACTTTACATCTTCTCCTCTACATTGACACCACTATGTTTCTTCTTCTATGCCACTCAAGACACTCAAATCTAAACATGTAAGACATAATAGCACAACTAATAGAACAATTAAGAGCGATGAGAAAAAAAGGAAATGAGAGATATGTAGCCGTAAAGACAAGAATTATTATTCTAAAATTTCCAAGAGGAATGGAGCTACCGAGATTGTTTGTTTTTCATGTAAGCGATTCCAATATTGATCTCAAATGGCTATCTAGAGAGAATCTAGATGAAGTGCTTATTAGTGTGCAATGCTATATAGAGCTTCTCATAGAATATGCTTTGATAGATCTTACAATGGGATTTTCTATAGATGGACATTAATCACAAAGATTTTGAGCCTTTGTTCTTCCATCTTGTCGACAAACCCTTTGAGTATATATATATATATATATATATATATATATATATATATATATATATATATATATATATATATATATATATATATATATATATATATAGAGAGAGAGAGAGAGAGAGAGAGAGAGAGAGAGAGAGAAAATAGAAAGTGAAATTGAAGGGAATTTTTACAATAGTGCTAACACTGTATAGATATTTTATATGTGGCAAGATGAAAGTCAGAGAGTGACTTTGTGTGATTATATGTGTAATATTGCATTGTCCATGCTATTATAATAAATATACATTTGTTTGATGTGTGTTTCCATTTGCACATGATTAACCACATATGATATTTGTCGTAAACACGCTACCTCCTAATAGGAACAAAGAAGAGTTAAAAAGGGGACGAACTGAAGGAAACCAACAATGAAAGTATAGAATGATTTCTACTCATTATCATGGAATAGAATTGGAGGAAGAAAGGAGTTTGAAGCATATGTCATTTACCACATTTTGTTATAGATCAATCACATGATCATCTATGCTTTCTAACTAAGCACTTCTATTATTGAATGAGTTGAACAAAGAGGTGCATGTTTGTTTGAGAACTTTGACCTCTTGAAATCACTCAAATCATACGTGCAAGTATTTGATTAGGAAGTATGTGTATGCATTATAAGATTGACCCCTTGCATGTGCAATGTATTTTTTTATTTATCTTTCTTCAATGTATCATTATTCAAATGCAAGTTACATTTAAACTCTGAAACGGTGTTAGTTCATGAAAGTGCATAATGATCATGAAGTCTTTCAAGATTTTATTAGATTTAGCAAGCTCTCCTAGCTTTGAATCTAAAAGAATATTACTGAATTGGAGATTATTATTTAGAAAACTCTCAAAAATTTTTATCTCCACGTTATGAAGTATTTCGTTAAAGAATTTATTGGTTTGCACAAAGGATTAAATTTTTGTCTTCTATACTTAGTTAGTCCATAGATGTTGAAATATGTATCAAGAAGTTTAAAACCGTTAATATTGTTGAAGGAAAATCGAATCTATTTGAATACGTTCATCTTCTATTTGTGCATTATAGAGTGCTAAACATGTGGAGATACATTAACCACAGAGGTTCTTAGCCTTTAAGCTCCACTATTGTGGAAAAACCATACAGACAGACACACACACACACATAGAAAGATAGATAGATACACATACAAAGAGATAGGGGGAGAGAGAGAGAGAGAGATAGATAGAGAGAGAAAGAGTGAGAGAGAGAGAGAGATAAGTGAAGTTGAAGTGAATGTTTACAATAGGTTAACACGAAGGTATGTGATATCAAAGTATGATCTACATTCTTAGAAAATATCTTACAAAAGACTTTAGCCTATAGAATAAATGATCTTAGTATTTTAATTTTATGAACCATACAAAAGTAGTCCTTTATTAATAAATGGCAAGTAGAAATAGGCATAGATGATGGAGTTGAGAATACATCTTTCTATAGACATTCTGATATTTGAGACTCACTCCTAAAGATAAGTAAACAATATAATGATCCGAAGCTTTAAGGTAGACAAGACCACGAGATATGTAGTGCAAGGACGTACATGAGAAATCTTCCTCATCTAATAGCCTTTAATAAAATATCTTTTCCGTTCCAGAAGCTTTTGTATTGAAATAACTCAGTAACTTTTATCTTACTCCATACATATGTGAATGTTCCCGGCCTTTATTTTTATTGTTCATATGGAACGACTCACATGGCATATACTTGCAACATCACGTGTGTGTATGTAGTGCAAGGACGTACATGAGAAATCTTCCTCATCTAATAGCCTTTGATAAAATATCTTTTCCGTTCCAGAAGCTTTTGTATTGAAATAACTCAGTAAGTTTTATCTTACTCCATACATATGTGAATGTTCCCGGCCTTTATTTACGTGTACACACACGCTCGCTGATTTCAAAACGGTGTCGATAATCTGAAATCTATGCATAAACAATGGTCCATATCCATATAGAAACGGATAATTAGTTCAATTATACTATTTTATGTTTTTATAGCTTTTAGTTATGTGATTGTTTGGGAACGATCAGTACACGCTTATTCTTATATGTCCTAGAGAGCGGTTCTTCAATATGCGTCACAGGGATCAAGCTCCCTAAAAAGTCTTCCCATTTGGTTCTCTTGTTGGAGCAATGGTCAGCTCTGTTTCCTTTTAGGATGGGGTTCAATATCAGGATTGTCGTTTCCTTTTTCGTTTCATTTGAGCCCCCCTTTGTTTTTTCCTTATAAACTCATTCGTGAAATATTTCAGAACCGATTTCACTTGGCAAGGTAGTATCAGCTGCGGGAATTGAGAACTTAGTTTGCGCTCTTTTTGTGGCAATCTGTTTGTGGTTTGAGACCAAGTAGTCATTAAAAGATTATTATCTGAGCTCCGTCCAGAATAAGAATTTGATCTTTTCAATAGAAATTATCATAATATCTTTATTCTATAATCTTGCAAATAACTAGGACTGGCTTAAAAGTAAATTATGGAGCTCTGTTTGGATTTGAAAGAAGGTCAAGGCCTGGGCTTGATACTTAAAACCATTTAATTCTTTGGCATGAATTCTCTTTTGTGTCATACTATGAGTCTAGCTCGTGATTAGCATACCTTTAACCTTTCAACTAATGAAGCTCCACTTCTTTGTTTTCTTTTCGCTCTTGAAAACAGATCATTGGGAAGGAGCTGCTTACAATATTGTTCGGTTTCAATCTTACTTTGCACTAAACAGGTAATTAGTTTTCCTACTGGATCCCGATGTAGTACCAAAAAGACAAAGAGCTTGACATTGAAATCTCCAGAAAACAACCTTCAGAGTCCTTAAGTTTCCTTAAGTCCTTAAGTTCAGAATCCCCAATGCTTGCTTTAATTGTTTTAAACAAGGCCATTTAATAAAAGAATGTCCTCTGCTTGACATTAAGAAGGACAGTTCTGAAGAAAAGTTTGAGCAAAAGGGTAAGGCTAAACAGCAGGAGACTAACAATAATATTAAGCAAAATGTCAAAGTGAAGAAAAAAGTTGTTAATAAATGGAGTAACAGATTTGATGTTCTGTTAGAGGAGGTATCTAACCCCTTTCAGGTTGAAGAAGAAGAAGCTGGCAAGCAGGACTCAGGTACTCTGGATGTAGGAGAAGCTCATCAATCCTCCCCTGCTCAAATTAATGAGGGAGAATGGACCTACGTGAGTAATAGGAGAAATATGAAAGGTAATCAGGTTTCTGATGGTATTAATAACCCCACCAGTGCTGATGAAAATGTTCCAGGACAAGCTCTTCAGGATGATTTTTCTAGACAGGTGTCTCAACAGGATTATGAACAAATTGTTCAAATACAAAAGAATGCTGGAGATACTAAAGATGTTGAAATGAATATTGATGATGTTAGAGGTTCTCCTAAACAGGTTAAATCCAAAAGGAAAGATACGGTAAGGATCTCTGGATCGGTCATTAAGCCTCTTAAGAATATCAGAAAGTAAGTTGGTCCCCCCTCCTTTTGGTTTAGGTATGAACTCTCTCAAGATTCTTTCTTTAAACATCAAGGGAATCACTGACCCTGTTAGAGGCAAAATAGTTAATAGTTGGATGAAGGATCTTAATTTGCTTCCTGAATTTATTTGTCTTCAAGAGTTGAAGGTAGGTGGTTTTGACCTGAGGACTAATCTTCAAATTGTTTCCAGTAACCACTGTTGGTATTTTACAGATCATTGCAATAAGAAGGGTGGTGCTGCCATAGGTATTGCTGCTAATCTTGTTCATTGTGTTGAAGAAGTTATCCTTAGTGATACTCACCAATGGCTGGCCTTGAAGTGTAAGGATCCTATTAATTTTACCATTGTTAGTGTATATGCTTCTAATAATCCTGGTAACAGAACTTCTTGCTGGAAAGAGCTGAGTAAGTTGAATGAAGATACCATTCTGGTTGGGGATTTCAACATGGTTTTTTTAGAAAAGGACAGAAAAGGTAATCATGACAACACTTTACAGGGTTCTGAAAAAAATGAGTGGCTCAACATGATCAATAGTCTTAATCTAATTGATTGCTCTGAGAATTATGGCCACACTTGGAGGAATAAAAGCATCTCTAGACCTTTATCTGCAAGACTTGACAGATGTTATATAAATGTTAATAAGTTCCACGAGTTCTGGCAGCATAAGTGTATTACAGATGCCTCTTTACAGGTTTCTGACCACCTCCCTCTTATTGTCCAGTTTGATAAAAACTCCCCCACTTATAAAGCTGGGTGGGTTCACTTAGATGCCTCCCTTCTGAAAATAAATATTGTGAAAGAAGGTACTAAAGATATTTTCATTAAGCATTTTTCTTCTGATTGCTCTCCTTTGGTTGCTTGGGAAAGAGCGATTAAAGAAATTCAAAAGTTATTTTACTTCTCCAAACTCCGGGCCAAGGAGGTTAGAAGACAAAGGAGAATGATGATTTTAAGAGAGATTGAGCATATTGAAAAAAGTAATTCTGATGAACCTTCTAGGAGATCTAACCTTAATGAGCTCCAGGATAGACTTAGATGGGAAGACTATATCTCTGCTAGAGGTGCTCTTGCTGCATCTAGAGAATTCTGGGCAGGTAAGGTTGACAGACCTAATAAAGCTATGTTTGATCTTTTGAAAAAGAAAAAAGTTAGAGATTTTGTCCCCCCCTCAAGAAAAGGGATGGTGGGGTTACTTCTTCTTTGAAGGATAATCTACAAGAGGCTGTTGGTTTCTTTACAAATGTATTCTCTATGCCTCCCAAGAGAGGGGAGAGCATCCAGAGAGCCAGGGCAGAAATTGCTTTGAAAAGGAAGAAAATGATTCCTACAGATCTGGCTTCTATCTTGGACCTGCCCCTCTCTGCGGGTGAGGTTAGAGAATCCATTAGTAAATTGAAGCCTGGCAAATCCCCTGGTCCTGATGGCATTCCTAATGATTTTTTTCAAGAGCTTTCTGATTTCATTGTGCCCATAATTCTCTTGGTGTGGCAAGAGGCCACTAAAAGGGGTTCTCTTTCCACCTTTATCAATTCTGGTATTATTAAGTTAGTCCACAAGAAAGGTGAGAAGGATGACTTAAACAATTGGAGACCTATCTCTTGTCTGACTACTTTGTATAAAATCTTTGCTGCTTCCTTGGCCAGGAGACTGAGCAACATTATGGATAAGATTATTTTGCCTGAGCAGAAAGGGTTCATTAAAGGCAGGTAGATCTTGGATGCTATTATTACCATCTGGGAAGGAATGGATTATGCCCAAGATTTGAAGATTGATACTTTCCTGTTCAAAGTGGATTTTGACAAAGCCTACGACCGTATGGAATGGGACTTTATTCTTCAATCGCTCCACGACATTGGAGCGGGTAGAAAATTTATAAAGTATACTAACACTCTTTTTGGGAATGCTAATTCCAGAATAGCTATGAATGGTAGTCTTTCTGAACCCTTTCAGCTAGCTAGATCTGTTAGACAGGGTTGCCCCCTTGCCCCTCTTTTGTTTGCTATCACCAGTGATGCTCTTGGGTGGTTGATTAAGGATTGTATGCTGAATGGAGACATTAAAGGTCTGAATATCCCTAACTGCCCTTCCCCTCTTGGTCTTCAGATGTTTGCAGATGACACTAATATGATCACTTTGGCTCACAGTATTTCTGCTGAAAATTTCTTGAAGTGCCTTCAACTCTACTGTACTGCTAGTGGGTCCATTGTCAACCACATGAAAACTGGTTTCTATTCCTCTAATAAAGTTATTCCTGAATGTATAAAGGCTAATAAGTATGACATCATTATGGAAGGATCGATTTTTAGACTCTTGGGAATTCCTATGGGATTTGGGGTTTCTCCAGAGCAGAGATGGAATTGGATTTATGACAAGTTTAGAGCCAAAGTGATTAAATGGATGCACTTTCAACAGACTCTCTCTCAAAGAGCTTTTGTCTTAAAGCATTATGTTCTGCCTGTTCTTACTTATTTCTTTGCCTGTTGGATGCCCTCTAAAAGACAGATTGCTCAGGTCATTGGATTGTCCAGAAGATTCTTATGGGGAGGGACTCCTCAATACAGAAAGTCAGCCAAAGTTGCTTGGAGTACCTGTTGTCTCAAAAAAGATGAGGGAGGTTTGGGTATTATGTGTCCTACTAAATTGGCCATTCAAATGGCTGGCAAGTGGATTCTTAGGGCTTCTAACTCTAATGATTACTGGGCAGCTCTCATTAAAAGGAATGTTTCTGAGTTTTCTGTTGCAGGATACAAAAGCTGGACCAACCTTAATTGGTGGGATGTCATCTCCTCTCCTCTCCAAGTCATTCCCAAGGGGAGTAAACTTCTCTGTTCTTTCTGGAAAGCCTGGAATGTTATCAAAAGCACTTATAAGCTTCCTGTGTATTTTTACAAAAATTCTTCTTTTATATTACAAAATTCTATGTGGACAGGATGGTTTCATGAGCCTTATCCTTTTGAGCTTACTATCAGGATGAACAAGTGTAGGAAAGCGGGCTTTGACTCATGGAACTCTCTTTTTGATGGCAGGCAAGTTTGTGAAATTAACTTCATTCAAGGAATTGACACCTTGTCAGCTGCCTGTAAACAGGAACTGCTGAAGAAAAGGGCCTGGCTGATTGATAAATTGGAGGAATACAGCTACCAGAAAATTATTGGAGTTGCTGAAGTAGCTGGAGAAATTTACAAAAACTTCAAGCTAGCTGATCAAGAAGACAAAGAGGTCATAAACAAGCTTAATGCCAGGTGGAATGTCCAAAGGTGCAGATCACAATGGAAGTACAGGTTTAGGACTATCTGGGCTTTTGCTAACACCTCAAGGCAAGCTCACCTGCTGTGGCTAATTATCCACCAGGGAGTGTGGACAGGAAGCAGAGCCAGGAAGGCTAAAATTAGTGCAGGAAACTGCCCTTTTTGTGGTCAGCTTGAGGATCTCAGTCATCTTTTTGTCCACTGTAAAAGTGCTCAAAAGTTTTGGTTTTACCTAAATTTGTATTGTACTACTGCTGGTCTTCCTCAACTTGGAGACAAAGAAATTTTGCTTGGGGAAAGTAAAGGCATGGATATTGCCCTTTGGAAGATGATCAGAGCCCATACTCTGTGGTTTATTTGGAAAAATAGGAACGAGAAAATCTTTTCTCACAATCCTCGTGATTTTTTGTACACTTGCAATTACGGTATCTTGAAGATTCTCCAACTCTGTAAATCCAGCATTTGTGATGCCTCAAATTTTAATTTTGACCAACATCACATTATGAGAGTGAACAGACCCAGTAGATGGAAGTCCTCCCTGCTTAAAAAGTACTCCCCAGCTAGGCTCTCCATGATTCAATTTTTGGAAGTCCTATTGACTTGAGTTTCTTGTGGGGCTAAGCCCCTCGTTGTAATACTTTTTTTTTCTGCACTAATTTTATCTTTCCTGTTCTCTCAAAAAAAAAAAAAAAAAAAAAAAGAAAAAGAAATATCCAGAAAACACTCATCCGTTGAAGGAAGGCTGTCAGCTCGAAGAAAAAAGTCATAGTCTAGACTGGTCGCAATAACAAACCTCAAAAGCGACTGTAAAAAAGCTGAGGTTCAGAAGGAACTGATTGAGAGAGAGAGAGAGAGAGCGTCCAGGTAGGGCCATGGGGGCGGCGAGTCCGTGTGCTTGACTTCATCTACGTTTTATAATGGGAAGTCGCTACCGAAAATGAGAACATTGGTTACCAATTAGTTCACAAGAAGACAAGCGCTTAACGACTTTCTATTGATTAGTTAGATGGTCTGTGTCTGTATCAAAGGTGGGTCATGCAAACCGTAATAGGGTCTACATATGTTCGTCCCATGCACGCGTAGGAGAAAGCGCATGCCCTAAATCATCAAAGTGAACGAACTTGATGGAGACGAGTTTCTCGGGTCCATCACAAAAGATACAGCATACTTACCGATTACGACTTCCATTATTGCCATAATTAATTCAACAATCTCACTTTAGTAGCGATTTCCAGTAGGCAATTATTATACCTCATTTTGTCTAGCGAATATAATCCTTTCGCTCTCTTGAATTTTCAGATCATTGCCACGAATTCAAAACCGGGAAACATGTGATCCACATTACATGTTTAATACTATCATTAATTTGTGCGCCACTGACCATCTGCCTAAATGACCAAATAACTCCTATTTATTTCAGCCAGGATAAGCATGTAAGGTATAGTCACGCTTTTGTTATTCTTTTTTTTCTGAGAGAAATAGAAAAGTAAATTAATGGAGGTAAAGTTCAAAAGTGCAGAAGGCAAGACCCCACACATCACCTAGATAGAAGGACGGGGGAGAGACTTCCCACAACCCTCAGGAATAATAAAAAACAACGAGGTACATCAGAGGATGGGCATCAAAATACAAGGAAGATCACATAGGGATCTGAAAACTAGCATAAGAGTACATTAATAGCATAAGTGCTAAATAGGTAGCGAACAACACTCGTTTCTAGTTTCTAGGTGGGATTTCATACAAAAGATCTGAGAATTTTTACCTCATTCTAAGCCACAACTCATATTGATCAACGTTTGCACCGAGATTTAGCCAGGAACCTATTCAAGGAGAACAAAAAAATTCCTTGTACCACTTTGAACATAGTTTTTGGTTTGTGCTCACCCAGATGAGCTAGAGTGCATGACTTCTCCAGGTTTGCCAGAGAGCAATATCCTTGTCATTGGAGGATCACAACAACAACTTGTGAGCTCCTAACTGATGAATTCTTTTAACCTTTCTTTAAGGAGTGAGAATATATTGCCAAAATTTTGTGGCATGGCTACAATACATAAAAAGGTCAAGTAAGTCTTATCTTCTGCCATAGCATGCACTTTGACCTCCCTTAATATTACTTTTCTTTGCTCTATGACCAATCCATAATGCACTATGTATATTAAGCCACTGCACGAATGATTGCTTGAATTGGGAAGGAAAAGACCATAAACAACTGAATCTATATCTCCACAAGGCATGAGACCATTGAACTTTCCATCCAGCATTTAATTTGTGAGTGATTTGGCGATGGAAACTTTGTGCTTTTTTAAATGATTTAGCATATTATTAGCAATATCTTCTATCTTCAGGGGCCTCCTATTGCACGACTCGCATTTGGATTTGAGGAACTTCTTGTATGTTATCAGCACCTCCAAGTATAGACGAGAGAAATTAGGTTGATCCCACAAGTAATCATCAATGGCAATCTCACCATTGTGGACAAATGAGTTTCATGTCAAGAAGCCTCGCTTGAAACACTTATGCCCAACCATTCTTGGGAGATTCTTGGAGATGGAAATTGATATTATAGATCAAATCATCATTAGGAATGTATATAGACTTGACTTTCATCCAAGCATTCCAAAATCTAGAAACTAGAGGACACTTTGATGTCCTAGATGTAATTCTTGTTCAAGGCTTTGTATCCCTTAACAGAGAACATATTTAATTTCCTCTTTAGAAGAACATACCATATATGATTGGATGTCAAGCATCTAGCAATCCATTTGGCGCAAAGAGAATCAACCATCTCAATAGGACACACGATGCCTAAGTCCCCTTCTTTCTTGGTAATCAATAGGTTTACCAAGAGACTTTATGTATGTTGCTAGAGTTTTCATTTCCTCCCCTAAGAAACCTTGTGCCGAGAGTGATTACCTCAGACAACTATTTCTTAGATGGATGCCAACAAGATAAAATGAAAGTAAACAAGGAAGTAAGTAATGATTAAAAATCAAAGTTTTATGAGCCAAGGAAGAATAAATGTTATACCACTTGAATAACTTTGAGATGAACTTGGGAATAACCCAGTCCCATCTTTGTTCAAAGGTGACCTTGAAGCTCATGGGGATGTCGAGTAACTTTGAACATAGTTCCATCTTGCAATATTTCACAACCAATGTTGGCAACACAAGAAGGTATGACATTATTTGAAGCTTTGAAACAAGTTTTTTGGTGAATAGTTTTGGAGCCACTAGCAAAATTAAAGATTTGCAATCACTCCAAGAAGGTATTATCAAAGTAATATCAGCACTAGTGCACATATTAGTATCATTAGCAACCATCTAAAGACCGATTTGGGTAGGGGAGTTAGGAATATTAATACCTTTTATGGTCCCTTCATTCATGGCATCTATATCCAGCCAACTTAGGGCATCAATAGCAGTAGCAAACAAAAGGGGAGCCAGAGGGTAGCATTTATCTTCAAAACCTAGGGAATGTCAGTAAAGTCAATCTAAGAAGAGAAGTTATTATAATATATCTCCAAGCGAATGGAAAAAAGTTCACCATGAACATGGAAGTATAAATGAATCAAAAGAAGGATCAAATGATGAAAGTGAAAATGAACCACCACTTTGGACAATATCTTCAACAAAAAATAACTTATCCAAAAGATTTCTTATAAGAAAAAAAGATTTCATACATAACAGAAAACTAGATGATGGAGGATATAAACCACAGAAATTTAATGATGAAGATTTTGAGCCCTATGGATGGATTCATATTTTGTTTATCCTAGATGTAGCCAATGAAGAGCATGTGGGGATAAATTTCCTAAACAAAGAAGGGTATGATGTTTTTTTACCTAGGGTTGAGATTGATAAGGGTTGAAGAAGATAGTTTTAATTCCAAAACAAAAGAATAAAAACACAAAACAAACAATAAAATTTTATATCTAGAAGAAGTACAAGCTAGTGATGTAATCAAGGATAAAATCTCAGGAAAATACACTAAAAACAAACACAAAGAAGAAACAAGAAAAAATATCCACAAAAGAAATCAAAACATAAAGAACAAAATACTCAAAAGAACAACGAGAGAAAATTGATGTTCCATCAAATTTTGAAAATATGAAATTGAAGAAAGACGGATTCTTAACTTGAAACCTTTCTTGACTGTCATAGGACTCCCCTTTCTCTTTTATCTCTTAGGTTTCAAGTTAAGAATTGGTCTTTGTATAATTTCATATTTTTCAGAATTCGATGGAACATCAATTCTTTCTTGTTGTTCTTTTGAGTATTTTGTTCTTTATGTTTTGATTTCTTTTGTGGATTTTTTTTTTTGTTTCTTTTGTGTGTTTGATTTTAGTGTATTTTCTTGAGATTTTATCCTTGATTACATCACTGACTTGTACTTCTTCTAGATAGAAAATTTTATTGTTTGATCCATATTTTTGTTCTTCTATTTTGGAATTAAAATTATCTTCTTCAACCCTTATCATTCTCAACCCTAGGTAAAAGATATAATACCCTTCTTTGTTTAGGAAAGTTATCCCCACATGCTCTTCATTGGCTACATCTAGGGTAAAAAGAATATGAATTCATCCATAGGGCTCAAAATATTTATCATTAAGTCTCTCTGGTTTATATCCTCGATCATCTAGTTTTTTCTTATTTATAAAATCTTCTTTTCTTAGAAGAAATCTTTTGGATAATTTATTTTTTGTTGAAGATATTGTCCAAAAAGGTGCTTCATTTTAACTTTCATCATCTGAGCCTTCTTTTGATTCATTTATACTTCAATGTTCATGGTGAACTTTGTGCCATTCTCTTGGGGATATATTATAATAACTTCTCTTCTTAGATTGACTTTACTGACAGTCCTTAGGTTTTGAAGATAAAGGCAATCGTTTCCCCAATGTTACTAAGGGAACCACTTATGGCCACTCTAGAAAAGGCATTTCCAAAAATATTAATATCATATTTGATGAATTTTCTACCAAACCAATATCTTGCAAGGACTATAAGACAAAATCCCACTCAATTTTGTATAGGATTGATCAAAGTCCACTTTAAAAAAATTAGTAATCTTGGTTATGCGCATTAGCACATTCAAAAACTTCCCAAAGGGTTATGATAGCATCCATAAAGAAGCTTTGAGCCTCATGTAAGTTATCCCCAATGTTGATAGCAATACCAGCATCCCTCTTATTCAATGAAGGAACATAATCACGAGCCCTTTTTTTGAGCAAGGATAACATGCACATATTGGGTTTATCCAACTTCTCATCTGAGAATTCTCTTGAGTAAGAAAGAGACATACTAGCATCAAGATACTACTCATATCTCAATTTATACATGCTTAACCTAAGTGATGAGACCCTTATTGTAAGTCAGAGGAAGTCTATCCTTTTAATGATTTTGCTTAGGTGCAGGGCGGGGAGTGAGGAGTGGTTGAGCTACAAGTGGTTTTGTTCACAGAACCATAGAGATTGTTACGTGGTGTTTGGATTGGTACACTGAGAGACTTGAAGACCTCGATAGGTACTCTGGAAGTCTCAAGAAATTCTCAATCAATAGGACAAAATGAATGCTAGGCAAGACATAAACTCATAGGTAGGGTATAAGTCAAAGAAGTCTTTGCTATATCATCCTTGTTCTTCACCCCTAACCCCTACTTGCCCGAGAATTTTTCTCCTAAAGTAACCTACTGTTGTAACCATATGGAGCTTTCTATTACAACTATAATAATTCACTCAAGGCCTTCAAACAAATTTTCAAGAAGTGCCTTTTAGGACTATAATCTTTATGAACAATTCTGAAATATTATTTGGGAAGTTTCCCAATGTACTTTGCAACTTAGGGTTCACCTCCATAAGATACTTAATCTGTTTTACTACTTTTTGCAAACCCCTCAAACTCTAGCAAAATCTATGAGATTAGTTTCTACATGCGTTTGTAAGAATTAATGACATCAAATGAAAATATTTACACCTTGAAATTTGTCTTCTTCTTCTTTTCTCACTTGAAAATGCAAATTAATACTAGAGTGGATATGCCACTATACTCAATTATACGTGAAGTAGGAATCTTTGTATGTACTTTTTTTTTTGGCTATATTGAACTACTAATCATTGATTTCACCATGTTCACTTTTAGCAATATCATCACAAACCAGTCATATTATCTCTACCACTAAGCTAGCAAATTAAAAACACTTCTTATCCAATCTTGTAGAGTTGCTATCTAATGGGCACTATCACATGGCACAAAAAAGAATTAGGCATCCACAAAGTTGCAAACCATGTGTCTTCTTCACATTATGAAAAAAAAAGTATTCTCCTCCATCACAAAAGAAAACCAAAAAAAGTCTCTAAATGAACATTTGGTAAAGTCCCTTTTGACTCGGAAGAGGTGGATAGTACAAATGCTTCTTCTAAATTTTCATCCACACCATAAGCATAACTTCTTTGGATTGTTTCTCTCTATTACATGAGATTCAAGGACTCTTGGATTGCTTCCTTTTTATCAAGGACCAGTAGAAGATGAGGGATCTCATGAGGAGAAGGACATGGTTTGTAAATCCCAATAAACATGGTAGAAAAAGTGAATGAAAGGTATTTTGCACCCATCTTGCGTGCATTTTTTATTTTTTGCAATTTATTGAGACCACTTCAAATACATTGCAAATTCCTAATCATCTTTGTGGATGTAGGGGTAAATCTCACAAGACATTTCACATCATATGATTGCATGTTAATGGATGAATAGAAAATATATGCATTCATATATTCAAGTAGGTCTTTGCAAGCACGTGAGTTCATTTGTACCATGCCATTACTATCAATAATATTGGAGAGAAAAGACATAGGTCTTCTGACCATTATAATCAGTATCCTCCAAGAAATCCATAAATCTTTGGCATGGGTTCTTGGTAGTCATAGAAGTGGAAGTTTCCATGGCTCTTAGAGGTACACAATCAACCACTAAGTAGCCCTAATTGTTGAGCATAAGTGAGAATTCTAAAAAGGAAAAGAAAAGTGAATTTCTTAAACCAATCACAAAACAAAAATGTCTTTTAGAAAGTATAAATTAATAGTTTACATCACAAAAAAAGAAAATAATTAGTTCGCTTGTAGATAGAAAATAGAAAATAAAAACTATCAACTCAAGTATAATGTAGACAAAGATTATCATCAAGAAAATAAAAACAATGGCTTCATTGAATAGAAAAGATTTATACACAATGGTTTTATTGTCTTTACATGAGAAATTAGTACAAGCTAACAAAAGAGCTATGAGAGTGAAATTTCAATGTTGTCCAGGCTAAAATTTGTGAATTTGTCTTCTAATGTCTTTGCAATATGTCAACATTTCACAATCAACTAATACATTTTAATGTACATGAACGGTAATGATAGAGTAAGATATATAAATGTGATTCAACTCTTAGCCCATGCCCTCATATTCAAATTCAAAATCATGAAGATTTCTATATCCCATGATAAGTAGGTTTTCTCTTAAGTTAGCCAAGTTATAACCTTGATTAATAAAAACTATATCCATTTCAATATGTTGATATATTTAGGTAGTGATTGTGAACACACTAGGATCGCTAGGGCACTTTTTTCGCTCTTTAGGAGGTTTTTACCCCCCAAATTTTATATACACCTATAACCCTTAAAGGTCACTTATCTTTGTATAATCTAGTGGTAACACATTTAGTATTGTCTGTTGTGCTCTAGGCTTCTTCTTCTTCCTTGTTCTATTTGTGTGCTTTCGCATACCTCAAACTCCAAAAATTGGTATCACATTAGGATGCCACTTCATCGAGAGCATCGTTGATACCCCTTCGATGACAGTCTGAGAATCACGCAAAATTCCGTGAGCATACTTAGGGCGTTATGAGCTCCTTTTGGCCTCTAAATGCACTTTCATAGTGTTTGTGCAGAAAATTTTGTCTTTATATGCCAAAGATATATATAAGTTTTGGTTCTCTAGTATAATCATCTCCAAGTCTACTAGAGCTTTAGCAGAACTTGACAGGGTAGTTTTGTTCTACTTTTTGAGATACAATCATTTTTTTTATCAAGGTATTTTAATCAGTGGCCATGGCTGAAAGTAATGATGTATTATGTATGTTGGTTGTTGAGGATACATTCCATGGTACCGATTATCCATAATGGTCTTATATGGTGCATCATGTATTGGTTGCAAAAGGGCTATGGAATATTATGCATGGTGTTGAAAAACATCTTATTACATGCATGAACAGAATTGTTGAAGGTAATGCAGAAAATGTTGAAGATGGTGATATTCTTCATGTTTCTCTTTGTGTTGTAGTTCTTGTTGCACCTACTATAGAAAAAATTTGTTCGGATGGCAGAGATGCTCAGGCACATCCATTGATAGCCTTGTCTCTCAAATGTGCCATTATTCCTTACATTCTCTCTTGCAAAATAGTTAAGGATACTTGGGATACACTTATCACTTTATACCATGCAAGGAATGAGGCTTCTATTGCTTACCTCCAAAAATAGTTGGAGAGTACTGAGCACATGAATGAAGGAGATTCCATGGATAATTTTTTGAAAAAGATCAAATTTTTGAAGAAACAAGTGATTTGTCGTGATGAAGTCTTGCCTGACAGTTCACTTGTGTAGAGTCTTCTGAATGTCTTCCTGATTCATATCACAGTTTTGCTTCTACTCTTTGTTTGATGATGAAAGTCAACCCAAATGCCTTAACATTGAGGAGTTAGTCACTAGTCTGTTGCATGAAGATCAGTCTATGCAGAATAGGTCCATTATGTGTGTTGTAGATCAAGCTTTCTTGGCTAGTCAAAAGGGCAAAGGTAAATGGAGATTTTCGAGTAGTAAGCAAAAATCTGCTACTTTTCCACAATCAAAGAAGGATGAGAGAGATGAGAAGAAAACAGAAAAGATTTTTTTTTTTTTCAAATATTGTAAAGGAAATGATCATGTCATAAAAAGCTATTCGAAACTAGCTCCAAAAGAGGCAAGGAAGAAAGAATTGAAATGGTTGTTATAGAGGCCTCTACACCCAAAACAAAGTCTGCTAATCTGGTGCAAAATGAGGAATGGGCATTTACCACTGTTTACACTTATGACCATCGTCTCATGAATAGTGTATGTATAAAGTAGACTTAGATGTTTGGTACTTTATAATGGGGCGACTAAACATATTACATTGCGATGTAGTTTCTTCACTTCGTTCGAGACTACCCCTAGAGGGAATACTATTACATGTGCCAAAAACTCCTCTTATCGTGTTATGGGAGTTTGTAAGATCATTTTGACTACTATGGATGGTTCTTTTCTTCACATTGTCACATGCTTTATTTGTGCGAGAGATCAAGAAAAATCGGTTATGAGTTTCAGCTTTAGCCACCACATTTGAATGCTTTTTTTTACTCTACTTGGGCAGGTTGCTATGACACTCGTGTGTCCACTAGTGGTTTGGAGTGGCAATAGGTTTAGAGTCTTCAAGGCCATAAAATTGAAATAATTTTTCAATATATTTCGTTTGACACAAAGCTATTCTACCATCAACTTGCATGAACAGAATGCCCAACTAATGGTGCAAGTGCCCCAAATTAGACATCTCAAATGAGGCATGCAAAACAGCCTTAAAATCAGCAATATGCTTCTCATGAGGACCGATGAGCGTCATGAATATACATAACAAGGATCAAAAGCACATCATTTGCATGTTTAACATATAGGGTTTTCTCAATTGGACTATTCTCAAAACCATGTGCAATCAGATAGGCATGTATACAAGATTACGACCACCATGTGCTAGAGAGATGACTCTCCTCCCAACCAAATGCCTCTATATATAGCGTTATCTAGGGGACTACCTTCCTAGGTAGGTGGGCACTAACCATCCATGTGTCAGCCATGTAGTTGCATGTGTGCCAAGTGATCCAGTTAACTTGAGTTAACTGAAGTGGATGCTTCTAGAAGGATCTAAATCTCTTTAGGCAAAATACCCTCACCATGTACCCCATGGGGATTGAACCCAAGACCTCCTCCTTCACACCCATGATACTTAACCACTAGGTTAAGTGGGTCACTTGGTTACAAGAGTAAATGACCTTCTAGTAAGTCTAGACTCAAGATTTTTTGTCATACATACGAGAGACCAAACGTTGTCCAATTTTAGATCCGTCTGAACCGGTCGGAACCTTAGATAATACACTTGGTTTATTACATTCTTCCCCCCTTGGAAAATATTTTTGTCCTCGAAAATAGAGCTATATACATACTGTAGGCAACCCTCAAGCCTCATGTTCTAAAACTCGAAGAACATGGTCATGTTCTAGAACTAGAAGAACATGTCTCATCTGTGTGGTCGCATTTCTACCCAAATGATTCAAAACACTGTCTCACTTTGCACTTTGATAAAGTGGTGAAAGTACAAAGTAGTGAATGAATAATAAGGGTGGATCCAAAAACATGCCTAGCCATTTCAGAGTTTTTCTACATGCGATGTGGGCACAAACATGTGAATTGGGTGGATTCAAATTACTTGTCACTTTTTGGTTCTCCCAAACATCTTACTTGGATGTTTGTACAATGATTTACTCCTATCCAATAACTACTTGATTTTTTCACCCAACTAGAGGACTACTTTGACCTAATGAGTTTAAAAATCCTATGTAAACTACAGGAGAAAGTTTACCATTTACTTTGGATCAACCATACTATAACTTGACCAAGTCAATTTGAAAATGAAAATTGTCTAACTTAGGACATGTTTCCCAAAGACTTTATCCTTAAGTTGTTGGCAATTGTCAATCTCATTATCAATTCCTAACTTCTCTATTCTAGAGTATAATGGACTCTAGAAATTTATTTAAAGTTATGCTAAATAACTTGAAGCAAACTCAAATGAATAAGTCAATCTTGGACTTAACATCTTTTGAAGATTGAAAAGGTTCTTATATAGAACATCTATCTAGGATATTTAATGTAGTTACCTAGTTCTAGCCGGCTAACCCTTGACATTTCTGAAAAGAATCAGATACCTTATGTGATTCAAATCAAAAGATTTAGAAACCGGGAAGAAAGAACTAAAAATTTGTTCAACCAATTCGAACTTCAAAGATACATAAACTTTTTATGAGTCAAAGTCTTTTAGCTTTTTAGAACTTTAACTTCTCAAAGATTTGTTTCAATAGGATATTAAAGTATTTTTTCTATCTTTAAAAGAAATAAGCTGGATTCTCAAAAAGATTCAGAGCAAATCTAAAACATCATCCAACCACAGGATACTACTGTGGTAACCAATATCGGTGTATCGACCCATTGAGCTTGTATTGATGAGTTTTAAATAATGCTTCACTTGAGACTTAGTTCATTCCTATATTCACTCTTTATGACTCCTTACTAGGAATGCAGTTCTTGTGCATTTCTTTTGAGTCAAAGGATTGAATTTATCAAGTTACACTAGGCATTTTGTGCTTGACTTACTCAGTCTATTCCTTGGTTGAAATGATCCTTTCAATATTAATATCCACTTCTTCAGAAATTTTATCAAATATTTCGGAATCAACAACACTTTATCTTGAAGTGTTCCAAGAAGATCTTGGAAGTTACTTTATATCTTCGATTTCCTTGATCTTGAAGTTATCTTGAAAAATCTTGAGATACTACTTTTATCCTCCTTGAATTTAAACTCCTTCTTTAAAGTTTTAACTCCATTTAGGATCAGACGTTACTTCAAGATCCAATCGAGGACTATAAGATAATTATCATCCCACGTTCCCATGTCACTTACCATCTTTCCTACATCAATCTGAGTATAAAATCTAGTGTCCCATACCACCCTATTTTATATTCACATTAATGTGTGGATGATACTTATCCTAAAGTCTTAACATCTCTTGATAGAGTACCTTTTTGCTTCAACTATTTATGAGAATTTTTTGAAGTTTCAAGCATTATCTCTAACATGATATTCTAGGTTTTGATTCCTTCACATGATTGTCTCACAATCAGGTGCTTTGCCGTGGAAGCTTGAAAACCTCTTGATAGAATAACAGTTCTTCTTTTGCTCTGGTTTTCAAATGAAAGCTGGTTATAATTCCAAGTTCTTGAATTTCTCAAATTCAAGTCCATTTGGTTATTCTTGACCAATTTTTTAGCGAACAACTTTGGACTTCTTGTCTTTAGATTCCTGTCTTCTGGGTGCTTTAGGTACCTACCCTGGCCGGGACTTTACAAGAATATCTCTACTACGTAAGTCTAAGCATCTGCTCATGCTTTTTGGATTTGTACCAAAATCCTTTTAAGGATAGGCAAACATTATGTTTTACCTTCCATAGACTTAAGTACCCTCTTCACAATTGCATACTACATTCTTGGAATTCCTTCACTCTGTTGAGACTTGGAACAACTTACTCTTTTCAAATATTTCCATTAGATAAATGGAACCTGAGTAATGAATTCCCAAAACGAATTTTATTTCCAATATTTGGGAAAACTTTATAGTATCTCCAATCACAAGTTCTTCAACAATCATGGCCAAGCTTGATGAAGTCTAGTTGACCTTGCGACAAAAAAAAAGATTATAATTAAGATCTCTTAAACTAAGAAGAGCATCTTTGCTTACTTATGGGAGTTTTTAGAGATCTTTTCCTCAACTTAAGCCCAAGCATACATTGATACCTCTCATATTCCAAAACTAAGAATCTTTGATATAGCTTTAAGTTATATCAATATTTGGACTTATTTACCAATATTGGTTGTGTGAAAATTATCGCTCTACTAAAATCAAGATTACCACCACCACATGCTAGAGAGATGACTCTCTTCCCAACCAAAGGGATTACCTTCTTGGGTAGGTGGATACTAACCATCCATGTGTCAGCCATGTAACTAGATGTGCGCCAAGTGTCTTAGTTAACTTGAGTTAATTGAAGTGGATGCTTTTAGAAGGCTGTAGATCTCTTTGTAAAAAATACTCTCCCCATGTACCCCATGGGGATTGAACCCAAGACCTCCTCCTTCACAACCATGAGACTTAACCACTAGGTTAAGTGAGTCACTTGGTTACAAGAGTAAATGACCTACTAGTAATTCTACACTCGAGATTTATGGTCATGTATAAGAGAGACTAAACGGTGTGTGATTTCATATCCGTCTAAACCGATCGGACCCTTAGATCATAGACTTACTTTATTTCAATGTATCTTTTCATACCAAGCATGTGAATCTTGCTTTAATTTGCGACCGATACATGATACATCATATGAACCCATAGTGGGTAATTCGTACCATCCAACTTATCCTCAACAGCCAATATACAGAATACATCAATCTTGATAGCCATGGCCAGTTAGTAAAATAGATTGATGCTGAAAATTGACTATATCTCAAAAAGTTGAACAGAACTACCCTGTCGAGTTCTGCTAAACCCATAGCAAACTTCGAGACGCTTATACTAGCAAACAAAGATGTGTACATATCTCTGACACAAAAAGACAAAATAGACTATAGAAGCATTGTGATGGTGTGTTTGGAGGCCAAAATGAGCTTAGATCACGATTTTAGCACCATATAGTGAAGTTGTTTTGATCTACTAATCACCTTGAGTATGCTCACCAAATTTTGTATGCTTTTGAAAGTGTGATGGGAGGGGTGTCGATGATGCCATAGATGAAGCGACAACCTATCTCTAACACCAATTGTTGGAGTTTGAGTTCTATGTAAGCACACAAATAGTACAAGGAAGAAAAAGAATCTTGGAGCACAACACACAATACTGAATGTATTGCCTCTAGAATGTACAAAGATAAATAACCCTTAGGGCACTAGGCATATATACAAGTGGGGGGAAAAACCTCCTAAAGAGGGAAAAAAGTGTCCCGATGGTCTTAGTGTGTTCACTCACATCACTACCTAAATATATCAACATCATCCTTTTTCTTGCATTAAGATTAAGCTTTGGGCTCTGTCTTCATATCGATCCTCTCATACATAGTGTGCTTTATTCTTTCATGCTTCTGAATCAAAGATTTCGTGGTTTTTGAAATGTTTATGTGATTCTTAAGGCTTCCATAATAAAAATAAAAAAAGAATTCCTTCTATATTTTATGTCAAGTGCTTATAAGAACATTAGAAATTCTAATGAATTCTATCAATAAAATGATTTTTTTTCTTTTACTAAAGTAAGAATGTCAATAATTTGAAACTATATGAGCATTTTTACCCACTTTAGAATTCAAGTCCACAGTGTCTTTTTGCAATCCTCATGTGCAAATCATTTCAATAGGAATTTCTTCATATCCTCCAATGTTTCTAAAACATTCTTGGATTTACGAGATCTCAAGTGTGGATGAGATGAAAGGAAAATGGTTGATCCATTGCTTGTTGTTTATCTCTTCTATATCGTGATGGAAACGTTTACACCTTCATTTCAAGCCCTTGCGCTATGAGTCCTTTTGGAATCCTAAGTTTACCTTCGTCAATTCAGCAAGAGCAGCATCATTTAGCAGGAATAGAAGAAATGCTTGCTCGCATCTAGCTTACCTTCTTGACATCACATTCAAAAAATATCTAAAATTGTTCATAAAGAAGGGTAAGAAGGAAAAGGTGTAAGGTTCTTAAGGTAGTTGTAGATAGTGAGTTTTCATTTGAAAAAAAACTATCATCACACTTTTGTGATAAAGTTTCTCCATTTTTAATGCCTCAAATAATTATATACCCCAAGCATAATCTTTTATAGTTATCGAACGATGTTGAGGTATCTTGCAAGTAATGGCGAGATAATGTCTTCAACTACCATAGATGAAGAGGAAGATTTCTAGTCTTTCTTAAATTCACAAGGCAGAAAAATATACAACAATGAGTGTTGAGATAAATAAATAACTTTGGAAAGAGCTTATGTTATTTATTTTGAGGAAAAGGAAAATATATATGTAGTAGCAATAATTGTGCTAAGTAGAAACAATATGAATGAATCTATGTACAATATCAATATCTACTGCAGAAGACAGTCATGTGTGCATTTTGAATATCCAAATGTGTGATAAGAATACTTATAGGCATATATATATATATATATATATATATATATATATATATATATATATATATATATATATATATATATATATATATATATATATATATATATATATATATATATATATACAGAGAGAGCAAGAGTTTGCATGACTAATTGAATATGCAAGCTAGATGTGAACTAAATGTAAATATCAAACATAAAATACCATAAAAAACCAAATAACCATCAGACATAGATATTTTAGAGTTTCTATTCATATTATTTATTATGGTACGAGTCAAAATAATCACAGCTTAATAATTGACATCTCAAAAATAAATTAATGAGTAATTAATCTCTGTACCTACTTCTCTACTCCGTACCAACATTGCACTTAGCTGAGTAAAAATAAGAGCTAAGGCTTCTTCTCTTCCCGATCTTTCGATGCACGATTATTGAAAGCGATCAAATGTTATTATGTTTTGCATTTTTGGTTTTTATCATTCATAAAGCAGGAACATCAAAACGTGGATCATCTTTCAACATATTGGGAAAACGGAGGTTCTGATGAATCTCCACTTTATACTATACCAAAAAGAACACAAGTACAAGGATATACCCACTCGCTAGCGAATATAAATCTACTGTCCAGAAAATATGAATGTACTCATTCTGTATTATTGGAAGTACCAATAAGTCTCCTTAGTAGAATATACATAAATCTACGGTACAATCTCAATATGTAATATAGAAGACGATCATGTGCGATCTTTGAATATCAAAATTTGTGATAGCAGCGTACATATTGATAGTTGTTCATGGTGAGAGAGAGAGAGAGAGAGAAGAGGAGAGGCAGAGAGAGAAAAAAAAGAGAGGAGAGAGAAAGAGAGAGTGAGAGATTTGCATGATTAGTTGAATTACAAAATAGATTTGGATTTAAATGTTTAATATCGAACTTACGATACCTTAAGCAAGCAATTCACCATCAGGCACAAATATGCTGTGAATAAGAATCATCCTAGCTTAGTCTTCGACAATCTCGACAATATATTAGTGAGAAAACAATCTATTCCTATTCATGTACTCCGCTTCATCATTGCAGTTGCCTGAGCAAATTAAGGAAATGAGGTTTCTTCTCTTCACGATGTTTAGATCCATGACTCCTCCAATGAATCATTGATAGTTATGTTTCTCATTTGTGGCTTTTATCATTCATGAAAGAGTGAGAAAACAACTCGTGGATCTCTATTTAGCATATTTGAAAAAACAGGTGCTAATGAATTTCCACTACATAGTATACAAAAAAGGAAACAAGTTATTCTTTAAGTGTTACTTTCTAGTGGAAATTTATTAGGACCTACTCCTCAGAACATCCACCCCAAATTTTGGTTGACCATGGTTGTGAGTTGATCCCGAGGGGGCAAATCTTCTGCCTGTTAGGTATTTCGATGGGATTGGTCATTTTGATGGTTGAAAGTTGGAACCAGGCTCTTTCCAAACTTCATAACAACTTGGCTTAGTGGAAAGGTATGCATATGAGTGTGGCACAACATTCGATGGGGATTAACACATTCCTTGTTTTTTTTTTATTATTTACTTTTTCTCTTGTTGGAGATGAAAGGACCATGAGATTGTCAAATTGGAAAGAATTTGGAGAAACTTTCTCTAGATGCGAGACCATAACACAAGGGGTGTCCCCAAAGTGAAATGGGCTACTTGCATAAGGTTAAAAGATCAAGGTGGTTTGGGGATTCTAGAAATTGAAGGAATGGCAAAAAAAACCTGGTGTCCAAATGGGTAATTAAAGCTTGGAGCAATAGGGAAGCCTCTTGGTCCAAACTAATGTTTAAAACTAAAAATGCTCTTAGGCTTGTAGGCCTTCTGGGCTAGAAGGGTCAGGGTCTTCTGAATCTTTTGTTATCCCCCTATCACGTGAATCCTAGAGGCTCGAGCTTAGTGTGCTCTCTTTGAAAGAGTTGGAACAAGTTGAAACAGTTTGTGAAGATCAATGAAATTTGGAAATGGGATGTTGATATTAGATAAAATAACTTGATCTCGTTCTCTATCAAGGGCATTATAGGTGTTGAGCCTTGGAGCCTCCGACTATCTAGGAAGCTTTGAAGCAAAAGTTCATTTGTGGAAACACCTCTGAATCAAGAAACATGCCAATGGATTATATTTGAGGACATTAATGCCGCGAGGGGAGTGCACTATGAAGAATGGGGTCTATTGTGAAACATATTCAATGCTTGGGAGGCCTCGAGAACTCGCCTCCTTAGTAGGCATGGCTCCCCGCACCTGGAGGGTCTTAGATGGTACAATGGCAACAACCTTGAAAAATTCCAAGGTTCAAGAAGAGTGTGGGCTTTCGCATCAGGCTTAATAGGAGATTGTTTTTGGATAAGTTGATTTTTAGGTGGGATCTTAGTACCAATCCCTTTGGCATCCCCTCATCGAGGTTAAAAAAATTGATTCTTATGTTGCAAATCTTACATATGGGATTTTGGACCAATATAGGACTTAACAAATTTTGCAGAGCCCCTTCATGGTGTAAAAGATGCTATCATGACAATGAGGACGTGGGACACCCCTTCTTGACATGCCCCAAGTCAATGTCGTTCTAGCAATCCCCTAGGAGAATCATGTTGCTACAGGACAAATCAACTGGAAGCAAGCGCTATTGGGTGAAGCGATTGATTGTTCCTGAGTATTATGGAATGCAATAAGAGGTGAGACCCTTTGGAAGATCTGAAAAGAGAGGTGTGCTGCCAACTTTGGTAGCCCTCCTAAGGAATATTCGATAAAAAAAAATCTATTGATTTTATGCAAAAGAATTTCCAGTTGTAAGAAGCCTCCACCTTTGAGACATCATAGATTGTTTTCCTTGAGAGAAACGAGATTGAAAAAAGGTGGGCTCCCATGAGGGAGAAGAAAGGGTTATAAACCTTCTTTCTAATGACTTCTATCAAGTTTTAAGCATTCCCTGCTTTGCGAGATTCGGGGGGGTCCCATGGGTGCTAGGCCCTTTCCCTTGTAGAGTTGTTCTTTCTATTAATTAAAGTTTGGGAGAGTAGGCTATAGTCAAACTTCCTTTTCAAAAGAACAAAAAATAACTTACCCATGCATTGGAATACACTACGGATTGGCTGTTGTGAGATGGTGACAGAGGGCATTTCGGAAGGTTTTCGCTTCACCGAATGTCTCTGGAAGGATGATCTTTAAGGTGGAAGGATGATCTTTAACGTATTGCGAGGTTATTAAAAGAAAACAGAAGCACTGCATATAAGGATCAAATCTTTCTCCATCTGAAAGCATGCTAAACAGGAAGAGTACCATTTGTGAAAAAAGTAGAAGTTCTTTCGTGAAGAATGGTGTCATACTGTTCGTTTCTCCTTGCGTCTGTTTGATGGCACATCTCTTAAACAGATGTTGATCTTTCTCTCTCTCTCTCTCTCTCTCTCTCTCTCTCTCTCTCTCTCTCTCTCTCTCTCGATGTGGAAGAGGCCTATGTGTCACTCCACGCCTACTTTGATCACATCACGACGTTCATCGAAACAACGTCGTACTGTCAACAACAATGTGAATATCAAGCGGCATCTTAGCAGAAACATTGGACTGATTTCCGATCAAACATCAGCTGTATGCGTGATTTTGAAGCTTTGAATATAATTAACAGAGTATATGCGTCATATTATTCACTGAAAAGACCAGCAGAGTCTTATGAACGAGGGCTGCATCGTCATATTGTTTGACATGGACGAGCGCATTATGACATCCACAGCTTCTAAAAAACCTCAACTTCGTAACGAACAGGGATACTTGCTGCTTTTTTAGTTCAAGTGTTACATAACATCCTTTTCAGGTGTACTTTTAGAACTAGTGAAGAGATTCCCTCCTGCTTGCATGAACTATCACCCTTATATTTCGCTGTCCGACAGGGACTCGAATCTCTAAATGTCCATCGACTCTGCTGAAGCTCTTAGAAATTGGCGCAGAAGCAATGGCCTGGAAAGATCACTGCGTATTTTCAAGTCGTCGGTGATCAATGAAAGCGATACGAGGTTACAGAAAATTTATAGAATATACAGAGAACTACCAGAAGGAACCATCCAAATAATTGAGCCTCCGTTTTAAATCTGATTTGTAGTCCATCCTCTCGAATCCGATCTGGCTTGCTCCATTTTTGTACATTTCGCAAAAATGTCAGAGGCGAATTCGATATTACATAAAGATTGATTAATTTGGTGTTAAGTTCGTTCACTTTTTCATCTTAAAATGTTGGGTGTATATGCTATGTGCATATGGTTGGTGAAATAGAGAACAATTGGGATGTTATGACCATAATAATTGTCTTCTTAGGTCCTCTTGATTCAAAAAAAGGAGTACAAATGGTATAACCACTAGAGGTAGGAATGCAAGGTAACAATTCATATCCATTTTTATGCCCTTCTGTAATGGTATACTCCAAGTGGTATATGTAGGAAGAAGATTATGATGTAGACCAGGTGTGAACAAAAAATGACGAGCAAGAAAGCATAAATTTGAGTGCAAGGCAATAACGAAGCATCTCTGATATCTCAAGAAAGTAGTCACCATGAAGTGGGAGGCTTAGAGGATGAAGAAGATCAATCTATGATATCCATACAAGGGCAAACAGTAAATCCAAGTAAAACGAAAAAAACAGATGGTGGGCATAGTGCATATAGAGAATCTAAGAATGAAAACAAAATCATTGGACTTCAAACATCAAAGTTAATAACAATATTGAAAGTGCAACAAAGGATTATACCTCTCAAACGAGAAGAGAGAAATTCACTAAGGAAAAGGTAAATTGTTCAGACATGTACACATGATTTCTTCATTATAAAACATGGAGCTTGTACAATTACGTCTAAGGAAAAAGAAGAACAAGTAGCTAAAAGTAGATGACAAGAGGAGAATGAAGTAGTAAGAGATCAAATAAAGGATCTTGAATACAACGTTACTTCGATGTTCATGCAAAAAGCAAAGACAATGAAAGTAATATTGCGAATAATGTTCTACAAAATGATGAGAAATTTTGAAGGTCAAGTACCTAATCTTAAGGAAACACTGGTAGAAAAAGGATTTTCACAAAATCATGGTAGTTATTATTAATACATATTTCTCCATGTACCTAAAATTTATACCATAAGAATCCTAATAACGATACCTAAAATTGAACAATGCCTTGAGCTAGTAAACATACATCAAACACAAGCTTATGTGGCCATCATCTGTCAAAACCATGCAGGGAAGTTTTTGAAGGATTTGGATGGTCTTGAGAGCCCCTATATCATAGAATCAATGCTTGAATATTCTATAGAATATGAATAGAAGAAAGGGGAAGGAGATCCCTCTCTATAGAATAATAGGTAAGGTAATGCATTGCTTTACACACACATTGGTATATATATATATATATATATATATATATATATATATATATATATATATATATATATATATATATATATATATATATATATATATATATATATATATATATATATATGATATACATACATACATACATACATACATACACACACACACACACACACACATATATATATATATATATATATATATATATATATATATATATATATATATATATATATATATATATATATATATATATATATATATATATATATATATATATATATATATATATATGTGTGTGTGTGTGTGTGTGTGTGTGTGTGTGTGTGTGTATGTGTGTGTGTGTGTGGCTATGTACATACATACATACATACATACATACATACATACATACATACATACATACATACATGCATACATACATACATACATACATACATACATACATACACACACATACAAAATCTTTTGATCACTCAAGAATAACACAAGCAGGGAAAACACAGAGATTGCACAAGATAAGAGAAAATCTGATGCGGAACAGTAGATAAGATATGACAAAGAGGAAGAAAACAAATCTATGTGATCCATAGGTGAGAGAAATATACACATGTATTTATGATGCATAAAAAGAAAACTACTAACTATTTATTGCACTAGACTACATCTTTGGATGCCTCTTTAGACATTGAGTTTTCTTATAGAAATAAGATTTTCTACTATTGATTTTCGATTATATTGTGGTTTCCATCATCACAAATTATATCCATGGAAGAGAGAGTGTAAGAAGGATTCAAAAATGTGTGCAAGTTTTTATGTAGATGATACTATCCATGTCTTAAGGTTTCTGTTAATTAAAAGAATGGGAAAAGCTAGGGGAAAATGATGATTTCTATAGCTCTTCAAGAAGAAAAAATGTTCCCAATTTTCTTATGGATGCATTCTGAAAAGTAAAGAAGTGTCTAGGATCCCATTAAAAGTAGTTTGAAGTTTTTGTTCTATCAAGTTGCAGAGAATTCAATACTTTTAGCAATTTTTCATTGTTTTCCCCTTGCATAGAGCTAGAGGGGAAAAATAATTTTGATGTCTTGACCTCAAATGTAGGATGGATGCTTGTGATCTAACGTTTGAAAGTTAAACCTCATGTTACTTGTATAAAGAAGTCTTCTATCATTCTTTCAAATGCCTTCCATTATGAATGTGTAATGTTAGGAGTAGTCCCTTGGTCTATAGTTATTACTAAACCCCATCATGGTTTTAATGATGTGAATCTTTCCTTCAAGTAAGGAAGGATGTATGTGACAAAGGCGGTGAAACCAACATGATGATTCACCCAATTTGTCATTGTGGAACTCCTATCATAAATCTTGGGTTTTCAGCATGAAGAGAAGTGAGGGAGCACGATCCATAGCTTATCATGAAAAGGATACTCTGATGGCAAGAATGTGACCCAATTTTACAAAAAACTAGACATTGTATCCTCATATTCAAAGATAGGAATCTACACCATAGAAGGAAGATCTCACTTCACTCCTCTCAGGCTTTTTCCATCTAGTTCATTCCTCATAATCAAGATACTTTCCTCATGGTGTCTCCATGGTCATAGAGAGTTCCTTGCAATTTCCTTACTAGCTATTTATTTTATCATGTTTAAGATCTATTTTGCTTCTTGGATAGCTATATAAGATAATGTTTGATAGTAGAAAATTAGTTTCCCTTTATTTCAAATATTTTTAGTCTTTCTTATCATGTTTCTAAGTAAATGCCCATTTCTTATCATGTTGTGAAGCGTTCAAGCATGATTTCATCCACATATCGATGTTGGATATAAGGTATGGTGGTATGAAACATATAAAATTATATTCTATATAGGTGTTGGAAAAATGGTATGAAATAAAAGTTATTTATGAGTTTACCTTTTCTTGTTGGGAATTCATTAACATTACTTGAGTAATATTATAGAATAAAGTAGAGAGTGGACCCGAACATCCACACTATTTGCAAAGAAGGAAACTTTGTAGGTAACCGGCCTAGAAATTGAAACAAAAGGTTTGCACATAAGAATCTGAAACAGTAAATTGGAAGCAAAGGAAATTCCAAAAGGATTCACTTTACTTATATACACTTGAGATAGTGCAATGTTTGGCTTATAGTATTTTCTAGGCGATATAGATTGTTAGTCTAATTGAATATTAGGATGCGCACATCTTATTATTATATTCATTTATTAGGTAAATTCTTTCAAGTATTTGTTTCATCTAGGAGTGCAAAAAATTACCAAGATCTTACATTGGTTTGGTTTGCTAAAGACATGTCATTGATTGTTCAAAATGATTCCATTATATTGATAGTTAAAAATAGGGTGAGTTTTTTTTTCATTTGGAGGAGATTGAATCTTTCCATTATGAAAGTAATGATAATTCCACTACTCGATGCATTTTTATAGCTTTGCCCTTCTTTCAATAAGAGAGTTAGGTCCATAGTCTCAATCATGGCACATTTGGCTGACAAAGAAAAAAATGTCTAGATGGTTCATCTCATTCAAGTGAAAAAATCTTGCTGATTTACTTTAGTTTAGTGTATGCCATGCTACCATTATTTTAGCATTATTTTGTTATTAGAACTTTCAATTGATGAGTGTATTAGTATAGTTGACTCCATAAATTCCACTAGAAGAACTAAGATTAAACATTCTAGATGTCTCATTATAGAATATTCCCAATAAGTTACCACAAATTAAATGCTATAAATAATATCATCATATGGAAAAATATAGATAAATATACCTATGGACCACTACAACATATCAGGATGCATCAGTAAGGAAGCACCAGTATAGGCGCCAATATAGGCATCGGTATGAGCATCGTTATAAGCGTCGGTAATATCGACGTTCATACTGATGCCTATATTGGCGATCATGCTGGGAGTATCGTCCTGCACATTGGCAACCATGCTGGGCATATCGGCATGCATATTGATGACCATATTTGCAAAAAAAAAAAATTGGTAGAGGTTATTCTCTCTTGCTGCAACAACATTACCATGATGTTGTGTAGCAAAAGACAATAAAATTTGCCCAAATAAACCGAGTACATGTGACGTGTACTCTAATGGCAACAAAAAATATGATTTCATAAAGCAAAATAATGTTGGACACAAAAGAGATGAGCATAATGAACCATGAATCATGTACAAAAAGGTTATATATTCCATAAATGAAGCATGTGCAAGAGTGTGGCAAACCACTACCATATATGAGCCCAAATACAAAATTTTGGCAGACCACTACCATACACATGCCTAGAAGGATGAAAACATCTATATCAGCAATCCAACAACAGAGAACATTCATGTAATGAGACAAATTGAGATGATATTTACAAACAACAACTAAAAACACCAAACCAAGTTTATAAGATGCTCCCACGAAAAGACCATACTGCCTCCTCAAAGTCCTCCTAGTGCATCCAATCCATGATGATATCCATAAGCTTCCTCGATTCATATTGGAGGATGACCCACTGCCAATTCTCGCAACAAATATGAAAAACGTTAGATGAACATAGATGACATATATGCTTAACACATACAAATTCAATACACCAAATTATACTTACAAAATCATGACTGCATAGTGTCATATCTGCCACTACCCAAATGTGATGGTCTGACCATATCTAGATGTGTGGCTACGGCATCTCGATGCTGGCGATATCGATCAAGAGTCTATTGGTGCTCATTGCAAATCATATTCCACTCCTCAGCATCTAACCATACAGGCTTTGGTAAGCCTGCTGTGAAAGCGTCACAAGCCTCAGATTGTCGATGGGACATAACCTCACATATTGTGTGTTGAATCCAATATGAAATGACAATAGATGCCCATGTGTTGGCCAAAACTCTCGATAGATCCTATGTGTGATATAAGTTTTATGATCTTTATCTTGCTCACTCCATTTCAACATGATAGAGTGTCCAAATTGTAGGGGAGCAAAGCTATCATATATGCTGACACATGGCCTTTCTACCCACATCCATCATCGGAGCTCAATCACTGATACTATACACCTTGTGCTCATCATGGTCGTGAGCACCCCAAGGTGTACGTGGTGTACCATATGGTGTACCATGTGGCATACCTACAACTGAGGTACTCGCTCTAGGAGTTGAAGTGGTTGATGCAATGTGTGTTGCACTGCCTCCAGAACTGCACTCCTCCAAAGACACCTATAGATCCACTCTTAGAACCTCCTCCTCGAGAGCGTGACCTCCATCTATGGGATGGAACAACACCTATATCGCATTGAGGTGTCGAATGCACACTTCTACTACTAGAGCCACTAGGGGATGGCTAAGATGGTAGTCGTGGTGGAGTCATAATGCCAGGAGACGTACCTCCAATGGGAGTAGCCCTACCCACAATAGTGAGGTCTGCAAAGTGATAGTGGCGGGAGTGATACCGCCAGGAGTGATGCCATAAAAACTGAGGCCGAGGGAAGTGCTATCGTGAAGTATCCACTATTGTGATGTAGTGACCATATATGTGCGAGGCACTTGAGATATAAACTCCAAACTGCTCCTCTATCATGGAATATGGAGTAATACGAGGATCGTCTCCAATGGTGCTCTATAACAAAAGAATGCAAATGATTAGCATATGATAATTAAGGTAATATAGAGAAATAGTAGTGTACGAAGGACATAGCAAAAAAAAAAAACATGAACTAGCACATACAAGTGTTTGATTCAAAAATCCTCTATTCTAGCATGCTCTTGGAGATATGATGCACAGAAGATATCTATCTCTAGATTGGTGACTTCTAGATCTCTTGGTATGCTAGCTTCTTCTTGTGCATCATCTGTTGCTTCATCGTGTATCTTGTCTTCTTCAAAGACCTCTTCACCTCGGACAATGATCTCTTCCTTCTCAAATACCAAATGAATCTCTTAGTCGACTACAGACCGACTTTCTTCTACATCTATGTTCTCACAAATTTTTGTGCTACATGGTGAGACTTGTAAAACAAATAGCCACACTTTTTCCTTCTAATATGGCATAAAAACAACTTGCTCACACTATTCAAGAAGTACAAATGTATCTCTTTCATTCGTCCATAATTTTGTGGAGTCGACTTGAAGCAAACCACTCTTATCGTGCCTCACTATTGTGTTTCTTCCACAGCTAACTACTTTGAACCATTTCACATAAAAAACAAAGTAATCAATCCTCCTAAAGGATAACTTCAAGATAGCTTGAATCACTCCACAGTAATCTAGCTAGCCTTCTAGAGCATTGATGTCTCTTGCACTAGCTCTACTTTTTAGAGCCCTTGAGCCCTCCAAGATCATCGTTTCGTGTGAAGGGATCTTAAGACACCTCATGCACCAAGTAGGTGTCTGAAACTCTTAAATTATCTTCTTCACTTGATGCTCTTCCATTTTAGAACATTTGATTTTTCTTATTAAACTTAAAACCCATAATCCTAAAGACCTAAACCTAAAATATGTATATGTGTCTATGCATGTGTATATATTATATATATTTAATTTTATATATGCATATCTATTTATCTATACTAAAGACCTATTTTTATATATATTGTTTATATATATACAAAAGAGCTATTTTTATATATTTAATTATATATATATTCTTTTATTATATATATATGTTAAACCTAAGACCCACATCCTAAAGAACTAGACTAATTAAAACATGTATATGTGTGTATGCATGTGTATATGTATGTATATAGGTCTATGTATTATATATGTATATGTGTATATATGTTATGCATGTGTAAAAATCCTAAATCCTAATCGTAACACCCTAGACCAAAAAAATGTATATGTGTGTATGCATGTGTGAATATAGGTGTATGTGTATATATATTATGTGTGTATATGAGTGTATGCATGTGTAAACAACCTAAAAACCCTAATCCTATTTTTATATATTTAATTTGATAAAGAACCCTAAGATCTTAATTTTATATATTTAGTTATATATATTTATTTAAAACACTAGCTATTTTGATATTTATTTATCTATACTAAAATCCTATTTTTTTATGTACATTTAATTACATATTCTAATTTTTTTCTTTTCTTTTTCTTGTATATATTTAATTTAATTAAAAGAGGGTAGATCCTTATTTTTTATATATTTGAATATGTATATTGAATTATATATATCTAATTTTATATATATATATTTATTTATTTATCTATATTAAAGACCTTTTTTATATATATTATTTATTCTAATGCTAAAGATCTATTTTTTGAATATTTAATTATATATATTTATTTTTATTATATGTATGTAAAAACCCTAAAACCCTTATCCTAAAGACCTAGAACTAAAACATGTATATGTGTGTATGCATGTGTATATGTATGTATATATGTATTATTTGTGTATATGTGTATATAAGTTATGCATGTGTAAAAACCATAAATGCTAATTGTAATGCCTACACAAAAAAAAATGTATATATGTGTATGCATGTGTATATATATGTGTATGTGTAGAGGTATTATGTGTGTATATATGTATATGTGTGTATGCATATTTAAACAACCTAAAGACCCTAATGCTATTTTTATATATTTAATTTTATAAATGACCTTAAAATCCTAATTTTATATATTTAATTATAAATATTTAATTAAAACACTAGATTTTTTTCATATCTATTTATCCATACTAAATCCTTTTTTATATAGATTTAATTACATATTCTAATTTTTTTCTTTTCTTTTTCTTATATATATTTATTTTCATTAAAAGATGATAAATTCTTATTTTTTATATATTTGATTATATATATTTAATTATGTATATTTAACTTTATATATATATACATTTATTTATCTTTACTAAATGTAAAAAACATAATACCCTAATCCTAAAGACCTAGACCTAAACCATGTATATGTGTGTATGCATGTGTATATATATGTGTATGTGTATATATATTATGTGTGTATATGTGCATATGTGTGTATGCATGTGTAAAGAGCCTAAAAGCACTAATCCTATTTTTATATATTTAATTTGATAAAAGCTCTTGAATCCAAAATTTATATATTTAATTAAAACATTATATATTTTCATATTTATTTATGTATACTAAAATCCTATTTTGTATATATATTTTATTATATATTCTAATTTTTTTCTTTTCTTTTTCTTATATATATTTAATTTAAATAAAAATGTGTATGCATATGTGTGTATGTATGTATGTATGTATATGCATGTATGTATGTATATGCATGTATGTATGTATGTATGTATGTATGTATGCATATGCATGTGTATGCATATGTATGTATGTATATGCATATGTGTGTATGTATATGCATATGTGTGTGTATGTATATGCATGTGTGTGTATGCATATGCATGTGTATGCATGTGTATTTATGTATATGCATATGTGTATGTATATGTATATGTGTGTGCATGCATATGCATGTGTGCATATGCATGTGATTGCATATCCGTATGTATGTATATGCATGTGTGTGTATGTATATGCATATGTGTGTATGCATATGTGTATGTTATATATGCATATGTGTGTGTATGTATATGCATATGTGTGTGTATGCATATGCATGTGTACGCATATGTGTGTGTATCTATATATAAGTGTGTATGTATATGCATGTGTGTATGTAATATGTATGTGAGTGTGTGTGTATAGGTGTGAGTGTGTATGTATATATATGTGTGTGTGTATATATGTATGTGAGTGTGTATGTATATGTGTGTGTGTATGTGTGTATGTGATATGTATGTGAGTGTATGTATATGTGTGTATGCATGCATGCATATGCATAAATATGTGTATGTGAGTATGTAGCATGTATGTGTGTGAATGTATGCATGCATATGTTTGTGTGTGTATATATGTATGTATGCGTATGTTTGTGTATGTATATATGTGAGTGTGTGTGTATATGTATGTGAGTGTGTATGTATGAATGTGAGTGTGTGTGAATGTATGTATGCATATGTATGTGTATGCATGTTTGTATGTGTGTGTATTTGTATGCATGTCTGTATATGTGTGTGTCTATGTATGCATGTGTGTATGTGTCTGTGTATGTGTGTGTGTATGTATGCATGTCTGTACATGTGCATCACTACTAGAAATAGGGGGCGTAGAGATGCCCCCGAATTGAATAAGAAAAAGCAGGGCCCATCGCTTATGTGATGCTAGCATCGCATAAGCGACGAGCCTACTTTTTTTTTTAAGATGTGTCATCGCATAAGTGATAAGTGATGCTAAACAAATGTGTTGCAAAGAGCATCGCTAACTAGCGAGGCTTTTAACGACATTGGCAAACTGCTTGGGACATTCGATCAACACACACAATGTCTTGGTCTGTCAGAGCCTCGCATAAGTGATGCTCTGGAATGCTAACAAAAAATTTTGATTTCTCCAAGAAAATTTGTGCCCAGATAAGGATATGTGCATGCGAGAGAGATAGAAAGAGAGAGAGAGAGAGAGACATTGACATGCACATCCCGTGAAGCAAGGTGCACACAGACACACACACATGCACACATAGATTTACACACACACACATTCACACACACATACATATGCATACGCACACATATACCCACAAAGACTCACACACATACACACACACATACACACATAGACACACACACATACATATTAGACACATACACACTTACGCACACACACAAGAACACATCCACACACACGTACACATGCATACACACATATATATAAACATACATAGGTATATGCACACAGACACACATATACACATAGATATAGAGACATACACACATAGACACATACACACACATACACACATATTTACACAGACACATATACACACTAATTTACATACATACATACACATGCATGCACACACACATATATACACACATAGACACATGCATACACATGTAGACACACACACACATACACACATGGGCACACACACACATACACATACAGACACAGATAGACACGTACACATATAGACACATACACACATACATATGCATACACACACACACGTAAAGAGACATACACATACACATACATGCATAGATATGCATACATAATGCATATGCATATGCATGCCCGAACAGAATTATGACTTGCATTGTGTTTTGCACACACACACACTCTCTCAATGCACTCTCTCTCTCTCTCTTTAGATATCACATCTTGGTAAGTGGTGTGTGTACTCTTATCCTTTCTCTTTCTCTATGCTTTTTGTTTTATAATTTCTCTTCTCTTTTGTTTTGGAGGAGGTTTTTGGCATCGATTCTTTGGAATTTGATGAGAGACAACGTTCATTAGAGTTTGAGGACAGCGACCCAAAAGGGGGACATACGTCTAAGTGATTGTTTTATTCTCTTTTGATAGAGAGTGAGAAAGAGAGAGAGAGAGAGAGAGAGAGAGATGAGAGAGAAAAAGAGAAAGCGATAGACAGATAGATAGATAGATGGAGGGAGAGAGAAAGAGAGAGAAAGAAAGAGAGAGAAAGAAAGAGAGAGAAAGAAAGAGAGAGAGAGTGAGAGAGAGAGATAAAGAGAGACATAAAGAGAGATATAAAGAGAGAGAATGAGAGAGAGAAAGATAAATACATACACATACACACATGCATACATGCATGCATCAAAACAAGCATCAAACATAGACCATCGGTTAAACGACGAGCAAAACGACATTTTTTTCGACATGTGGCATGACGAGATGCGCAATGCTCGCACTGAGCATCCCTAAAGTGATGATTTAAAAAATCATCACATAACCATGCTCTTTTTCATGGCATAAGCGACGGTAAACAACGTCACTTATGCGACGCCGATTGTAGTGCTTTTTAGATGCCTTACCATCGCTTACACAATGGCTTTTGGACGAAAAAAATTAAAACATTGGAGGCTCTTTGATCGGCATCTTCACACATCTCATCCAAGAGCTCTCCAACGTTCGCAATTGCATTGTGCTTACGAGTTGAAACAATCACTTGCAAACTTTTTATTTTTTCTAATCTCTATCTTATTGTCTCTCTCTGTCTCTGTTTCTCTCTTTCTACCTCTTTCTCTCTTTGAGTTATCTCTTTCTCTCTCTCTCTCTCTGTTTATTGCAAGTTATTCAAGAAGCTAAGCAAGGAAAAAGTATGGCTAACTATTGTAAGTACAAGTTCCATTCTTTGTATAACATTTGAATCCACATGCCTATACACATTTACACACATATACACTTACACATGCACATGCACATACATACATATACACACACATACACATGCACATGCACATACACATACATACACATATACACTTACACATGCAGATGCACATACATGCATATACACATATACATATGCACATACATTCATATACACACACATATTACACACATATACATGCACATACGTACACAGATATGAATGATTTATATAATTAAAGTACTAAAACACATGCTTAATATAAACACATGCTTAATATAAACACATGCTTAATATAAACACATGCTTAATATAAACACATGCTTAATACAAAACCATGATGGCCCATTTGGTCTAGGTGCGATGTGTGGTCCGACTCAACTGTCTTCTTTGCAGTAGCCTGATTTTTTAAAGAAAAAAGAAATACATAAATTAAATGTAAAAAATTACTAAAATATATGAAAATTATAAATATAAACTATTAATTTGGATACCTTTTGCGGAGGGAGTGACTCCTAAAGACGTAGGTTTCTACAAAAAAACTATCGTGTCTCAGGTGGTATGTTATGTCACCTCTTATTTTTTTCCAGCATACAATATCTCCTCTTAATTTAATCTCAAATAGAAAAAAAGAATCAAAATACATACACATATATACACACACGTACACATACACATACCCACATACACATATACATGCAAACATATACACATACATATATGCATACATAAACACATATACATACATATAACATAAACACATAGATACATATCCACATATATACATACAGACATACACATGCATGCATATACACTCATTCATACAAAATACATGCATTTATCCCACAATAATGTGTATTTATGTATATGTGAACATGTGTGTATGTGAAAATGTGTATATGTGAATATGTGTGTATGTGTAAATATGCATATGTGAATGTTTATGTTTGTAAATAATCAGATTATTAGTATCAAATACCATTATTTGTAGATTTCGATCAATCAGATGGAACTCCACCACCATCTCCTAATCGTGCAAGGACTAGATATTGTAGGTACATCAAACTTTTAATTTTAAATATATTTGATAGATACTTAACTCATATATTTTTTTGTTTCTTGTTATGATAATATTCTGATCAATCTGAGGGCACTCCACCACCTCCTACCCATGCAACGACTCCACATGTGTTCTCTGATAGGAATTGTGAAGAATTTCACTATCAAGAGCATGTTATATGTTGGTGTAACTCTTGCTATGGAACATATAAAAGACCATGATTGGATTTTATTGAACATGAGGTAGAGTATGGTAGTTTTGAGCGTGCACCATCACCTGGTCAATGTGATAATGCTTGGGTATCTATTTTTTCTATAAAATAATGCCATTATTTTATTTAAAAACTATATAAAAAATCATATTACTGTTGATATACAAGAATACTTGCTTGATGATGATGATGATGATAATTTTTCTCATAATTTTAATATACCTTGTACACATCATGGACTTGTTGTTCATCAATTACAAGCAGAGGTTTCTAGAAATCTTTTACCTCTTGGTTTAGAGACTGAAATGACTAGAGATTATCCATTGCCATCTCGTGATTGTTCTCTAGTGCAAACATATGATAGAAGAAGATATGGAGGATGGAATAGAGGACCACTTCCTTTAGATGGAGAGGTTTTCTACTTTTAGGGTAATCGCTATATGATTGCTCCATCCACTATTACTAATGCTAGTCATATTCTCTTTAATTGTAGAGGATTTGTATGTGCCTCCAAACTTTGAAGTCACTCTTATGTCATTTTGTGGTCCTATATATGGATGGGGAGATTGGCATCAACTTGCAAGTTATGTTCAAAGCATGCGTACTTATGGAATATGCTTGAATGCAGCATCCCTTACTAGTAGAAGGATTTCACATGCACGAAATGAAAGATTATATATTGATGGAATACCTTACATGCATGGAAATATAACAGGTTTAATTAATAGTAGTCGAGGGTTACATTGTGTCAAGATACATAGTTGTCAATGCTTTTACTACATTACATGCTGGTGATGAATTATTAGTGTATTATGGATGGCATAGACCTTGAAGAGCACCTTTTAGCTAGAGAGAGAATGAAAATTCTCTATCCATATTTAATAGCTTATAATATTAATTTTATGTTTAAAGTTTTCTTTTTATTCTTTTATGGAATACTAATGATTTTTATTCATGTGTGTAGATTCCAATGAATGATGTTGATGATATTCGTCCACGCCATTCACCGTTGTCAATAAGACCTCATTTATCAAAAGCTTCTATGCAGAGGCTATGCAAAAGTGATCCTCTGAAATATGCAAGGTTGAAAGATCTAGATTCAAAGAATATAAAGTACAAGATTTGTGCAAAAATGATGAACATGATGGCATGACAGATTTTATTGAGGATTGGTATCAAAATGACAGTGAGAGCATTGATATTTCTAAAAAAGAGAAATACCTTCGAGAGGAATGTCTAACGCATGTATATGAAGGAAGTCGTTTGACACGAGTAAGTGCTAGCTTACTTATTCTCAATCTTCAAAATCATTTTGGATGGAGTAATGTATGTATTTCAACACTATTAAGGTATTATTTTCAATTTTCTATCTATTTACATATATATACATGCATAAATATACACATATAAATACATGGATATATATACATACACATAATTATACATGAATGCATACACACATATAGACATACATACACATATACACACATACACATGTTATGAGAGTAAGGTTAAATTTTACATACCTGTATTGAATGAAGATGTTTTGTCCATCTAGCCTTTAGAATTGTCCACCCAACCATCAAAATCTTCCTGGCACATCTGTTTCTCCTATTCTAGTCGACCTAATACCTGTGCTGCTAACTTTTTTAAGAACTTTGCATACAAATATTTAGTATCAGCTAGCTATGGAGGTATTGGGTCGTTAGGAAAATGGGAGGACCAAATTTATCTTGAATATTTTGAAGGATGGAAAAATAATTTTAAAGGATGGGTGCAAAGAAAGCGTCCATTCAATGCAGGTTTTTATTCTTACTTTAGCTAAGGTAAGAACAAGAACTTGCATTGAATGGACACTTTCTGTCCACCCATCCTTTAAAACTATTCATGCATCTTTCAAAATCTTCAAGATAAATTTGGTCCTCCTATTTTTCGAATGAGCTAACACCTCCATAGCTAATTGATATTTTATATTTGTAAACAAATATGTAAGCCTTAGTTAGCAAGGTAGGTAATAGATTGACTATAAAATGGGAAACACCCAGATGATTTAGTGGTCTAGATATCTATATGAAAGTCTACAAACCACAATAAACAAAAAGAAAATTAGAAATAAAATAAAATATAAACAGCTACACATGCATACATACACATACATACATACATACATACACATATATATACACATAAACATACATGTACATATGTTAAGAGACTAAAGTCAAATTATACATACCTATATCAAATGAAGATATTTTGTCCATCTAACCTTTGGAATTGTTTGCCCAACCTTTAGAATCTTCCTGACATATCTGCTTCTCCTATTTTAGTCGACCTAATACCTACTATTCTAACTTTTTTATGAACTTTGCATACAAATATTAAGTACGAGTTAGCTATGGTGGTATTAAGTCATTTGAAAAATAAGAGAAGTAAATTTACCTCAAAGAATTTGAAGGATGGAAGAATAATTTTAAAGGATGGGTGGACACAAAGTGTTCATTCAATGGAGGTTTATGTTTCTGCCTTAGCTACGGTAAGAACAAGAACTTGCATTGAATGAACACTTCATGTCTGCCCATAATTTAGAACTATTCATCCATTTTCCAAAATGGTCAAGAGAAATTTGCTTGTCTTTTTCAAACAACATAATACCTCCATAGTTAGTTGATACTTAATCCTTGTAAACAAATATGTAAGTCTTAGTTAGCAAGGCAGGTAATAGATTAACTATAAAATGGGAGACATCCAAATGATTCAGTGGTCTAGATATGAAACTTTGCAAAGCACAATATACAAAAAAAAAATTAAAAACAAAATTAAATATTTATAGCTACACATGCACACATACATACATACACATTCATACATATACACATACATACATACATACATACACATATATACACACATACATATACATATATGCATACATATACACATACATATATCTACATACATATACACCTATAAAACACATATACACACATACATACATATAGACATACACATACGCCTACGCATCCACATGCATATACAAATCCACATACACATACACATGAGCATAAACATATATAAAATTATATGCATATATATGTATATTTATCTATTTATTTTTATTAATATGTCTTTTTTTGATGAACTTACAGGTTATTATCTGAAAAGTTTGTACCAAGTCAGAATATTCTTCCTACCTCGCATGATGAAATGAAGAAGATAATCAACAATCTTGGTATATGTTATCAATGTATACATGCATGATCTAACGATTGTATTTTATATAGACGTGAATATGGAGACTATTTGACATGTCCCAAATGTCAATCTCCTTGATATAAGGACGAAGAAGGTAAAATCCCAAAAAACGGTATTGAGACATTTTCCATTGGCTCCATGGATTATACATATGTGCCAAAGCGCCGAATTATCAAAGCTTTTGACATGGGGACATGATCATAAACGTACTGATAGAATAATAAGAATTTCTCATGATAGTGTTGCTTTTCACCATATTGATTCTACATCGCCTGAATTTATGCAAAATTCACAGAATCTAAAGTTAGGAGTTGCATTAGATGGGGTTAATCCATTCTCCATGAAATCTAGTAAATGGCTAACATGTCCAGTGGTAGTCAGAAACTATAATCTTTCACCATATCTTAACATTAAAAAGGAACATTTAATGCGTCCACTTTTAATCCTAGGAAAAAGACAAGTTAAAGATATGAATATATATCTTGCTCCTCTCATTGACGATCTCCAAGAGTTATGGAGAGGTATTAATGTCATTGATGTATCGAGAAGCATCAATGAAAGACATTTTATGATTTGTGGTATTATGGCTTGGACTATTCATGATTTTCCAGGATATGATGTTTGTTCAGGTATTGATGTAATTTTTTTATTCAATATGCATACAAATAAATGTGATTTAATCTAATTATATTTTTATCATTTTCATGATGCACGAATATCTAGTAAGGGTTATAAATCTTTTACATATTGTGGTGATTGGTTGAGATCAACCTATAGTAAGAATCTCAACAAAAAAACTTATCTTCGATATCGACGATTCTTGCCTGATGATCATCCATTAAGCTTGAAATAGGTTAGTGTCCAAAACTTATGACGCCTATGGATTTGTATAAAAAATCGACAGATGGACCTCTGATAGATACAAAATGAGAAATCTTAAGTGTTGATGAAGATAATGAGTATGTGAAGTGAGGTAAAGGAAAATTGGCACTCCCAGAAAAGTTATCAATATGGTATTCTTTGGAGTATTGGAAAGAGTTAAAAGTATGCCATCTTCTTGATCCTATGCATATTTTTAGGAATATTGGTTATTCACTATGGCAACATCTGCTTGAACTAAAAGATACCATAACATCAAGCAATGATTTGAAAGATCAAAACTCAAAACCAAAGTTATGGCTAGATTTTCAGAGACATCGATAGGAAACGACATATGGACCTGCTCCTTGGATACTTAGAACAAAAGAGATACACACTATGAATGATAGGATTCAATTGATTCAGACTCCTACATAATATGGAGCATCTTTCCAAAACATGTTTACTATGGATGATAAGAGCTTGTCTAGGTTAAAGACCCATGACTAGCATAACTTTTGAAACATATTTTACTTTTAGTTATTGATAAATGTACAATGAAAGGAACACGAGATGTGATCTATCGTCTTGGATCGCTTATAAGGTAATTATGATACTTTTATATTTAATATATATGAATATTTGATATCTCTTATTCTTGAATTAACTTCTTTATAATTTTTTTTATGATATGTATAGGTGGATTACATCCAAAGAGATTGACAAAAACTCGATCCCACAAAAAAAAGATGTGAATGCAAAGAGCTACTATGTTTGATGGAGAAAGAGCTTCCTACTTCATTTTTTGATATTTAGGTTCATTTATTAGTCCATCTTGTAGATGAAATAGAGATTGTAGGTGTTGTCAACACTCGATGGATGTTTGGGGTCACTAATTTATGGGAATATTAAAAGGTTATGTGTGACAAAGAGCAAAACCAGAAGGATCCATGGCAAAGGGTTGGATGCTTGAAGAGTGCATGTATTATGTTAGTGAGTACCTTGAAAGATTTCATGAAGAAGCTCCACATGCATGGACCAATGATTCTTTTTCAAAAATAACAGATGAGGTATTATCAGGTAAGGGAGTTCCATTTTTATTTACATTTCAAGAAAAAAACTGATGTTATTACTTTTGTAACATAGAATGGCAAATACATCCAAGCATTCCTTAGCGAGTACGAATAGAAACTTCAAAATATCCGAAGTAAAAGGCAAAGAAACAAAAGATATAGATGTAATCTCGATAATAATGAGATTAGAAATATATCTTTTTTGACGGATTGGCTATATATTCGTTTGCAATGCGCCAATGCAAATAATGAAGAAATCTCAGATGAGCAAAGAGAGTTAATGATAGGTTTTGAATGAAAGGTAATTTTATTTTAATAACATTTTTTTTATATATGTACATTAGTTTCTATTTACTAATTTAATTTCTTTTGGGGCTCCAATCTTCATTAATATGTGGGATTTTTGATAGCATATTAGAATCAAAGCCATTCATTCTTTACGTAAAATAGAGGATTCTAGTATTGTTGCTTCTTTCAAGCAACTATCACATGCTAGCTCAAAAGACACGAATCTTATAGATGGCGAACTTGGTTATGTAGGAACTGCTATTGGTATCTATGAAATATCATTTCCTACATTCAAATAGGTAGAAAAAAGTATATAAATTTTTGATAGAGTTAGTTATTATTTTAAGCATCTAATAATGGGTTTTTTGTTTTTATATTTTTTCATAGGTCATTTTGAAGGTACCTTGGTGGCAAGTCATTCATGTTCAACCTAGAGGTGGGTCATTGTTTGATCAGTTTATTGTTAGAGAGATTGAAGAAAGTCCTCTTGATGATTCACCATTAGATACTGATATATCAACATCTAAATGAGAAATTAGAATCATTATACATGAAAATGATACTAGTCTTTTTGATAAAGAGGATAATACTCTACATGCTGAATCTACTGATGACAAAGAGGAATTACCACAAATCAATATTAATCCATCAATAGATGATGTGACTCATGAGAGCACAGTTGTAACAATAGAGGAAATAAATGAAATCAATAAGGATAACGAAGATGAGACTATATTGATGTCTTACCAAAATGATGACAATAATGAAAACATATGAGCATATTAGATAGTAAGTTCTATTCTACTTATCGATCAATAACTTGAAGCTTATGAATGGATATCAGATATTAGATTCTTCTCTATTCAAGTAGAATATCGATAAATCCTACTAGAGACATGAGATCATGTTCTTTTAAGTTAGAACATGAAGCTCGGGGGTATGCCTAATTATTTTGTATATCGCTTCATCTTCAAGGAGCAAATTTTTCTCATGCATGTATGCATATGTGTTTGTATTCATGTGTATTATATGTATACATGTGTAAGTATGTACACACAGATACATGTTCACATGCAGTTAGACATACACACATATACACATGCATATGCACAAACATTTCTACAACCACATAAAAATATTTACATGCATGCAATATTGCATATATATATATATACATACATACATACACACATTAACATATACGCAAATACATGTATATGCACATCCACATGCAAGCACATTCAAATGCATGCACATGGATGCAAGTGGAAATGCATCCACATACACATGCATGTTTCATACAAATACACATGCATATACATACATTATACACATATATACACATATACATATGCACATACGTACATACGCATATACAAATGCACACACACATGCACATACCTACATATACACATACACATGCACATATACACATAGAGTTACGTATATACATGCACATACATAAACACATTTATACACATGCACATGCACATACTCATACACACATATACACTTACACATGCACATGCACATACTCATACACACATATACACTTACACATGCACATGCACATACTCATACACACATATACACTTACACATGCACATGCACATACTCATACACACATATACACTTACACATGCACATGCACATACTCATACACACTTATACACTTACACATGCACATGCACATGCACATAAATACATATACACACACATACACATGCACATACATACATATACACACACATACATATACACTTAGGTACACACATATGACTGAATTATATAATTAAAGTATTAAAACACATATACACATGCACACACACATGCACATACCTACATATACACATATACATGCACATACACACATATACACATAGAGTTATACATATACATGCATATACATATACACACACATACGCATGCACATGCACATACTCATACATACATATACACTTATACATGCACATGCGCATACATACATATACACACACATACACATGCACATACGTACATATACACACACACATACATATACAATTGGGTACACACATATGAATGAATTATATAATTAAAGTATTGAAACACATATACACATGCACACACATGCACATACCTACATATACACATATACATGCACATACACACATATACACATAGAGTTACACATATACATGCACATACATATACACACACATACACATGCACATGCACATAATCATACACACATATACACTTACACATGCACATGCACATACATACATATACACACACATACACATGCACATACATACTTATACACTACATACATATACACTTAGGTACACACATATGAATGAATTATATAATTAAATTATTAAAACACATGCTTAATATATACAATAATAACAATCAATAGAACAAAACTCTTCGTTACTTAATATCATACACATAATTCAAAACATAACTTAAATGAGAAATATATATATATATATATATATATATATATATATATATATATATATATATGTGTGTGTGTGTATATATATATATATATATATATATATATATATATATATATATATATATATATATATATCAATGTAAATACATATAATCCAATGTCATAATCAACTAAAATCCTAATCATCATCATCATCATCAACAACAATATCATGATCATCTTGATCTTCCTCATCCTCATCGTCATGATCACCCTGTGACGATCGAGATCGTCCCTCCTGTGTTTGTCTCTCCACCTCATCCATATTTTTCTCTCCATAATACTCATGTATTACATATAAAAAACATAAATAAATAAAACAATTAAACCATTCATAAAAATAAAATAATTATATAAAATTTAAAAATACTCACAAAGGCATCAGGATGATCTTGCATAAACTCGCTCAAACGCCGATATCCAAAATGTGTAGCATACTCGATCTCATCTTTCGTAGGATATCGGCCATAATCCTTCCGCTGTAATGAAACAAATAAAAAACATTAGTTACTTGCATTTTAACTAAAATAAAAAATATACTCACAATAACACATATACTTACAAATGTAGCTACAAAACCATTATGGCCCATTTGGCCTAGGTGCGATGTGTGGCCCGACTCCACTCTCTTCTTTGCAGCAACCTGTTTATTCAAGAAAAAAAATACATAAATTAAATGAAAGAAATTACTAAAATATATAAAAATTATAAATATAAACTATTAATCGGTGTACCTTCTGCTGAGGAAATGAATCCTGAAGATGTAGCTGTCTACGAAAAAACTGCCATGACTCAGGTGGCATGTTAGCTCGCCTCTTATTTTTTTCGACCATACAATATCTCCTATTAATTTAATCTCAAAGAGAGAAAAAAAATCACAATACATACACATATATACACACACATACACATACACATACCCACATACACATATAGATGCAAACATATACGCATATATATATGTATACATATACACATATACATACATATAACATAAACAGACATATACATATCCACATATATACGTACACACACATGCATGCATAAACACTCATTCATACATCCCACAATAATGTGTAGTTGTATATATGTGAATATATGAGTATGTGTATATGTGAATATGTGTGTATGTGTAAATATATATATGTGAATTTTTTGTGTATGTAGATAATCAGATTATTAATATCAAATACCATTATTTGTAGATTCTGATCAATCAGATGGAACTCCACCACCATCTCCTCATCGTGCAATGACTTTATACTCTAAGTATATCCAAAATTTAATTTTAAATGTATTTGATGGATACATAACTTTTTTTTTTTTTTGTTTCTTATTATGTGCAGATTCTGATCAATCAGAGGGTACTCCACCACCTCCTACCCATGCAACAACTTCACATGTGTCCTCGGATAGGAATTATGATGAATTTTACTATGAAGAACATATTATATGTTCGTGTAACTCTTGTTATGGAACATATCGAAGACCACGATTGGAATGTATTGAACATGAGGTAGAGTATGGTACTTTTGAGCGTGCACCATCACCTAGTCAACGTGATAATGCTTGGGTATGTATTTTCTATATATATATTAATGTCATTATTTTATTTAAAAACCATATATAAAATCAAATAATTGTTGATATACAAGAATACTTACTCGATGATGATGATGATGATAATTTTTCTCATAATGTTAATATACCTGGTACACGTCATAGACTTGCTGTTCATCAATTACAAGCAGAGGTTTCTAGAAATCCTCTACCTCCTAGTTTAGAGAATGAAACGGCTAAAGATTATCCATTGCCAGCTCATGATCGTTCTTTAGTACAAACATATGATAGAAGAAGATATGGAGGATCGAATAGAGGATCACTTCCTTTAGATGGAGAGGTTTTCAACTTTTGGGGTAAATGCTATATGATTGCTCCATCCACTATTACTAATGCTGGTCGTGGTCTCTTTATTGTAGAGGATTTGTATGTTCCTCCAAACTATGAAGTCACTCTTATGTCATTTTGTGGTCCTATATATGGATGGGGAGATTGGCATCGACTTTCACGTTATGTTCAAAGCATGAGTACTTATGGAATATGCTTGAATGCAGCATCCCTTACTAGTAGAAGGATTTTACATGCACAAAATGAAAGATTATATATTGATGGAAGACCTTACACACATGGAAATATAGCAGGTTTAATAAATAGTAGTCGAGGGTTACATAATATTTCAAGGACTAATTGCACATTTGAGGAGCGTGAAAATAGTCATGAATCACCATGGAAATATAGCAGGTTTAATAAATAGTAGTCGAGGGTTACATAATATTTCAAGGACTAATTGCACATTTGAGGAGCGTGAAAATAGTCATGAGTAGAGATGTATCAAGATACATAGTTGTCAATGCTATTACTACATTACATACTGGTGATGAACTATTAGTGAATTATGGATGGCGTAGACCTCTAAGAGCACCTTTTAGCTAGAGAGAATAAAAATTTTATATCCATATTTAATAGTTTATATACTTAATTTTTTATTTAAAGTTTAATTTTTATTCATTTATGGAATACTAATGAATTTTATTTATCTGTGTAGATTCCAACGTATGATGTTGATGATATTCCTCCACAGCATTCACAATTACTAGTAGGACCTCATTTATCAGAAGCTTCCATGAGGAGGCTACGCAAAACTAATCTTGTGCAATATGCAAAGTTGAAAGATCTATATTCAAAAGACGATAAAGTACAAGATTTGTGTGACAATGATGAAGATGATGGCATGGAAAATTTTATTGAGGATTGGTATCAAAATGACAGTGAGAGCATTGATATTTCTAAAAATGAGAAATATCTTCGAGAGGAATGTCTAAAGCATGTATATGAAGGAAGTTGTTTGACATGACTAAGTGCGAGCTTAATTAATCTCAACCTTCAAAATCGTTTTGGATGGAGTAATGTATCTGTTTCGACACTATATATATATATATATATATATATA
>CM035430.1:5735916-5748416 GCA_020310875.1 Ceratopteris richardii | reverse complement strand
ACTTTGTCGCGAGTTAGAAGATTTGTGGACCACTCAGGATATAAGAAGGCAGATTTGGTGTACAATATGTAACAACAATTGCCATTCCAATGCTAATTGTCCTAACAGGGTAAGCTGTCAATTTTGTGCAAAGGACGGCCATGAAGCTAGAGACTATTACTACCTCAAGGGTACACAGCAAATAACCCTCAAGCTCTGGATTCATATTATGCTAGTACTTCAAATGCACCTAATAGAGAGGAGAATCGTACAGCAAAGCCTAGATATAATAGGCCATTGATGTGTTACCGCTCTGTTGAGTATGGCCCTCCTTGTCAGCGCTGTCTAGAGGCTTTGTTGTACGATTCTCCTCTCTATTAGGTGCATTTGAAGTACTAGCATAATATGAATCTAGAGCTTGAGGGTTACCTCGTTCCCTTCTAGAAGATGCACCTCCTTGTCAGCACTGTCCAAAGGCCAAGGATCACTATACCAAAGATTGCCCAAGAAGCCGCCCTGCTCCAATTCACATGCTTGCAAGCTCCCCAGAAGAAGAAGGTATGACCACTCAGTCTTATGCTGCTTCATCTTCTTCAATGCCCATGATGACTAGATCCGGACAAGCAGCAGCAGCCCGTAGAGAGGAACAAGAAGGACTCCAGGATAAAGAGGAGGAAAAGAAGGTTGGGTGGAAGGACCACGCAAATATCGAAGGAGCTTATGAAAGGATGGCTACTTCACTAAAGGACCAACCAACAAGTCTGCAAGAAGACACACATATGGTAAACATTGAGCAGATCTTGAAAGGTATTCATCATAAGGTTAGTCTTTACGAACTCATAAAGATGGATTCAAAAATAAGGAGTGACTTATTAAAGATTATACACTCTGCCACTTGAGCCAGCCACCTAGCATAGATGGTTTCATGGCTGATTTTCCCCTTGCACCCCTGGCGGACTACCAAAGCTCAAGGCTATTTGTTTTTATAAAAGATGAAGCTCTCACAGGTGTGATTATAGATGGAGGCTCTAGCATTAATTTGATGCCAGATTTCACAATGAGGAAACTGAATTTGAACCCCACCACGATGGCACCATCCACAGTTACCCTAGCAGATCAACATCGAGTTACACGAGTTGGCATTATTGAAAAGGTACTAATGATAGTACAAGGTTGTCACTTTGTTCTAGATTTCTTTTTTATTGCACTTCCACAAGAGACTTCTTACCCATTACTCCTCGGGCGGCCTTGGCTAAGGCAATCAAAAGTTTTGCAAGATTGGGGAAAAAACAAGATGTGGATTTCAACAAACACCAATAGCCAACTGCAACTACATTTGGAAGAAGGATTCGACTCAGGGAAAACTACTTGATATATTGTGGATACTCAGGTAATGCCCTCTTTACCCCAAGAAGATGATACATTATTGAATTGGATGATGGAAAGTACAAAGTGTTGCACGGTGGAAATCAATGAAATAGAGGAAGAAGTTGTAGAGGAAGGAGTTGCAGAAAAAGGCCATGAAGTTCACAAGGATGTAGAGGATGAGAGTTTGCACTTGAGTACAAACATTGAAGGGGCAACAACTATAGAAGTTTCAAAAAAGGAAAGTTATGAGCCTGAATGTAGAGAAGATCTCCCTTTTTGGATATACCTCAAGGATGGACCAAAGAACATATTGCAGAATATAAGCTAAATTCCACTCGTGCATACAGTGGAGATGATTTCTTAAGTAAGACCAGTCCTGAAACACTTGTTCAAGAAGTAAATATAGGAGATGAAGAGAATCCTCAAGTAGTCCACTTGGCCTCTTGGCTATGGCATTATGCCCCTTTACTACAGAAGGTAATTTCTTTACTTTTCGCTTACAAAAATGTCTTCGCATGGTCCAACAAAGATCTAACAAGGATACCAGAGGAGCTTCGATTACACTGAATACCCTTAGTTGATGGAGTGGCGCCTGCAAGAAGTAGGTCGTATTGACTCAATCCAAAGTATGTAGAGGCAGTAAAGTTGGAAATTACAAAACTAGAAGAAGCAGGTATAATTGTTCCAGTAGAACATTCCAGGTGGCTTTCTTCTATGGTTATTGTACCCAAGAAAAATAAGAGTTTGCATTGATTTTCATGAAAGTGACTGTTCAAGATGGATTTCCTCAACCCTTCACAGAGCAAGTACTTGAGGAAGTAGCCGGTCACACTTTGTATAGCTTCTTGGATGGTTCTAGTGGCTACAACCACATAGTGATCCATCGTGATGATAGGGACAAAATAGCCTTCGTTACTCCATGGGGCACTTATGTCTATACCTGCATGGCTTTTGGTTTGAAGAATGCACGAGCTTCATTTAATAGAACAAAGTATCTAATATTGGGCAAATGGTTGACAACCTTTCTATGCATTTTCATGGATGACCTTTTAGTATTTTCAGGCACAGATAGAAGAGCAGCAGTTCAAGATTTGCATGATCATTTGGAAAATCTAAAAGAAATCTTTGAGCAATGTCTCAAAACAAGTTTGAAATTAAATCCTGCTAAATGTCATTTTTTTGTCACCAAGGGCACTCTTCTTGGTCACATAGTATCTGCTGAAGGGATAACGGTTGACCCTGCAAAGGTTACTACTGCTATTCTTTCCATGCCTATTCCACAAAGCCCAAAGGAATTGCAAAGCTTTTTGGCCCATGCAGGATACCATAGAAGATTCATACGAATGTATTCAGAAATAGCTAAGCGCTTGTCAAGGCTTAACAGTAAAAAGGTCCCCTTCTCTTGGAGTGTTGAAGCTGAGAAAGCATTTTGTGAACTAAAATTGAGGTTATGTATTGCTCCCACTTTTAAGTGTTCCTAACTGGTCATTGGAGTTTCATGTGCATATAGATGCCAGTCTTCATGCTGTTGGTGCGCTTCTAGCTCAACCTTCATCACACAAGGTTGATAGACCTATCTCCTATGCTAGGAGACTACTCACCAAGGCAGAAAGGAACTATAGTACAACCAAAAGGGAAGGATTGGCTATTGTATTTGCTCTTCACAAGTTTCGGCATTACCTTCTCCGTGTACATTTCATATAGTCATATCTGACCATCAGCCCTTGAAGTACTTGATAAACAAGCCTAGAGTAGCTGGAAGGGTTTGGAGATGGTTACTCCTATTTCAAGGATTCAACTTTGATATTCATATTCAGCCAGGAAGAGAGCACTACATGGTAGATCAAGTATCCAGGACTGCAATGAGCGAGAAGGCAACATGTATTAATGATGAATTGCTGGATAGTAATCTCTTCTTAGTAGCAACTCAGATTGATTGGTATGATGGAATTCTCCATTTTCTCACTACTGGAAAACTCCCAAACACTTGACACCTATAGAAAAGAGAAGATTGCTCCTTAAAACCAAATCATACTCACTTATAAGTGGAAATTTATATAGATATTGTCAGGATGGTATCTTGAGAAAGTGTTTTTATCCAGAGGAGGTAAATCTTTTGCTAGAGGCTGCACACAGTGAAGGGCATCTAAAGGGGTAAGAATTGGCTCACAGAATCATCGACAAAGGACTATGGTGGCCTCATATTTACAAGGATGCCATCAAGTTTGCTAAAGAATGCCACATTCTCCAGAGATGTGCTCCTACACCAACAAGATTGAATTTCCAACCATTAGTCATATCTACAGGATGGCTCACATTTGAAGGATGCGGTCTTGATTTCATAGGACCTATTAGTCCAACTGGTCACCTTGGGGGTAAGAAGTATATTTTGATGGCCACATGTTATGCAACTAAATGGATAGAGGCTAAAGCTACTATGGACTGCACGGTTTAATAGTAGCTAAGTTTTTGTATAAATGTATTTTCTCAAGATTTGGTTGCCCACTGGAAATCACTAGTGATAAAGGACACATTTTGTGAATCAATTGGTCCAATTTTATACTTGACAGGTATAAGGTCTTCCATAAAGAATATTGTGCCTACTATCAAAGGGAAAATGGCCAAGTAGAGAGCTCCAATAAGATTTTGATCGGGTTGCTGCGCAAATTATCTTTTGATCATCAAAGCTTTTGGCCACAAGCATTGATCGGTGCAATTTGCGCTTTCAAAACTACAAAGAGGGGAACCACAGGCAAGAGTCCATTGTACTTAGTATATGGAAAAGAGGCATTAGCACCATTCGAATTTATTATCAAAAGAGAACTTGGAGCCACATTGGAATCGAACCTCCCATTAGGAGACTAGTGGAATTAGAAGAATATAGAGAAGGAGCCATGCAAAAACTTCAAGTAACACAAGAAGAGCACAAAAGATTACACGATAGGTATCTTAGGTCCAATAAAGTACAGGAAGGATCCTTGGATTTGGTGCATCAATTCAAGCAGTTCCAACCAAATTGGCACCCAAATGGATAGGACCATACAAAGTGATATAGGTATTACCACATGGAGCAGTGCATCTAGAGGATTTGCAGGGTAAGAAGATACCCCTAGTCAATATCTCCAGGGTGAAGAATTACCTGCATTAAGGCAAGGTGGAAGAACTTCATCCACTATACATACCACATTTCATTCAGTGTTTACAGATTATTTTGGTCTATTCAAATAAGCCCATGAAGGAGAAGTTCCACCGGGATGGTGCAAAAGCTTGATGTGGGGGTCTGTAATACGCACAATTCTCTCTCTCTCTCTCTCTCTCTCTCTCTCTCTCTCTCTCTCTCTCTCTCTCTCTCTCTCTTTCTCACTCTCTATCAAAAGAGAATAAAACAATCACTTAGACGTATGTCCCCCTTTTGGGTCGCTATCCTCAAACTCTAAATGAACGTTGTCTCTCATCAAATTCCAAAGAATCGATGCCAAAAACCTCTTGCAAAACAAAAGGAAGAGAAATTATAAAACAAAAAGCATAGAGAAAGAGAAAGGATAAGAGTACACACACCACTTACCAAGATGTGATATCTAAAGAGAGAGAGAGAGAGTGCATTGAGAGAGGGATTTGTGTGTGTGTGCAAAACACAATGCAAGTCATAATTCTGTTCGGGCATGCATGTTTCAACAGAAGTAGTGCTCAAATCGAATGATGTGCAAAATGTCAAATTTTGCTCTTGGGTCCCTTGTATGTTTAAAGCTAGGGTGCCGATATAGGTGTCGATAAAAGCTTTTGTATGGGCATCCGTATGGGTGCCGGTAGTTCCAGTTTACTACCGGCACCTATACCGACATCTATACCGATGCTCATAACCGACTTCTAAACGGATGTCTCTACCTAGGATCTACAACGTGGGCCAAAATAAAGTCTTTTCATTTTGAAAGTTTATCAATAGTGCCATGGATGGTTGCATTCTCCAGCTACTTAAGTGCATTGAATTATACATGCACATCCATGAAGTCTAGATGGTGTTTCTAAATACTTTATTGGAAAAGCTATTTTCAAGATTCCTAAGAAAAGTACCTTAGGGTGTAGTGCGCACAATCTCTCTCTCTCTCTCTCTCTCTCTCTCTTCTCTCTCTCTCTCTCTCTCTCTCTCTCTCTCTCTCTCTCTCCTCTCATCTCATCTCTCTTCTCTCTCTCTCTCTCTCTCTCGCTCTCTCCCCCTCCCATCCTCCGTCCCTCCCTCCCTCTCCTCCGTCCCTCTCGTCCCTCCTCCCTCCCTCCCTCCTCCCTCCCTCCCTCCTCCTCCCTCCCTCCCTCCCTCCCTCCCTCCCTCCCTCCCTCCCTCCCTCCCTCCCTCCCTCCCTCCCTCCCTCCCTCCCCTCCCTCCCTCCTCCCTCTCTCCCTCTCTCTCTCTCTCCTCTCTCTCTCTCTCTCTCTCTCTCTCTCTCTCTCTCTCTCTCTCTCTCTCTCTCTCTCTCTCTCCTCTCTCTCTCTCTCTCTCTCTCTCTCTCTCTCTCTCTCTCTCTCTCTCTCTCTCTCTCTCTCTCTCTCTCTCTCTCTCTCTCTCTCTCTCTCTCTCTCTCTCTCTCTCTCTCTCTCTCTCTCTCTCCCCTCTCTCTCTCCCTCTCTCTCCCTCTCTCTCTCCCTCTCCCTCTCTCTCCTCTCTCTCTCTCTCTCTCTCTCTCTCTTCTCTCTCTCTCTCTCTCTCTCTCTCTCTCTCTCTCTCTCTCTCTCTCTCTCTCTCTCCCCCTCCCTCCCTCCCTCCTCCCTCCCTCCCTCCCTCTCTCTCTCTCCCTCTCTCTCTCTCTCTCTCTCTCTCTCTCTCTCTCTCTCTCTCTCTCTCTCTCTCTCTCTCTCTCTCTCTCTCTCTCTCTCTCTCTCTCTCTCTCTCTCTCTCTCTCTCTCTCTCTCTCTCTCTCTCTCTCTCTCTCTCCCTCTCTCCCTCTCCAAACTCCCTCCCCCACGGCCCCCTCCTCTCCCCACCCACCCATCCCCTCTCCTCTCTCTCTCTCTCTCTCTCTCTCTCTCTCTCTCTCTCTCTGTCTTTCTCTCTCTCTCTCTCTCTCTCTCTCTCTCTCTCTCTCTCTCTCTCTCTCTCTCTCTCTCTCTCTCTCTCTCTCTCTCTCTCTCTCTCTCTCTCTCTCTCTCTCTCTCTCTCTCTCTCTCTCTCTCTCTCTCTCTCTCTCTCTCTCTCTCTCTCTCTCTCTCTCTCTCTCTCTCTCTCTCTCTCTCTCTTTCTCCTTCCCTCTCTCTCTCCCTCTCCTCCCGCAGCTTCCTCCCCCGCGGCCACCTTCTCTCACCACCCGCCATCTTCTCTCTCTCTCTCTCTCTCTCTCTCTCTCTCTCTCTCTCTCTCTCTCTCTCTCTCTCTCTCTCTCTCTCTCTCTCTCTCTCTCCCTCTCCTCTCGCAGCTCCCTTCCCCACATCCCTCTCGCCTCTCTCCCCTCCTCTGATTCTGCCTGCTGTTAGCTATAAAGGTTGACCCACCTGAGCAGCTCACAAATCTTCTCCTCTTTGAGAGGAGTGCTTGTGAATCTAGACATATTAAGCTCACTTTGATATGGTATGGCAATAGCTCAAAACGAACACCTTCTCCTCTGATTGCATATTTGGTTGCAATATAGACAGCATGTCCATACATGAAGAACAAAGAAGCAAGAGAAGTAGTTATAACAATCGACACTGGGTTGGTGGGGTATGGTCCTTGAGGAGAGGAAGAGCCCTCTGAAGACCATTCACAGTGCCCATGAAGTTTGTCTGTATTGTAATCTCCAGATCTTAGAGTTAGCGATTTTGGTTTTGTTTACAAGGGCATTGCCTTTGATGGATCTTTCATCACCACTATGCAGGTAGGGGAATTGTGCAAAGATTGCTCAAGGAAGGTAGGAGTTTTAGGGGCATTACAATGCCATGGGCAGCACAAAATGAGGATCTCAGCTTGCATGCAAAAGTGACAGTAAAAGTGTAAGTGGTTAAAGTGAAAGTAGAAAATAAATGGTGCCACCAACTAATCATGACGACTGCCTATTTTTGAGGATCTAATTAAAAACTAGAGGCCAATACCATAATTGATCTACCCCTCCAATTTTGGGGCAATCAATCGGTGCATATTCAATGGACGTAGGAATCGGCAAAGGCCCTCTTGGCCTATTGGAGCCTATAAAAGCAATGGACCAGTACTCATTGGGATACACACATACATAGAGACATATGTACAGGGGTCCTCTCTTGGCACTCTGTGGCTACAAGCCTACTGCACGAAGTCACTCTTTGGAGAGGATACACAGTGTGGGCTTCCGAGTGGAGGGCTAATAGCACTATAGTGTGAAGAAAGTGGCTTGGTGTTATCATTCAGTGTGATGTAGTAGTATTTTCGTGCTCTTTTCCCTTATAGCAAGTCTTCATACTTTGTACTGCTCAGTGCCAGTTTGCATCTAGTTATGTTCATTGTATGAAGTGGATGGATCTCTTGTATCTGATTAGTCCTGGAATAGCACGTTAACTCAGAGTATCAACTTTTAGATCATTTCTTTTGCTTATATGGTAATCCCCGGTTCGAACTAAGGAGTGGGTTCCAGTCTTCACTATTGTCATATGTCAATAATCTTCTTTCTGAATATTTACAATATTGTGCAATTATTGTTATCTGCCTACTCATAGAAGTGTTAAAGGGTATATTTCCCTAACGAGAACCTCCCTTGAGTAGGCGAAGTACTGGAAGTACATGTTGCATGCTCCTGCTAAAAGTAGATACCCTAGTACCTCCTCTACAGTTTGGCACGCCGCTAGGACACTTGCATTTCTGTGAGAGGCCCTGAGGATAGTAAATAGTCCTTTTTTCAGTATTTTTGCCCTATTGCATTTGCATGTAGGTATATCACCCATACGCGAGCAGATAAGGAGCATGTTAATGTATGGAGGAGCCTTAAAAAGTCAGCTATATCTTCGAATGGTGAACCTAGCTCGCCTCTACCCTCTTTGAATTTATCTATTGATTTGGGTGCGACACCACTGTCAAAGGAAAAGCATAGGAGAACATTGGACTTCTCCTTAGATACGTTAGATTAAACACCCCTTGCAATGGAGGATCTCTCTCATTTACTCTCTAGAATCAATATTGAGTTCCCTACCTTCAAGGGACAAGCTTATGAAGATGCTGATGATCATGTGAGGAGATTCATCTCCTTATGCCGTGGACGAGGTCTGCAGAATAGAGGGATGCAATGCTGGTACTCTTCCCATCCACATTGGAAGGCCTTGCTGACAAATGGTACAGTCAATATGCACATGTCCATTTTGCTACATGGGAGGCTCTGAGACGGGATTTTACAGCCATTTTGACCTACTGACTCCTCGGAAAGAGCTCTAGACCAGCTAGAGAACCTAAGGCTAAGATCAGGTGAATCCTTCCATGAACTTTACACTAGGATAAAAGCACTTGTTGCACGTCTTCCACATGCTTCAGGTGATTTCTTAGTTAAAAAATGGATAGAAAAAGCTCTACCTAGGTCATCTCAGCAGAAGCTTTGTGAGTCTCTCAGATTGGATGTAACCCTTAATGATTTTGTTGCAGCAGCATCATGCATTGAAGAAGCTACTGACATTTTAAAGAGGAGACACAACCAAATTATGTAGCAAAACTAGACCCTATTGGGCAATTGAGGAAAGAACTAGATTTATTGAGAATGCAACAAATCACCAAGAAGAGAAGGTCTTGCCACCTCTGCTTCGCACAGATGATGAAGTAGCCCAACTTTGTCGCGAGTTAGAAGATTTGTGGACCACTCAGGATATAAGAAGGCAGATTTGGTGTACAATATGTAACAACAATTGCCATTCCAATGCTAATTGTCCTAACAGGGTAAGCTGTCAATTTTGTGCAAAGGACGGCCATGAAGCTAGAGACTATTACTACCTCAAGGGTACACAGCAAATAACCCTCAAGCTCTGGATTCATATTATGCTAGTACTTCAAATGCACCTAATAGAGAGGAGAATCGTACAGCAAAGCCTAGATATAATAGGCCATTGATGTGTTACCGCTCTGTTGAGTATGGCCCTCCTTGTCAGCGCTGTCTAGAGGCTTTGTTGTACGATTCTCCTCTCTATTAGGTGCATTTGAAGTACTAGCATAATATGAATCTAGAGCTTGAGGGTTACCTCGTTCCCTTCTAGAAGATGCACCTCCTTGTCAGCACTGTCCAGAGGCCAAGGATCACTATACCAAAGATTGCCCAAGAAGCCGCCCTGCTCCAATTCACATGCTTGCAAGCTCCCCAGAAGAAGAAGGTATGACCACTCAGTCTTATGCTGCTTCATCTTCTTCAATGCCCATGATGACTAGATCCGGACAAGCAGCAGCAGCCCGTAGAGAGGAACAAGAAGGACTCCAGGATAAAGAGGAGGAAAAGAGGTTGGGTGGAAGGACCACGCAAATATCGAAGGAGCTTATGAAAGGATGGCTACTTCACTAAAGGACCAACCAACAAGTCTGCAAGAAGACACACATATGGTAAACATTGAGCAGATCTTGAAAGGTATTCATCATAAGGTTAGTCTTTACGAACTCATAAAGATGGATTCAAAAATAAGGAGTGACTTATTAAAGATTATACACTCTGCCACTTGAGCCAGCCACCTAGCATAGATGGTTTCATGGCTGATTTTCCCCTTGCACCCCTGGCGGACTACCAAAGCTCAAGGCTATTTGTTTTTATAAAAGATGAAGCTCTCACAGGTGTGATTATAGATGGAGGCTCTAGCATTAATTTGATGCCAGATTTCACAATGAGGAAACTGAATTTGAACCCCACCACGATGGCACCATCCACAGTTACCCTAGCAGATCAACATCGAGTTACACGAGTTGGCATTATTGAAAAGGTACTAATGATAGAACAAGGTTGTCACTTTGTTCTAGATTTCTTTTTTATTGCACTTCCACAAGAGACTTCTTACCCATTACTCCTCGGGCGGCCTTGGCTAAGGCAATCAAAAGTTTTGCAAGATTGGGGAAAAACAAGATGTGGATTTCAACAAACACCAATAGCCAACTGCAACTACATTTGGAAGAAGGATTCGACTCAGGGAAAACTACTTGATATATTGTGGATACTCAGTAATGCCCTCTTTACCCCAAGAAGATGATACATTATTGAATTGGATGATGGAAAGTACAAAGTGTTGCACGGTGGAAATCAATGAAATAGAGGAAGAAGTTGTAGAGGAAGGAGTTGCAGAAAAAGGCCATGAAGTTCACAAGGATGTAGAGGATGAGAGTTTGCACTTGAGTACAAACATTGAAGGGGCAACAACTATAGAAGTTTCAAAAAAGGAAAGTTATGAGCCTGAATGTAGAGAGATCTCCCCTTTTTGGATATACCTCAAGGATGGACCAAAGAACATATTGCAGAATATAAGCTAGATTCCACTCGTGCATACAGTGGAGATGATTTCTTAAGTAAGACCAGTCCTGAAACACTTGTTCAAGAAGTAAATATAGGAGATGAAGAGAATCCTCAAGTAGTCCACTTGGCCTCTTGGCTATGGCATTATGCCCCTTTACTACAGAAGGTAATTTCTTTACTTTTCGCTTACAAAAATGTCTTCGCATGGTCCAACAAAGATCTAACAAGGATACCAGAGGAGCTTCGATTACACTGAATACCCTTAGTTGATGGAGTGGCGCCTGCAAGAAGTAGGTCGTATTGACTCAATCCAAAGTATGTAGAGGCAGTAAAGTTGGAAATTACAAAACTAGAAGAAGCAGGTATAATTGTTCCAGTAGAACATTCCAGGTGGCTTTCTTCTATGGTTATTGTACCCAAGAAAAATAAGAGTTTGCATTGATTTTCATGAAAGTGACTGTTCAAGATGGATTCCTCAACCCTTCACAGAGCAAGTACTTGAGGAAGTAGCCGGTCACACTTTGTATAGCTTCTTGGATGGTTCTAGTGGCTACACCACATAGTGATCCATCGTGATGATAGGACAAAATAGCCTTCGTTACTCCATGGCACTTATGTCTATACCTGCATGGCTTTTGGTTTGAAGAATGCACGAGCTTCATTTAATAGAACAAAGTATCTAATATTGGGCAAATGGTTGACAACCTTTCTATGCATTTTCATGGATGACCTTTTAGTATTTTCAGGCACAGATAGAAGAGCAGCAGTTCAAGATTTGCATGATCATTTGGAAAATCTAAAGAAATCTTTGAGCAATGTCTCAAAACAAGTTTGAAATTAAATCCTGCTAAATGTCATTTTTTTGTCACCAAGGGCACTCTTCTTGGTCACATAGTATCTGCTGAAGGATAACGGTTGACCCTGCAAAGGTTACTGCTATTCTTTCCATGCCTATTCCACAAAGCCCAAAGGAATTGCAAAGCTTTTTGGCCCATGCAGGATACCATAGAAGATTCATACGAATGTATTCAGAAATAGCTAAGCGCTTGTCAAGGCTTAACAGTAAAAGGTCCCCTTCTCTTGGAGTGTTGAAGCTGAGAAAGCATTTTGTGAACTAAAATTGAGGTTATGTATTGCTCCACTTTTAAGTGTTCCTAACTGGTCATTGGAGTTTTCATGTGCATATAGATGCCAGTCTTCATGCTGTTGGTGCGCTTCTAGCTCAACCTTCATCACACAAGGTTGATAGACCTATCTCCTATGCTAGGAGACTACTCACCAAGGCAGAAAGGAACTATAGTACAACCAAAAGGGAAGGATTGGCTATTGTATTTGCTCTTCACAAGTTTCGGCATACCTTCTCCGTGTACATTTCATATAGTCATATCTGACCATCAGCCCTTGAAGTACTTGATAAACAAGCCTAGAGTAGCTGGAAGGGTTTGGATGGTTACTCCTATTTCAAGGATTCAACTTTGATATTCATATTCAGCCACGAAGAGAGCACTACATGGTAGATCAAGTATCCAGGACTGCAATGAGCGAGAAGGCAACATGTATTAATGATGAATTGCTGATAGTAATCTCTTCTTAGTAGCAACTCAGATTGATTGTATGATGGAATTCTCCATTTTCTCACTACTGGAAAACTCCCAGAACACTTGACACCTATAGAAAGAGAAGATTGCTCCTTAAACCAAATCATACTCACTTATAGTGGAAATTTATATAGATATTGTCAGGATGGTATCT
>CM035430.1:5712982-5715482 GCA_020310875.1 Ceratopteris richardii | reverse complement strand
TTAGCATTGCTTCCTTAACATCAATACCCGTGTCTTGAGACAAAAATATATGAACCCTTTTATTAGCACTGCAGATGCTAATGACTTTCACTGTTTATTTTTCACCTTTCCAAAATCTAGAATAAGGTTAGCTGATCGATAAAACAAAAACCTTTCTGAAAGCATTTAGGATTCATAATCTTTTGCAACATAACAAGTATCTTCTTCTATTTTTCTGCAACACAAATCTGATAGAATCTGAATCTTTGACTTACTTCTTCCAATACTAAGAACTTTCTCAAACAAAGGATAGAAAACTGACTCATAAATACTCAAGATCATTCAAGATCTTTCCAACAAAATACATGTCTAGAATCTGCTCTCATCAAACCTTCATGACTGAATGTTTGATTTGTTACCTGAATGTCTCCAAGTGTCCATGCTTCTTACAAAGTTGTAAAACTTTTCTTCAAACAAATCCTTCCCAAAAATCTGCAACTCCTACTTGAAACATAAGTAGACAAACTTCTCACCTTGAGAACTCCAAAAACTGCAAGTTGATACTTTGTCTTTTCATATTCTACCGGGGTGAAATGTGATAGTATCTGCTTGACTTTCTTTTGGCTAACTCCACTTCTCAATCAAGTGATAGGATCTGATGGAACACCTTTTTTGAATACAAGCATGTATCCAAAAATCAAGAAAATCATAGAAAGTAGATTCTTGAACGGACTAGTATATCAAAAAATCTGAATTTTCTGAAGTTTCTGAAAATACTGAATGAGAAAAGGAAGTTTTACTTTTCTTTTGGAAATATTGGACTTTCTTCTTCTGCATCTTTCTTCCACCCGATGATGTCAACATCTTCAAACTTCTCTTTCATACCTTTTGTTCTCTTCATCTAGAAGTAGTAAGCACTCTTGACTTCCTTAAATGAACTTTTCTCTTCCTCTAGTGATAAGAGTAATAGACAAAATAAACATGGTATACAAATGGAAGTGAATATAGAATCATGTTTTACCATCTCCTCGTATCTTCTGAATCAAAATTCTGCTTCAAATGACTGAGATGACTAAATTCACCAACCTTTTGTCTGAATGATGAATTACCTTTCTAGAGTTACTTTCTCTAAATACCTAGATCACATTTTGTATCTAGATAAAAACCTTCCAACCAACTTACGAGATTGGCTAAAAACAAAACTGATATGCTCTCCATATTTGTCTTCTTAGATTAACTTTCTTTCCATGAAAGAGATCTCTTAAAACTCTTTAGAAAAATCTCTAGATACTTGTTTTAATGTAGCCTTTAACTTTCAAATAATGAAAGTGTATAAAAGGACTCCTTGAATCCTTCAAATCTCTTCATAATTGATCTTCTAAGACATGACCTGCAAATGATAATCTGATAGTAGAAACTTATACCTATGATTTGATGTTGATCTGATTCCTTCATCTTCTTCAAACCATTGTTCTTCCTTGAATTTGAAGTAGCCTTCTCTTCATCAAGTCTGGTCTTCAAACAATACTTTCTGTAAAGTATTTTCATACTCTTCCAAAAGTATTCGGCTGCTAACAGATCATCAACTTCATACTCCACACTGATGAATAAACATATGACTGAATTGTCTAATTCTCAAATCTTTACTCATCTATATTAAGTGTGTATGTCAAATGTCAAATGTTAAATGATTCTCTTAAATCATATGTTGTAAACCTGGAAGTCTGGAACCTGTGAACCTAGATATCTAATAGCCTGGATGTTCTGATACCAAAACCCTAAAGCTCTGATACCAAAACCCTAAAGCTCTGATACCAAATGTTGGAAATTTAGTAGGCCCATAACTAATACCACAGGTCCAAGGTTCCATAGGTCCAAGATCTACAACCCAGATTCCAGCAATCTTCCAATATTGACAAAACATGAACGTACTACATTTAATCATACAAATGATGAGACAAAGATAGAGAAAGATTAGACAATATGAGTTAAGTGTTACGTAAGCCACTGCTTACTCGCACTATCATATATACCAATCTTCAATGTACAATGTGGGAGCAAAACTCTCAACCACTCTATGTGAACAAAAATAGATGGATGAGTGAATGTACAAATGTAACAAACATATTCAGATGTATGGACAGAAATCTGAATATATATGAGATGTGTGACTTTATACGTTGTAGAAGAGTGAATATTAGTGACAAAAAGAGGAAGGATCAGTCTAAAACTAATAATCAACAAACCCTCATCTAACCTTAGGCTATGGAAGACCCTAAGTTAGACACATGTGTGAAAAGATCACATACTTACAAAAGTAGCAAAGAATGCTAACAAGTTTGCTGCCAGAAATCCTCAAACTCATACGACCATACCTTCTCGAACACCTCATCCAAAGATGCATAAAGCATACATGTACTGATTCTCTTGTACCTATGCCGAATAGGACTCCTCCTCCTCATATGGATGTCACTGCCATATACTTCAAGTAGTACCTGTGTGCATAAAGATAATATGTACC
>CM035430.1:5420482-5707982 GCA_020310875.1 Ceratopteris richardii | reverse complement strand
TTGAGAGGAATGAACGAGGAGTCATCTATTTAAAGAGTGCCTAGTAAAGTGGAAGGATGGTTCAGCGGATAGTGTTACATGGGAGCAAGTTAGCACCCTTTAGAGAAGGTTTCCCACATTTTTTTTGCTTTCCCAAGAGTCTTCCTAAGGGGAAGGATATAGGGAAACATCATCGATAGATGAACATGTACTCAAGATACATGGGGCTCAACAAGAATACTTATCCTGGTATTTCTTTATCTTTTAGTAAGACCTTCTTATACCATTTTTAAGGGCAAAAGTGGACTTAAGGGGAAGGTAATGTTACATGGTTTCCATGGAAGCTTGAGGAAGAGGGCGTATGAACCCACCCTTTGGGTAAAGCACATATGGGATCTCATAGAAGTGTCATGTGGCACCCATGTGAGAAGCCATTTAGGGACTTCCATTATGCAGAGAGAGAGAGAGAGAGTTGGCCGTCATTCCTTGGTTTCTTTTTCCCTCTTTTATGAAGGTGCATAAATGCTAGAATGCTAGATTTTTTCTTTTCTTTTCCCTCTTTTTTTGGGGTAATAGAGGTACATAATGAAGATGTAATGATGGAATGTTGATGACAGATCCAAATAGATGAAAATAATTCATCTCTTCTTAGTCCATGTGCATAAGTGTGGACTAAGGGTGCATGGGTGGAAAACAAAAAGTGTCTATGCACGGTCTTATGATGAGACCCTATCTTATGCATACTCTAAAAGATGCATACAAAAAATAATGGTGCAAAAAATGGAATGGATCTTGAGCAAAGTGCTCAAGGATGAGGTGATGATGAGGATTTCTCCAAATGTCCAACTTCAAGAACCTTCTCTTTTCCATCAACCATTTGAAATGGATGATACCTTTGTCCACCAACCTAAAAAAAGAAAAATAGAAAGAAAATTTTTTAAATGTATATATATGTGCCCTCTTTGTGCCTAGGTTAAACTTAGTGTGCCCAATGCTTGGCCTTTGGATGAGGCCCTATTCATGTGCATACTTGGTGTGCATCTCAAACATATGTTATGCATTGGGCAAGGTTGGGTTTGACACCCATGGATGCCACATGAAGAGGTTTTAGGCCACCAATATGTCTTTGCTTTGCTGGACGTTGCCTTGAAGTTTGTCTTAGGATCATTTTTGAGTTTTGGCTTGATTGCTTTGGATCCTTTCATTGGAAGTGGTCTTTCTTGAAGATGAGACATGATGGGTCTAGATCATGAATTATGGATTTTAGCATGAAAGGGTAGATTTTGTACAAGTGATTTCTTTGGTACCCATATCAGGGTGCGATTTAGTTGGACTCTAAGTAATTTTTTGGCCACCCAAATTTGCTTGATATTACAAGGGAAATAGAATTTCTTCTTCTTGATGTAGGGATCTTTTGCGCCTTCTAGGTGATTCTGTAGGGAGATCTCATTGTTACATGGGGAATTCAACAAGGGTTGATGTTGTAGACATACAACATGTCCATTCACTAGATCATTGGGTTGTGTGATTTGAGATTGATCTAGAGATTCGTCTATACATTTATCCTTATTACACATAGAATCTCGAGATATACAAATGGATGATGGATTTTCATGATTGACCATAGATTCGACATCATTTTCTATAGCATTGATACAAAGTATTTGCTTATTCTATTTTGGATGCTCCAAGTGTAGATCATCCCTGCTCATGGATACAGGAGGAGAATCCAAGTTTAGAGGAACAAAGGGCCCTTCCACATCCCCCAAGCACTTGGAGTCCTTCATTTCTCCATTCTCCAAGGTTTCCTGCGACTTACTCAAAGAAGGATTAGATAAAAAAGCATGAGTGGAAAGACAATGTTGTGGATTAAAAGCACAATCTTTGAATAGAGAATTATGTCCACAATCCTTACAATGAGGATAATCATTAGGATTTTCAATAGACACATATGTAGGGGTGGACATAATAGATGGACAAGACACTTCAAATTCATGATGATTTTGTTTAACAACCCTTTGAGTGCCAATGATCAAGTCTTCATCTATACCTTCCATGATAAAAAATGTTTCCAAAAAGTGCATATCATCAACTACAATAGGCAACACAACTTGACCCATGCAATCATATTTTTCACCATTCATGAGGATAAAGGAATGAGTGGTTAGTTGAATGTTTTCCAAAATAATAGTCACTAAATCAATATGAATTAAATTCCACTTACAAGTAGGGTTGATAAAAACACTCATCCTTCTATGGTCACATCCTATTCTTATATCCACAAAAGTATTGTTATATTCTCCTGTTGCAAGTAAAGAGCCTACCCCTCTAATATTTCACCAATTTTCTTAATTCTTTGAATTTTTTGTCTAGATGTTTCACCCTCATGTGAGATTGTTTCATGCATCTCATGGTTGTTCTCCTTCTCTTTTTCAATCTTATCCCCCTTCCTTCTCTCTTTTGCCTTTTTCCTCTCCATGTTGAGACAAATTTTTAGTTTTTTCAAGTGTTTTTTTTATATTTGTTCTGGGTTTTTGTGTGTTTTTTTAATGTTTTTGGATATGTGTAAATAAGTTCCTAATGGGGTTCTTCTAGCCATAAACAAAAAGAGTTTTTTGCAAAATATACAAATGTTACATAAGCTTGAAAAGCAAATTTTTGAAAAAAGAATTTTCATACATTTACATTCTCCATAAATCACATGAAAAGATAGGTTTCTTATGCATTAATCATACAAGTGGACAACACCTTTTCTCATGTGATCATCCTCACAAGTATCAACATCAAAGAATAAGTGACCAAATAATGTTGTCTTTGGAAGCTAGGTGTTGAATCATATCACATTTTGCATTTGTGTTAAAATCCACCAAGGATAAAAGGGTGAAAATAGAGCATATTGATTCATGCCAATATTGATCATGGTGATGACTCACATTCCACAAGCAATCGAGTTTTGAAAGAGTATGCATCTTTTCATTAGTCATATTATTACCCCCTCAATATGAAATGCAATTATCCCATAACAATAACCATCATCATGAATTATTCATGAAGTGCTTCAATTTATTCCAATTACTATATCATCACCAATTCTCCTATCACAAAAGCACTTATGAAATTTATTAAGATCTCTGGATAATTCCCAACTTCTAAGGTCCGTCAATTTACAAATGTAGGAGTGGATATAAAAGGACCCATGTTACAATGTGAAACAAAATGCCCTTAATATTGACCATCAAGAACCACATCTATTCAAAGAATTTAGTGTGAAAAACCATGAACAAGCTCTTATTATTTTACCCCATGATTCAGAAGTGGATATGTCCCCATATGAACATGATCAATCTCTACCTTCATATGGATTAAATGTGAATTCTTCCGCCTAATCAATTTGGAAGATACCTCAATCTCCCATACATGAAAAATGTTTTGGACCACATAATACATGCTAAGCCTTATATACTAAAAAGAAATGAATCAAGATGGGTCTTCTATATTTGCACAAGGTATTATTGTAGCACTATTGTAGGCGATTGCGAGGTAGGTGGAATGCATCAAAAGCTACACCTCAGGTATGTTCATTCCAGTGCGAGAGATCAATCAAGCCATGTAGAGACTGTTATTGGTCAATCTAGCTAGAGATTGCACGTGGTCTTGCAGAGTGCATGGTCCCATCAGATTCGGTTTGCACTGAGAAGCTAATAATCAAGAATATATATATATATATATATATATATATATATATATATATATATATATATATATATATATATATATATATATATATATATATATATATATAGAGAGAGAGAGAGAGAGAGAGAGAGAGAGAGAGGAGAGAGAGATTCAAGATGATCAATTTCTCCAAAAATACTAAAATTGGAAGACATCCCCGCACACAACTCACGCATTGATTAGATCCTTCCAAAAGTTGATCCATATAGCCAAATGTAGGTCACCCACGTGTGCAGTATTCCTAACTCTCGGACTTAAAGCTTTGAGCAGGTAAGCTGTATATGCAGACAATCCAGAAACTATCGAATGTGAAAGCATACATGTGGTGCCATGTGGCTTAGCTCCAAGAAAAACATATATAATTGGTTGAACTTAAAATTTTCCATCCTTGTTTTAATCCGAAAAAAACTGCTCATTCACTGCAATTTCCATCTCGCCTATCAAGTCCTGGTGCTGCACCCTCCTTAAAATAGTCCACGTCCTGTAGGACAGTTGGTTGAGCTTTGGCCTCTTGAGGCAGAGGTCCAGGGTTCAAGTCCTAGGCTGGACATGTTATGGCTTAGGCCAGTTAAACCCAGTTGTAACCATGTCTCATTCAGTTGTAACCTTGTCTAACCCCTGCTTTGTGGGATACGGGGGGTTCCGTGGGTGCTATGCCCATTCACTTGTACAGTTGCAATTTCAAAGTTAAAGTCCAGGGGAATAGGCTTCGGCTGAACCTCCATTTATAAAAAAAAAACACAACAAAAAGGTTTCAAAGACTGAGATAACAGGACAAAAAAGGTTTCGAAGATTGAGATGGGGCAGAGCCCAAGTGATGATCAAAGATGAAGTTTGCATCTTTCATTCTGACATGATTGTGTTGGTGAGGGTTAGCATCTTCCCTGTAAACCTTTATGTTCATAGTCATTGAAGGTTTACCCATACACCCGTCTCAACATTAGAACCGTTCATAACCTGTGACCTAAACCTGTGAAGTAACAAATCTGACCCCGTTTTCCTATGTTTCCTTCTTAGCTAAACCTTGATTCTCTTCAGAGATTGATCCGTACGCACGAGAAGTGTGAAAGTGCTCATTCAAATCATACACATCTCATAGAATTTGCAAAACACATTCACACACATCCGCTGGAGCTTTTTACTTGCGTTCAGGTTGTCCACTTGACTGCTTAAACCATGGCTCGTTGCATATGCTACTTGTGTACTCTTCTCCCGAGGACATCTCAGTTAGCAGTGTGCAAGAACATCCCTTCTTGTCGGTGTAGCCCCGTTCTTCTGTGGCACATCCCCTTCCCCCCTGTGCTTACAAATGTCCGCAAATGATACTAATGTGGTCCTTAAAGCTGACAATGACTCTCTAACTATTTTTCTTGAATGCCTGAAATTATTATGTGTTGCCAGTGGCTCTAAAGTTAATCACAACAAAACTGGTTTTAAAGCTTCTTCTAACACTATGCCTGACAATATTACTAGTCTTGGGTGTAATGTTATCAAAGATGGTGAAGTCTTCAGGCTGTTGGGCATACCTATGGGGTTTAATATTTATCTGACTCAAAGATGGGATTGGGTTATGGAAAAGTTCAAAAAGCATTTATTTTTTTGGTATGATTCTCATAACTCCCTTGCCCACAGATGTTTTATTCTTAACCACTATGTTCTTCCAAAACTTGTTTTCTTCTTAGCTTGCTGGTCTCCCTCCAAAAAGCAGGTTGGGCAGGCTATTTCTCTGGCCAGGAGGTTTCTTTGGGGTGGTACCTCTCTCAACCAAAAAGTTGCCAAGGTTTCTTGGGACATATGCTGCCTCCTAAAATCCCAAGGAGGGTTGGGGATCACTTGCCCCACCAAAATGGCAGACAATCTTGCTGCTAAGTGGATCCTGAGAAGTATTGACTCTTCTGATTCAAAGAAACATTTCCAAATTCTACATCTCTAACTATAAGGCTTGGAATAACATCAATATGTGGGATATAATTGTTTTCCATGTACCCATAACTTCTGTTGGTAGTCAGCTGGTGAACAGGTTCTGGAATGCCTGGTTTAGAGCCAAATCTGGTTTTACTCCTAAAAGGGATTTGTTCAGCTCCTCTAAGTTTGTTTTGTAGGAATCTCCTTGGTTTGGATGGATTGCTCATGAGAACAAGTGTGGCATTGCCATCAAAGAACACAAGTGTCATAAAGCTGGATACAAAGCCTGGAAGGATATTACTCACAATGGAGAGGTAATGTCTGAGCAAGATCTCCTTTCCCATTCTGACATCTCTGCTTCTTGTATGCACGTTCTAGAGGCCCACAAGCTGATGCTGGTGGAGAAGCTGGATGGAAGTCTTAGGAAGAAGGTCAACCTTATTGGAGTGGCTTGTATCATTTTAAAAGAGTTTAAGAAGGCCAAAGGCAGGATTGATCATATTGTGCCCAAGCTCAATAGCAGCTGGGCCTACATCTGGAATGCTAAACAGTGGGCTTTTAGGTTTAAATCTCTATGGGTCTACCCAGATCATATCAAGCAATCTTATCTTCAATGGTTAATGCTCCATAATGGTCTGTGGATTGGTCCCAGAGTTAGGAAAATTATGATTAATGGAGGTCTTTGTACATTATGTGGCAAGGAGGAAGATGTTAGTCATTTGTTCTTTGATTGTACTCATGCTAAGAAATTTTGGGCCATTGTTGAGTCTTATCTCTCATCCAGAGGGTACCAGGGTCTCAGCCAGGAATCCATCATCCTTGGCTGCTGCAAAAACATATTGGATATCTTATTGTGGAACATCTGGAGAGGTCATATTCTTTGGAATATCTGGTGCAGCAGAAATAATAGGGTTTTCTGTAATGGTAATAGGAATTTCCTGATTTCCCTGTATAGAACTCTCAAGAAAAGATCTGACAAATGTATCCAATGTATTTCTAGTCCCTCTATTCATAAGGAAAGTATCCTGGAACTTGTAAAAGGTATTAAATTCTCCAAATGGAGAAACATTTTAGCCTCTGTATACTCAGCCCAAAGGCTTGACATGGCCTCTTTCTTGTAATTCCCTAGGTGCTTGTGGCTCTTGCCCCTTGCACAGAATCTATAGTCTTCATTTAATATAATTTTCTTGCTTTTCAAAAAAAAAAAAAAAGAAATTTCATCACCAAAGATTCTGAACCCAAAGGTATGCGCTTTGATTATTAGCATGTTCAGCTTGCCACTAGGATCTGTTATGCCCGCGGCTATAGTTCTCTTTATTGCAACCCCTTTAGTGCAGCTGGCAATGGATAACTACCTTTATAGACCTATTTCCTACCACATGCATTTAGTGCAAGAAAGCGTGTTGTAGAAATGATCCATAACATAGCAGCTCGCTCATTTTTTTGCCCTTGCATATCTCCTCGATCGATACTTCTCCAATGCCTCTCTTCTTCTCTGTCCTAACATGTACCTTCCCCTCCATCAGCGTCCTTTATCCTCATTGCTTGCTTCTCATAGCAAAAGTGCCACTTCTACAGCTAATCTTCTCTATTGCCGCCTTCTCGTATTTCTTGATCGTCCCCTTTTTTGCCTACTGCAAAAATCTAAGCATCCCCAAGAGAGCTGTGTGCTTCCTCTATTGTATTACCACCTCTCTCTACACATGCTCATAGATGCCTACACTGTATATTGTGATATGAACCCCTCGACATTGTGAGGGATACCGCTTCGGCCAACCTACTGTGGGGCAATTAAATTCTTCCTAAATCTGCGATGAATGAACTTCCTCCTCGGGTTCACTTTCATTCAATAGTCTGTGTCTTCTCCTCCATACCCTTCGCTCCCTCTCTATTGCCATCACTGCCGACTGAGAGCTTCCACTTCATATATGTGGATTGTTCCTCCCTCTGGGCCATGCCTACTAACTACCACCCATGTCATTTGATTCAAGTTGATCTAGCTCTCATAATAGTTCGAGACAGAGCCTGGGCCTCAATCGTTGGGAGGAAAAATGAACACATGGCCCCCACCAGTATTCATATAAGCCTGCTAACCTGCTATAACAACTTCCTCCTATCAGAAGAGTCGTCATCTGCTCAGTTTTCTCGAACATATGTCCTCGTAATTCTTTCTAGTCCTAAAGGTAAAGATAAATATAATTCCAAGAGGAAAGATACTGTTAGGTCTTCTGTATCTGCAGTGAAGCCAGGTAAGAACCTTAAAAAGTAAGTTTCTCCTCCTCAGGTTGTTTTTACCATGGACTGTACTAATCTAATTTCTTTCAATGTTAAAGGGCTATCTGACCCGATCAGAGGTAAGATGATTAACAATTGGATCAAAGATGTTTCTCACTCTCCTGACTTCATCTGCTTGCAGGAGATTAAGGTTGGGGGTGCTCCCCTCATGGCGAATCTGAAAATAGTGTCGAATAACTGTCGTTGGGTGTACACGGATCATAATGGCAAAGGAGGATCTGCCATTGGCATTACTAATGGTCTTTGTCACCTTATTGAAGAGGTGCAAAGGAGCCCCACTAATCAGTGGGTTGCAGTAAAGTGCAAAGAACCTCTTAACTATACTGTTGTGTGTGTTTATGCAGCTAATCAGGCTGTTCAGAGAGCCAAATGCTGGGAAGAAATTCTCAGGATCCAAGGTGATATTATTCTGACTGGGGACTTTAACATGGTCACTAATAGTTGTGACAGGAATGGTAAAAGTGATAATATTGTCTCTGGTTTTGAAAGTTGGTTTAATTTGATTAATAATCATAATCTAGTGGATCTCTCTGCTAACTCTGGTCATACTTGGAATAATCGTAATAGCTCTAATTTTCTGTCTGCTAGATTAGACAGATTCTACATGAATGCTGGCAGGAGTCACTATTTGTGGAATTATTGTTGTTCTATTGATCATTCTCTGCAAATGTCAGATCATTCGCCTTTGATTATAAACTTATATCACAACAATCCTAACTATAGGGCTGGCTGGACGCATTTGGATTCTTCCCTTTTTAAGATTCCTTTGGTGAAGGAAAAAATAATCACTGCCCTAATGCTTCACTTTAATAGTGGCATTTCTCCTTTTGTGGCTTGGGAAAAGGCTGTCAAAGATATACAGGATTTAATTAAGTACTTTAAGTATAAAGCTAAAGACATTAGACAAAAGAGAAGGATGATGATTTTGCAGGAGAAGAATAGCATTGAGTGCTCTAATATTGATTTGGAAGACAAAAGAGTTAAGATCATTGATCTTCAGGAACAAGTTAAGAAAGTGGATTATCTCCTTGCTAGAGGTGCCCTTGCCACGTCAAGAGATTTCTGGGCTGGCAAAATTGACAAGCCCAATAAGTATATGTTTGATCTGATGAGGAAAAAAAAAGCCAGGGATTTTATCCCTCTTCTCAAGAATACTTCTGGTTGCCTTGCTAAAGATATGAAAGATAATCTTCAGGTGGCTCATAGGTTCTTTGCCAATGTATTCTCTCTTCCTCCCAAGAGAGGGGATTCTGTTTGGAGTGCAAGAGCTGCCATTGCCCTTTGTAGGAAAAAGATGGTTCCTCAGGGAATGGACTCCCTCCTTGACATGCCCCTTTCTGAGGGTGAGGTAAGAGAATCCATTAGCAAATTGAAGCCTGGAAAGTCTCCTGGTCATGATGGTTTACCTTATGAGTTTTTTCAGGAATTTAAGGAAGTTTTGGTTCCCATAATTCTTAAGATCTGGCAAGAAGCCTCTAGAAGGGGTTCCCTTTCTCCTTTTATTAACACCGGAGTGATAAAACTTGTTCACAAAAAAGGTCCCAAGGATGATTTAAACAATTGGAGACCCATCTCCTGCCTGACTTCTCTGTACAACATATTTGCTGCCATTTTGGCCAGAAGGCTTAGTCCTCTTATGGATTCTATTATCCTTCCTGAACAAAAAGGATTCATAAAAGGTAGATTTATATTGGATAATATTATTACCATATGGGAAGGTCTTGATTACTGCAATGAGATTAATGTTGACTCCTACTTCTTCAAAATAGACTTTGATAAGGCCTATGACAGGATAGAATGGGACTTCATTCTTCAATCCTTACATGATGTTGGTTTTGGTAAAAGGTTTATCAAATATGTCAGTATTCTTTTTGGTAATGCCTTTTCTAAAGTGGCCATTAATGGTTATCTTTCTAACCCTTTGAGACTGTGCAGATCCATTAGACAAGGTTGCCCCTTGGCTCCCCTCCTTTTTGCTATTGCAAGTGATGCTTTAGGGTGGTTGGTCAAGGATTGCATGAGACAAGGCACCATCTCTGGATTGGATATTCCCCAGGCTCTCTCCCCCTTGGGCCTTCAGATGTTTGCAGATGACACTAACATGCTTATGAAAGCTGATGATAATTCTGCTAAGCAATTCCTTAATTGTAATGAGATGTTTTGTCTTGCCAGTGGCTCTATTATTAATCATAAGAAAACGGGTTTTTTTGCTTCTAATAATCATATCCCTCCTTGTGTTGAGATGGCAGGCTGCGGTATCATTAAGAAAGGGATAATTTTCAGGTTGTTGGGTATTCCCATGGGCTTTGGCATCACTAATGAGCAAAGATGGAATTGGATGCTTGATAAATTTAGAGCTAAAATTTATAAGTGGAGTGATGTGCAGCACAGTCTTTCTCATAGATCTTTTATTTTGAAGCATTATATCCTCCCCTCCCTGACCTACTTTCTGTCTTGCTGGCAGCCTAATAAAAAGCAGATGGGACAGGCCATCTCCTTGGCTAGAAGATTTTTGTGGAGTGGTTCTAAAATCCCCAAGGTTGCCTGGAATACTTGTTGTATGAAAAAGTCTGAAGGGGGTCTTGGACTCATTTGTCCTTCTAGGATGGCAATTCAAATGGCTGCTAAATGGATTTTTAGATCCCTCTCCTCTAATGATTTCTGGGCTTGTCTGATTAAAGAAATATCAACAGACTCTATGTGAAGAATAATAAAAGCTGGAGTAACTGCTCTCTGTGGGATGTTCTTACTTCTCCTGTAGATTTTGTGCCAAAAGGAAGCCAGATTATATGCAATTTTTGGAAAGCTTGGATGTTAGTTAAGTCCAAGTATAAACTTCCTATATGGTTATCTCATAATTCCTCTTTTTTAGAACAGGACTCCCTTTGGTTTGGCTGGTTTAACTCTGGTTCCCTGTTGGCCCTCCCTATCAGATGGAATAAATGCAGGAAGGAGGGTTATGGGCACTGGAAGGATTTGTTGAGAGCAGGTGTAGTTTCTGATGATTATGCTATTTTTAATTCTCATGGTCTTTCTTTTCAATGTAAACAAATCTTGTTGAGCAAGAAGGTGTTCCTGCTGGAGAAGTTGGGAACCAACATGTGGAGTAAGCAGATAGCCCTTCCGGATGTTGCCTGGGATATGTTAAACTCCTACAAAAGAAATCACAGAAGTATTAAAGAAATCACTGGAAAGCTGAACAAGAAGTGGGGATTGCAGTGGTCCCACCTGCAGTGGAAGTACAGGTTCCAGTGTTCCTGGGCCTTCCCTCTTGCTAACAAACATTCTTGTCTGAGTTGGCTCATCCTCCACCAAGGCATTTGGACTGGCAGCCATGCTAGGAAGTATAAGATTGATGTTGGTCATTGCAAACTTTGTGGTAAAGAAGAAGATTTGGAACACCTTTTCATCAAGTGTAAATATGCGATCAGATTTTGGGTTGGAATTTTGTCCTTCTGCCAAAGTCAAGGTCTTAATATCCAAAGTTGCAAAGACATTCTTTTAGGAGAAGCTAATGGCATGGACATTCTCATGTGGCAAATTATCAGGAATCACACTATGTGGCATATTTGGAAAAATAGAAATAGTGCCATCTTCAATGAAAAGAGAAAGGATTACTTCTTCTCCTTTATGTATGGTATGAGGAAAATTATCAGCCTCTGTTATTCCGCTTCTAATAATGACCAATCGGTTATTAAGAGTCCCTTTGTAATTCTGAAAAGTTACCATTTCAATGTTTGGAAATCCAAGCTCCTTAGAATGTATTCTAAGCCTAGAGAAGACATGATCACTTTTCTTGGTGATTATATTGATTCCTACCTCTTGTGATTCACCCTTTTGTTTTCTGTAGGCTCTTTCATGAGTTTACCATGAGTTGTAATTTTTGACAAGCATCAATTTTATGCTTCCTGTTTTTTTCAAAAAAAAAAAAAAAAAAAATCCTCCTGCTCTTGCCTCATTAAGAGATTTACCCAGATTCTAAGACTATCCAGCTATAGCAGTGGCATGTAACATTGATGGCAATGAATTCAACAACCTTCTAAAAGCCTCTTCTCCTACTTGTACAACCTCCTCAATATTCTTCTCGAATTCTTTCGCTAGGCATTTTCAAAAAATGTGTTTGTGCTTTCACTCTACACGAGTTCATCCTTGCTTGGTATGAGTCCAAAAATATAGGAAATGCTCGCTAATTATTCCTTGAACACCTTATTGTTCCCCTTAGTCAATCACTTAGTTCCTTGGTGCTACTCACTTTCTTTTCTAATCAAGAGAGTTTTGATATTGATTATGTTGGTATATTTAGGTATTGATGTGTGTGAAGACACTAGGACCATCGGGGCACTTTTTTCCCTCTTTAGGAGGTTTCTTTTCCCAGCTTGTATATATGCCTATTGCCCTAATGGGCTACTTATCTTTGTACATTCTAGTGGTAATACATTTAGTATTGTGTGTTGTGCTCCAAGCTTCTTCTTCTTCCTTGTGCTGTTTGTGTGCTTCCGTAGACGTCTAACTCCAACAATTGGTATCAAAGTAAGTTGCCGCTTCATCTAGGGCATTGTCTACACCTCTTTGGTTGTAGTCTCAAAATCGCACGAAATTTGGTAAGCATAATCAGGGTGTTTCAAATATCAAAACTACTTCATTTTTTGGTGTTGAAATCATGATTTGAGCTTGTTTTGGCCTCCGAACATACTATCATAGCGCTTGTGTAGGCTATTTTATCTTTTTGTGCAAAGGTATATACCAGTCTTGGTTCGCCAGTACAAGCATCTCAAAGTTTGCTACAGATTTAGCAGAATTCGTCTAGGCAGTTCTGCTCAACTTTTTGAGATACAGTTACGTTTTTGCATCAAGGTATTTTAGTCACCAGTCATAGCTTAAAGCAGTGATGTATTCCGTATGTTTGCTATTGAGGATAAGTTGGATGGTACCAACTACCTATTGTGGGCTTATATGATGCATCATGTATTGGTCACAAAAGGACTGTGGAATATTGTGCAGGGTGTTGAAAGACGTCCTCATACACCTGCGAATATAGGTTTTGTAAATACAGGTGCTGAAGCTGATGGAGATGGTGTCGAAGATGATGATATTCTGAAGATTCAATTTGGCAGATATTATAAAGCAAATGATCATGTCATCAAGACCTGTCCAAAAGTGGCTGCTAAAGAGGCAAAGAAGAAAGAGGCAGGAATGGTTGTTGCAGAGTTCTCTACACCAAAAACAAAGTCTGCTAATCTTGTGTAGGAAGAAGAATGGACGTTTACTACTGTTTGCAATTTTTGATCCGTCTTCTCATGAGCACTGCATGTCTGCAGTAGACTTTGATAGTGGGGTGACTAAATATATTACCTCATAGCACAGTTTCTTCTCTTCACTCGAGCCTACCCCTACAGGGAATACTGTCACATGTGCCAAAAACTCCTCTTATCCTGTCATGGGAGTTGGTAAGATCATTCTGACTACTGCTGATGGTAGTTCTTTCACTTTGTCAAATGCTTTATTTGTGCCAGGGATCAAGAAGAATTTGTTATCAGTTTCTGCATTAGCCAAGATTAGCTTGGTTGTGAAATTTGTTGATGACAGATGTACAGTTCACGATTTGTCAAATGGCAATGTTATTATTGCTTCTAGCATTTTATGTCATGGGATGTATAAGCTCATAGACTATGAAAAATCGTTGAATGATCATGTGTAGTACATGATTCTCAAGCTATGTCAAATGCAAAGCTTTGGCATGCACGCTTTGGTCAGTTGAACTTTGCTAGTTTGCTACGCTTGCAGAAATTTGAAATGGTGTCCTCTTTGCCCAAACTTGAGGCACGTGATAAACATGTATGTGAAGGTTGTATCTTGGGCAAAATGCAGTGTTCCTTATTTCCAAAAGATGGTTCAGTTCAGGCTACTCAGAAATTGCAGCTTGTTCTTAGCGATGTCTATGGTCCTATGCAAACACCCTCTTTTGGAAATTATCTTTACTTCGTGATGTTCATTGATGATTTTTCTAGGCATGCATGGGTATATCCACTCAAAGCAAAGTTCGAAGTGTTTATGTGCTTGAAACAGTTTTTGGTTTTGGCTGAAAATATATCAGCATGTAAAATGAGCACCCTCCATTTGTGATCGAGGGGGGGAATATATGTTTTCTGATTTTAATGCATCTCTGGCTATACGTGGGATAAAACACCAGTGTACAGTGCCATATATGCCTCAACAGAATGGAGTTACTGAACGGAAGAACATGTCACTCATGGAGATGGCGAGGTGTATGGTCAAGAGTCCGGCCTTACCACATAGTTTCTGGCTTATTAGGGCAATAGGCGTATATACAAGCCGGGGAAAAAAAACCTCCTAAAGAGGGAAAAAAGTGTCCTGGCGATCCTAGAGTCTTCACATATATCACTACCTAAATATATCAACAAATCCCCCCTGGGAGTGATGCGATGAACAAGTAGCTGGCACTCATGTATAAGGAAGTGCCAAGCTATGTGGAAATCACTCCACAAAAGGAAGTAAGCCCAAAGCTTTGCAGAAAGCTTCAAACTTCTCCCTAGGCAGAGCCTTCGTGAAAAGGTCTGCAATGTTCTCCTGCATGGACACATATGCCAAGCTGATCTCCCCAACAAAGAACCTCTCCCTCACTCAACCAAGATATACATAAGCTACCAAGCATGAAGCAAAAGCCACTAGTGGACACACGAGTGTCATAGCAACCAACCCGATCAGAGTCAAAAAAAGCATGCAAATCTCGTGGTAGTGATCCCCCCTTGGGATAAAACAACCCAAGTAGTCGAGTACCACTCAAGTAGCGAAAGATGCGCTTAACTGCCTGCCAATGCTTGCCTCTTGGGCAATGCATAAACTTGCTCATCTATGAGACAACAAACTGAATAACTAGCCGCGGTAATGCATAAGTAAATCAAACATCCAACAGCCTGCTGATAGAGAACAACAGCAAATGCATCTCCAGCATCATGAAGACTCAGTCGTAAACCTGTTTCTATAGGAGTGGCAATAGGTTTACAGTCATCAAGGCCAAAACATTGCAATAATGTATCAATATATTTTTTTTGATACAAAGCCATTCCACCATCAACGTGCATAAATTGAATGCCCAAATAATGATGCAAATGCCCCAAATCAGACATCTCAAATGAGGCATGCAAATCAGCCTTAAAATCAGCAATATGCTTCTCAATAGGACTAGTGAGCAGCATGTCATCAACATAGACAACAATGATCAGAAGCACATCATTAGCATGCTTAACATATAAGGTGCCTTTAGTTGGAATGTTCTCAAAACCATGTGCAATCAGATAGGCATGTATCTTCTCATACCAAGCACGTGGTGCTTGCTTTAAACCATATAATGCCTTCTTTAACCTACACACATGGTTTTCATGCCCTTTTTGCACAAAGCCACAGGGCTGAAAAACATACACTTCTTCATGCAAGTACCAATAAAAAATCTTGTTTAATGTCCAGCTGATATACATTCCAACCATGATGAGCTGCACGTGCACAGATTCTCCGAACAGTAGTCATACGACATGTAGGTGCAAAGGTCTCATCAAAATTTATGCCTCATTCCTACACATAACCCTTTGCAACAAGCCTAGCCTTATACCTGTCAACTGTTCCATCAGGATTACGCTTCAGCTTGTAAACCCACTTAGTGCCAATGGCCTTCTTGCCAGGAGGCAAGTCACGCAAAGACCAAGTAACATTCTTTATTATAGCATCATATTCAGATTGCATAGCAGCCATCCATTTTTTTGAATTTTGTGCTTCATCAAACGAAACAGGCTCATTCTCATCACAGAGACTAGATGCAGCCATAGCATAACAATCTGATGCAAAAGAGGCACTATGAGAGCCTAATCGAGTATGATATGACAGAGGTGCATCTAATTTGTTGTCACGCAAAGTCTGCACTAGCCGTTTTGGCATAGTTTTTGCCTGTTCAATATAAGCTCTCTCATCAACAAGATCATCATGTAAATCTGCATCAGAAATGGAATGATCTGCATCATCACCTGAAACTTGCAAAGGTTGAGAAGTTGCCTCATTAGGACCAGCACTAGACTGTCCACCTGTAAGAAGAGGCAGCAAAGTATCATACATGTCTTTGGAGCTAACAGATGTCTCCTTAGTACATGAAAGCAATGGCTAAATAGCATCTTCCACAAAAACAATATCACGGCTAACCAGAATGTGTTTAGTTTGTGGATGATACAAACGATAGCTTTAACTTTCAGAACTGTACCCAATAAAAATACATTTTACTGCTTTATCATCCAATTTCCTACGATGTTGTTCAGGCACTAATGCATATGCCAACCAACGAAAAACACGCAGATGAGCAACAGATGGCTTGCGATCATGCCAAGCCTCATATGGAGTGATAGATTGCAGTGCTTTAGTGGGATACCTGTTAAGTACATATGCTGCACACATGATAGCCTCAAGCTAGAAACTATGCGGTAAAGCCTGACTCTTGAACATACACCTTGCCATCTCCATGAGTGACATGTTCTTTCGTTTAGCAACTCCATTCTGTTGAGGTGTATACGACACTGTACACTAGTGTTTTATCCCATGTTCAGCCAGAAATGCATTAAAATCAGAAGACATATATTCCCACCCTCTATCAGAATAGAGGGTGTCCATTTTACATGCTGATAGATTTTCTGCCAAAACCAAAAACTGTTTGAAGCACATGAACACTTCGGACTTTGCCTTCAATGGATATACACATGCATGTCTGGAAAAATCATTAATGAAATTCACGAAGTAAAGATAATTTCCAAAAGAAGGTGTCTGCATAGGACCAGAGACATCACTATGTACAACCTACAATTTCTCAGTAGCCCGAACCGAACCATCTTTTGGAAATGAGGAACTTTGCATTTCGCCCAAAATACAACCTTCACAAACATGTTTTCCAGGTGCCTTAAGTTTGGGCAAAGAGGACACCATTTCAGATTTTTGTAGGCGTAGCAAACTAGCAAAATTCAGATGATCAAAGCGTGCATGCCAAAGCTTTGCATCTGACATAGCCTGAGAATCATGTACTACATATGTCGAATCATTCACAGATCTTTCATAGTCTATGAGCTTATATAACTTATGACATAAAATGCCAGAAGCAATAATCACATCGCCATTTGACAGATCATGAACTGTACACCTGTCATCAACAAATTTCACAACCAAGCCAATCTTGGCTAATAAAAAACTAATAACAGGTTCTTCTTGATCCCTGGCATAAATAAAGCATCTAACAAAGTGAAAGAACTACCATCAATAGTAGTCAAAATGATCTTACCAACTCCCATAACAGGATAAGAGGAGTTGTTGGTGTTGAAGATTCACTCACTAATTAGACATAAAGATATGAAGGCATATGACGGATAAAGAAAGACAAAGAGAAGCAGAAACAAAGCATTCAGAAATTCAAGCTTTAGTGAAGGGACAAATTCACACTTGTAATATAGTGCATAGAAACTTCTAGAATTATGAGTTTTGAATCTGGGAGCATCAATCATATATGTATATATAAGTTACTTTTGAATAGAGAGAGTGAGAGATATAGATATAGAAAAAGTGCACATGAGATAGAATTTCGGGAATTTAAAATTCTTTGAGAGAGATGGTGAGGAATAACTACTCAGCGTAGGAGAGTTTTCCATGGCTATGAGCGGAATGAGGCCAAGCCATTCTGTACACATCTTCTCTAATAGAAAACACATGTTTGTGTAGAAGAATTCGTGTATATTCTTCTTGTGTGAAGAAATCCAAGTATTCTTCATATTAGTGTGAAAGTTAGTTGACAGTTACGAGTTTTTCGGCACACATATTACTATACTTCTACAAGCTAAATCTCACAATATAGTGTAAAGTTTTTCATGAGTGATAGCTCATTTTGAAGCTACTATCTTCTACTACAAATTGATCAAAAAATTTTTCTGAAATGGGACATGTACTCAGAGTACTGAGTCTAATAGTAAAGGTACCCCAATTTGACGAAGATACTTCTCAAACTTCAGATATAGTTCAATTATTGAAGAAAGTTCAGGTATTACTTCTTTACTTCATCTACAATCACTTGAAGTAATTTTATACAGAATTGCAGTTGATTCCGGTGACATTCTGATAACTTTCTAGTGACATTACGGTAACATTATGATGATATTGCGGTAAGATTACACTGATATTACGGTGAGTTTACAACACAGTTTTGGTGCAGCTAAGCAAAGCAAGAATTTCTAATAGTAAACACACAAAAGAATTGTAAATACTGAGTTAAATCAGATCAGAACTGAAGCTAGAGGAAAAGACGCAAATTTCTAGAAAGTGAATTTTTGAGTTTCACTAATCACAGTGATAAAGTTTTCAGTTTTGGAAAGTTTGCTAAGCTATTGATGATTGTGGAGGTATTCTAATATCACTTTAGCTTACTTCTTGTGACGTATTTTCATGTCAACAATTCGCGCATGTAACAATATTCCTTGTAGGGGCAGGCTCGAGTGAAGAGAAGAAACTTCGCTACGAGGTAATTGTTGAAGATAAATGTACAAGCTCATTTTCATATGAGCTCTGCTTGGATAAATTTACCAAATATAAAGATAAATGAAAAGAAGTGAAAAGAAAAAACAAAGAAAAGAAAAAGTCTAGTCAAAATTCATGATGAGTAAGAGATACAATATCTTGCCTTGAAGTTAGTGGCATGTAGTGGGAAAGTGGTGAGTTAAGAAGAAGGCACAAACTTCTTTCCATGCTCATTGGTTATAAAAGTGAAGTGGGAGCACGTTCAAAACAAGGAGAGAAAGAGGCAAGAGCTCCCAGTAGTCGGATCTAGTCATTTTGTCATTTTGTCTTCCCTTAGACTCCTTCCAATCGCACGTCAGTTTGTACATAGCTCTATTGTGGAGCTCATATCGCAGTGTATATGTAACCATTTCTTGCATTTGAACATTCATTTGAAAGCTTATCTCATACACTTTCTGTATCTCAAATATCCTTTTCAAAGGTTAAATATTCTGTGAGATATCAGTGAAAGATTAAACTCCAGTTTTTCAGTATACCTATGTAGACAGGTAGTCTATTTTGGTCGGTTAAATTTTCCAACCAAAACATATCCAAATTGCTTGATTTTTGTCATGTTGGAAAGGTCTTTGCATCTACCATCTTTATACAAAATATCACATTTAGAAGATTTATATTTTATGAGATATCTGTCAGAGAGTGAAGTCCAGTTTTATAGTGTACTTATGTGTGCAAGTGGTCTATTTTGGTCAGTTGACTTTTTTTACCAAAACTCATCCAAATTACTTGTTTTTTAGCTTATTGGAAAGCTATGTCTGCTTTCTCTATACCAAATATCTTTCTCAAAACATATATATTCAGAGATTTATCAGTCCGAGAGTGAAGTTTAGTTCTTCAGCATACTTGTGTGGACAGGTAGTTCATCTTCGTCAATTGCGTTTCTTAATCAAAACTTGTCCAAATTAAGTTATTTATAGCTTGTTAGAAAGTTCTTTTTCTACTTTGATTGACTAAAAGCACAATTCCATTTGAGTTTTGTATTGAGAGCAGCAAGCTCTCTAAGGTGTAGCTATATGTCCAAGTGTTGGACATACAAGGGTTCACTACACATTTCTATTGCGCATAGGAGAACTCATTCTCCACAGTTGGTATCAGAGCAAACTTGGTGTTGAAGCTTCATGAACAGAGCTAGAGTTAAAGCAAAGCAAAAGAGGAGCTACAAAACAAGAGGGAGCTTCACAAATGCAAGAGCAAAGGACAATATAACTATTCGAGGTAACTCTCAAAGTCTTTGATAATTTTCAATGGGTGAGTTGAGTCAACAAGTAGAGAAATTGGATAAGGTAACTATCCCTTGTGGAAGTTTAGAATGACCAACTACCTAATGGGCAAAGGCTTGTGGGGTATTGTGAGCGGCGATGATGCTCAACCTCAAATCAATCAATCTATGGCCACTGAAGTCCAAAGGAGGCAAGCAAAAGAATGGGAAGAGAGGAATAGGAGAGTCATGTTCCTCATTTTGTAAGTGATTACTAATGCCATGGTAGGGCACATTCAACATCTAGAGAAAGCTAAGGATGCTTGGGAAGCTCTTGAAAGGATGTATTTAACAAATACCAAAGCTAGGAAACTTCAACTCAAGAATGAGTTGAACAAAATCAAGAAAAGTTTGAGTCAATCCATAGCAAACTTGTGTGGACAGGTAGTTCATCTTTGTCAATTGCGTTTCCTAATCAAAACTTGTCCAAATTAAGTTATTTATAGCTTGTTAGAAAGCTCTTTTTTTCTAATTTGATTGACTAAAAGCACAAGTCCATTTGAGTTTTGTATTGAGAACAACAAGCTATCTAAGGTGCAGCTACATGTCCAAGTGTTGGACATACAAGGGTTCACTACACATTTCCATTGCGCATAGGAGAACTCATTCTCCACAATAATATGTTTGGTCACCCCATTGTCAAAGTACCAAACATATGAGTCTACTACAGAAGTGCTCATGAGAAGATGGATCAAAACTGCAAACAATAGTAAACGCCAGTCTTCTTCCTGCACAAGATTAGCAGACTCTGTTTTTGGTGTAGAGGCTTCTGCAACAACCATTCTAGCCTCTTTCTTCTTTGCCTCTTTAGCAGCCAACTTTGGACAGTTCTTTATGATATGATCATTTCCTCTACAGTACTTGTAAAACAATTTTTGCTTTTCTGATTTCTTTTCATCTTTGTCTTCCCTCTTTGATTGTGCAGAATTAGCAGATTTCTGCTTACTAATTGAAGAGCTCCATTTTCCTTTGCCCTTCTTACTATCCAGGAATGGTTGATCTGCAACTCGCATAATGGACCTGTTCTGCCTGGACTGATCTTCCTGCAACAGAACAAAGACTTACTCCTCAAATGAGAAGGCATTTGGATTGCCTTTCATCATCAACTAAAGAGTAGTATCTGGTATAACCTCACCAACAGAAATCAACTGTTCCTTCAAGTCTTTGATCTTTGTTAGAAAATTGTCCATAGAATCACCTTCATTCATGTGCTCACTCTCCAACTGTTTTCGGAGATAAGCAACACGAGCCTCATTCCTAGCTTGGTACAATGTGGTAAGTGTATCCCAAGCATCCTTAGCTGTTCTGCAAGAGCGTATGTGAGGAATAATAGCATGTTTGATAGACAAAGCTAACAATGCATGTGCCTGGGCATCTCTGCCATCCCAATGAATTTGCTCTGTAGTAGGTGCAACAGAAACCGCAACACAAACAGGAATATGCAGAATATCATCATCTTCGACACCTTCTGCATTAGCTTCAGTACCTGCAATTCTAACAGTTGCAGGTGTGATAGGATGTTTTTCAACACCCTACACAATGTTCCACAGTCCTTTTGCAACCAATACATGTCGCATCATATAAGCCCACAATGAGTAGTTGGTACCATCCAACTTATCCTCAACAGCCAACATACGAAATACATCACTGCTTTCAGCCATGGCCAGTGACTAAAATACCTTGATGCAGAAAATTGACTGTATCTCAAAAAGTTGAACGGAACTGCCCAGATGAGTTCTGCTAAACCTATAGTAGACTTCGAGATGCTTATATTGGCAAACCAAAATAGGTATATACCTTCGGCATAAAAAGATGAAATAACCTACACAAGCACTGCGATAGTGTGTTTGGAGGCCGAAACGAGCTCAGATCGCGATTTCAACACGACAGAGCGAAGCAGTTTTGATCTTGAAAACATGTTGAGTATGCTCACCAAAATTCATGCGATTCTGAGACTACAACCAGAGAGGTGTCGACGACGCCTTAGATGAAGTGACGACCTGCTCTGATACCAATTGTTGGAGATAGACATCTGCGAAAGCACACGAATAACACAATGAAGAAGAAGATGCTTGAAGCACAACACACAATACTGAATGTATTACTAGAGAATGTACAAAAGATTTGTATCCCATTAGGACAATACGTGTATATACAAGCTGGGGGAAAAAAACCTCCTAAAGAGGGAAAAAAGTGTGCCGACAGTCCTAGAGTGTTCATACACATCACTACCTAAATATATCAACATGTATCATCCACAGACTAAACATATTCTAGTTAGCCGTGATGTTTTTGTGGAAGATGTTATTCAGCCATTGCTTTCATGTACTAAGGAGACATTTGTTAGCTCCAAAGACATGTATGATACTTTGATCCCTCTTTTTATAGGTGGACAGTCTAGTGCTGATCCTAATGAGGCAATTTCTCAGCCTTTGCAAGTTTCATGTGATGATGCAGATCATTCCATTTCTGATGCAGATTTACATGATGCACTTGTTGATGAGAGAGCTCATATTGAGGAGGCAAAAACTATGCCAAAATGGTTGGTGCACACTTTGAAAATTAGATGCATCTTTGTCATATCGTACTCGATCAGGCTCTTATAATGCCTCTTTTGCATCAGATTGCTATGCTATGGCTGCCTTTAGTCTCTGTGATGAGACTCAACCTGTTTCATTTGATGAAGCACAAAATGCAGAACATTGGATGGCTGCAATGCAATTTGAATATGATGCTATAATGAACAATGGTACTTGGTCTTTATGGAAACTGTTCTCTATCAGTAGGCTGTTGGATGCTTAATTTACTTATGCATTACCCAATAAGATATTCAATAAATTGTCTCACAGATGAGCAGGTTTATGCATTGCCGAGGAGTCAAGCATTGACAGGCAATTAAGCGCATCTTTCACTACTTGAGAGGTACCCGACTACTTTGTTTGTTTGATCCCAAGGGGGGATCACTACTGCCAAATTTGCATGCTTGTTCTCACTCTGATTGGGCTGGTTGCTATGACACTCGTAAGTCCACTATTGGTTTTTGTTTCATGCTTGGTAGCTCATGCATATCTTGGCTGAGCAAGAAGCAGCCTACTATGGACACTTCCAGTTGTGAAGCTGAGTATAGGGTAGCTTTCACAACGACTATTGAATGTGTATGGCTCAAATGCCTTATGGCTGATTTGAGTGTTGTTCAGTCTTTTGCCACCACCATCTTCACTGACAATCAGAGCACATTAGCAATTGCGAGGAACCCTGTGTTCCATGTTCACACTACGCACATTGAGGTACATTATCATTATGTCAAGGAGCGATTCTTTGTTGGGGAGATCAGCTTGGCATATGTGCCCACGCAGGAGAACATTGCAGACCTTTTCACGAAGGCTCTGCCTAGGGAGAAATTTGAAGCTTTCTGCAAAGCTTTGGGCTTACTTCCTTTTGTGGATTGATTCCACATATTAGAGAAAAATCAATACATTTATTGAAAATAAATCAACAAAAATAGCTAAAAAAGACTCCTATTCTACTCATGACTTGAAAAATACCTTATTCACACATATTTAGAGATAAATCAACACATTTATTGAAAAGAAATCAACAAAAATAGCTAGACTCCTATTCTACTCATCACTTGAAGAATCACCACACATGGTTGATAAATCACCCTAGAGGGGATCCTCTTCACATAAAAAATGGTTCATTTCAACAAGTGTGTGAAACTCTTGCAAGCTGCAAATGCTCACAAGAGCATAATGAAATGAAGAACTTAAAAATCATCATGAAAAGCTTGTGTACATGTTGCTTTCATGCCCTAAACCATCGCGTAAGTGACAAGAGACATAGCATCACAACTCATATTTTTTAATCCAAGGAGCATCTCTTGAGACCCAAATGTTGCATAGAAGCAATCAACAAACGTAATGTTGCTTTGTTAGTATGAGCTAACGACTAAACTACATGTGAAATAAGAAGAAAGCATCATTAAACATACACACACTTAATTACACACATAATCACGTCATTAATCTACAAACTAACACATCACAAGCATGAGCCAAGAAACGAACAAATATACAAGCATATCATAACGACAACGAGAGCTCTCCAAGCATTCTACAAACTAGCATGATCTCATTACTTCTAAGAATGCAATTCGATGGAGTGATTTTAAGAGGCTGAACTCCATCAAAATGATTTAAATCTAAACCTAAAAAAATGCATGTGAACCACTAAACTACATGCCTCAAATTTAGATACCAGAAAGTAGTATCCCAGAAAGCAATGAGCATAATGAAGAAAGGTGAACAACAAAAGTATAGTTCCATGAGAACATGAATTAAGTCCAATGAAAAATTGAAAGATGTGTATAGTTTTGAAAGAGAGTGACAATTACGACTACCATCACATGCTAGAGAGATGACTCTCCTCCCAATGTTGCTTGAATCAATGAAGACCACCAATGTAACTAGAGTCCACAAGTGCATGTGCAATCTCCTCCACTCCTTTAGTACCTTCCACTAGATTCCACTAGTGGTAGATGTACTCACCAATCGAGTTAAGTCTCATTGGACTCAAGTTAACTCACATTAACTTGATTTAGAAGGCTCTAGAGCTCCTTGGGCAAAACGCTCTCCCCATTTCCCATGGGGGTCGAACCCAAGACCTCGTCCTTCACAACCTTGAGATTTAACCACTAGGCTAAGTGGATTAATTGTTCAAGGGAGCACATGGACTTATGCTTAAGTTTAGTCTCGAGATATTTATCCATACACATGAGTAATCAAATGGTGTCCGATTTTAGATCTATCTGAACCGATCGGACCCTTAAATCATAAGCTTACTTTATTAATCCTCGAGCCTCATGTTCTAAAACCGGAAGAACGTGTCTCATCTCTATGGTGGGATCCTTGCCCAAATGATTCAAAGCACCATCTTGCTTTGGAATTTGATGAACTGGTCAAAGTACAAAGTAGTGAATGAATAATATGTGGAGAATAAATTCTCCTATGCGCAACGAAAAAGTGTAGTGAACCCTTGTATGTCCAACACTTGGACAAATAGATACACATTAGATAGCTTGTTGCTCTCAATACAAAACTCAAATGGACTTGTGCCTTTAGTCAATCAAGATAGACAAAGAGACCTTTCTAAGAAGCTATAAATGACTTAATTTGGACAAGGTTTGATTAGGAAATGCAACTGATAAAGATGAACTACCTATCCACATAAGTATACTGAAGAATTGAACTTCACTCTCAAACTGATAACTCACTGAATGTATATCTTTTGAGGAAGATATTTGAGATAGAGACATGCACATAAATAGCTTTCCAACAAGCTAAGAGAAAACTAATTTGGATGAGTTTTGGTCAGGAAACTTAACTAACCAAAATAGATCACCTACGCACACAAGTATATTGAAAAACTAGACTTCACTCTTTGATAGATATCTCACAGAATATAAATCCATTGAATGATATATTTCAGATAGAGAAAATACATGCAAAGAACTTTCCAAAAGCTAAAAAAAAAATCAATTTGGATACATTTTGGTTAGGAAACATAACTGACCAAAATAGACTACCTATCTACACAGGTATGCTAAAAAATTGGTCTTCATTCTTTGACTGATATCTCACAAAATCTATAAGATTTGAAGGTGATGTTTGAGACAGAGAAATTATGCAAGATAAGTTTTCCAATTAGTGTCTAAAAGCAAGAAATGGTTATATATACACGGAGATATGAGCTTCACAACATAACTATGTACAAAATGACGTGCACCTGGAAGGAGTCTATGGGAAAACAAAATGAAAAAATGACAAAATGACTAGATCCGACTATTGGGAGCTCTTGCCTCTTTCTCTCCTTGTTTATAACATGCTCCCACTCCACTTTTATAACCAATGAGCATGTGAAGAAGTTTGTGTCTCCTTCATAACTCACCACTTTCATTTGATTTCCCACTACATGCCACTTACTACAAGGCAAATATTGTATCTTTTACTCATCATGAATTTTGACTAGACCTTTTTTTTCTTCTCTTCTTTTCCTTTATCTTTATATTTGTTAAATTTATCCAAGCATAGCTCATGTGAAAATGAGCTTGTACATTTATCTTCAAGACTCCTCCTCAAGCTCATTTGGGAGTTATCTTCAACCATTTCCTGAAAATTTATCACATCCTTAAAACCTTTGAGTTTAGAAGCATCCAAGAACTTTGTAAACATATCTGCAACCTGCTCTTTGGTTTTGATGAACTTTATCTCCACATCTTTGCTCAATACCTTCTCCCTTACATAATGGTAGTGGACCTCTATGTGCTTGCTCCTTGCATGAAACATATGATTGCTTGCCAGCTAAATACTTGACATGTTATCACCGTATCTAGGGATGGTTCCAACTTCCACTTCAAGATCATCCAAAAGCTTTTTAATCCACATTGCTTCACATGTGGAAAATGCTAATCCTTTATATTCAGCCTCCATGGATGAAAGTGCAATAGTAGGTTGTTTCTTTGAGGTCCATGTGATAGGTTTGCTTCCTATGAACACATAACCTGAGGTTGATCTTCTATCTTCCTTTGAACCTACCCAATCAGCATTGCTAAAGCCTTTGACATGCAATTCTTCATCAAATTTGTAAGACAAAGCATGATTAACTGTATGCTTTATTTAACTCAACACTCTCTTGGCTAAATTTAATGTTCACTTGTCAGAGCTTACATAAACTGAGAAAGCACACCAACAACATAAGATAAATATGGTCTTGTAATGTTTGCATAGATTAATGATCCTACAATGCTTCTATATGTCATTACATCTTCCAATAGTTCTCCATCATTTGAGAAAATCTTTGTATTTGTGTCCATGGGTTGAGTGAGTGGTTTGCATTCACTCATTCCAAATCTGAAAAGAACATCCAACAAGTACTTCCTTTGCATCAATTAGATGCCACTTTTTCCATAAACAACTTCATTTCCTAAAAAATATTTCAGCTCTCCAAGATCTGAAATTTTAAACTCCTTACCAAGCTTCCTTTTGATATCTTTAATCCCTGTAACATCATTTCCTATTATGATGAGGTCATCGACATATATGCAAATATATACCTCTCTATTTTCTTCCTTCTTCATGTACAATGAAGGATTTGCATTACTTGGGTTGTATCCACACTTAGTTAGACAATCTACCAATATCTGATTCCATGCTCTTGGTGCTTGTTTCAAGCCATAAAGTACCTTTTTCAACTTGCAAAAAAAGTGTGGATGGTTTTCATTTTCAAATCCAACCGGTTGACTCATGTACAACTCTTCTTGTAGTTCTCCATTGAGAAAAGCATGTTTGATGTCGAGTTGATATAATGGACATCTCCGTGAAGCACCAATTGCTATTAATGTTCTGATTGTTCCCATCTTTGCAATAGGGCTGAAAACGTCATCATAATCTATGCCTTGTGTTTGTTTAAATCCTTTGGCAACTAATGTAGCTTTATATCTAGCTAGTGAACCATCAATGTTCCTCTTTAATTTAAACACTCATTTGTTTGGAATAATCTTCATACCTTCTTTCTTTAGCACTAGCTTCCATGTGTGATTATCTTTGAGAGCTTTGATCTCCTCTTTCATAGCTTGCTTCCATTCCTTTTGTGTGTAAGCTTCTTCATATGTCTTAGGCTCTTTGTCTTCGATAACCTAACTCATGTATGCAAAATGTTTCGCCATGAAACTATCATAACTCAACCTTTGAGTTGGATACCTTGTCCTTGAAGATATTCTTTCATTGCCTTTAGAAAGTTGCTTCTTTAATCTATTTAGCTTTACCTTTGGAGTGATTACCTCTTCATATTCTTCTTCACTTGCATCTATCTCACTGTTTGGAGTAGCACTTGCTTCTTCGGCTCTACGATGAGCTGAATTTGGAGACAAAGAATGACTCCCCCTCCATGTTGAAAATTCTTCATTTGATGTAGATGCCTCTGGACCTAAAACATTTGTGCTTGATTGTTGAATTTCTCTTTGATTTGTTCCTGCATGATCATCACAATCTTCTTCAATAATCTTTTCCTTTCCTTTATCTTCATACCATGGTCTTAGTTCATCAAAGACCACATCTCGCGACACTCTTACTTCCTTTGTTCTAGGGTTGTAACACTTGTATCCTTTTTGCTCCATTGAGTAGCCAATGAAAATGCATTTTTCTGACCTTGCTTCCATCTTTGTTCTAACTTCTTGTTGAATGTGAACAAAGCAAACACATCCAAATACTTTGAGGTGTGTAAGATCAGGTTTCTTACCGGAATATACTCCTCTGCAGTCAAGTGATGTATTCTTGATGTTGTGCACCTATTCATCAAGTAAATGGTGGTTGTGGTAGCTTCATCCCAATAGTACAATGGTACCTTCATCTCATTGAGCATGCATCTTGCAATTTCAGCAATTTGCCTATTTTTCCTCTCAAGTACTCCATTTTTTTATGGTGTATACCTACAAGTAAACTGCCTTTTGATCCCATTCTCTTGTAGAAAATTTGAAAATTCTTTAGTGAAGTATTCTCCTCCACCATTGCACCTTAAGGTTTTGATAGAGCTTCCTGTTTCTTTTTCAACTTCAACTTTGGATCTTTTGAATATAGAAAAAACCTCTGATTTTTGCTTCATACAAAACAACCATACCTTTCTTGAGTGATCATCAATGAAGGTGACAAAGAATATATTACCAACCATTGATGCCTTTTGGGTTGGTCCCCATACATCCGTATGTATCAAGTCCAAGACATTTGGGGCCACATAATTGCTCCTCTTGAATGGCTACCCCGTTTGCTTTCCTAGTTGACAAGCTTCACATAACTCATGTAGTCCAATGCTATTAAATTTTGGAAGACCTCTTACCACTTCATGTTTGCTCATGTCCTTCAACTTTGGAATGTTGATGCATCCTATTCTTTTGTGCCATAAGTCCAACTCTGGAATCTTCTTGTTCCCACATTGAATGTACATGACCTTTCCATGTGGATGTTGGACGTCCAAAGTGAACATCCTTCCTTCTCTTCTACCTCGAGCAATGACCTTGAAGCCTTCCTTTGGATTATTTATGAAGCACCCATTCTCATCGAATATGATATGATAACCCTTCTCTACCATTTGACCTACTGAAATCAGGTTCTTTGAAATTGTAGGAACATGAAGAATATTAGATAGTTCCTTTGCTCTACTTGTATCTCCAAGCCTTATATCTCGAATATGTTCAATCATGTGTTGAGTACCATCACCTATTTCAACACATCCTTTTCCACTTGGTACCTGTAGATTAGTGAACAAACTTCCTTGGCATGACCATATGGATACTACAACCTAAATCAATGTACCTCTCTCTCTCTCATTCATGGGAACTACTGAATAGTGGTGTGCATTATTTGCAATGCAGGCCAAACACAATCTAATGTTTATGTGCATTATAACTTGTGTCCTCCTCCTCTCCGTGTTTATGCGTAGGTAATATGTCACTACAGAATGTGGCATTGATGCTCAATGCTCTATCATAAAGTGTGTCCTCCTCCTCTGCTTGTTTATGCACACGAGATTCCTGATGAATTGCTCGATGAATTCCCGATGAAATGTGTCTCCATCTCTTTGAGTGTGGGAGCGCAATGGGAGGAGTTGATGAGAGTGCGTACAAGCTATTGAGGGGATCGAAATTCAAATATCACTTTAAGAGGACGCACTACAACTGCACCACTCTTTTGTTGGAGTCAATGTCTATATGGTCCAATAGCTTCTTTAGAAGTTGAATCTTCAAGTCCCAGATTTGCCAAAGCAGAAAACAACATATAGATATCTATTTAGAAGAGCATGTGGGAGCGTGGTTAAAGCAAATCTCTCTCAAAAAGAGCACGTGTGTTCAAGTCCCGTTTGCAGCATGTAGCACGAACAAAGTTTTTGTGAAAAGCTAAAACAAAACATATGCCAACGATGACGGAGCTTTTCGAGTTGATTTGTTTTAATTAAAACACATCGTAGTACTTTACGAACTTCGATAGAGATCATGCTTTTGATCTTGTTTTATTGCTTTTCATTGGGGTACTTCAAAGACTATATAAAGAGAGCCTTGATCATTGTTCAATCATCACTCATCAAGCAAAGAGGAGGTGATCAAACCAACTCTTGGTGTTCTAAAGCTTTGGAGGTGGAGTTTTGGTGAAGGGAAGGCTACTCTCTTGGAGCAAGAAGTCTTCTACAAGGTGGTGGTAACTATCTTTTGTGAGTTAACCTTATATTTTGTTTTTAGGGTTTCTCTACCTTAATCTCAAAATTAGAGTTGGTTGATTTACAATTTTGTTACACTATTTTGTGAGAATAAGGTTAGCTTTGTTGCTCGTTGACTTCACACACTTAGATTATTTCAACATAATCTAAATTTTGTATCATCATCTTCTTGGATATTCTTCCATTAGTGAGTGCATCACTTTATATGGTTGAGTAGTACTCTCGTGTTGTAATTTTGACATCTATTTTTTAGCGAGTAAGCATTCAGTTTATGTTCTCTATCCTTGTCTCAAGATCTCTTTCTTTCTATCTCTCACTTATCATCTTAATTAATTAAGTGTGTATTCTCAAAAGGTTTTAGTATTGGAACAATCCTGGGGCCCCAAATTCCAACATCTTTTCTTGATGATTTCTCCTCCCTGCAGAATCACTAAAGCATGCTACAATGTATAGTGCATAAGACAGAGGCTAAGCGATCAGACTTGTGAGGAAAGAAGAACAAGGCTGATCAAAGTACTCTGTCGTGCTATTTCATGCTTCGAGAATCAATGGCACATGGACCTTGTTGTTTTCCATGCAAGGTTCACAGAAGAGATGAGATATCGATAATTTCACAAAGGTTGTCGGACTTGTTGCTAAGTCGACATGCTGACCCTTTTCTTCCTCTCCACCTTGGAGGAGATGGCATAGAGCGATACCAAAAGAGCATGACTCTCTCTCTTTTCACTTTCCCTCTTCCTTGCTTTTTGCATGTATGGTACATCATTGCTTCACGTTAGTCACGGCTAATCTTTTTTTTTTTAAGGAAGTTTGGCCTTGGTCTATTCTCCTGGACTTTAATTAAAATAAAGGAGAAAAGTTACAACTGAATGGGAATAGTGCCCATGGGACCCCTCAAATCAATAATGCAGGGGACAAGTTCGGTAAGCTAGAGGGCATTACGAATGAGGCAGACAAATCTATCATCTCCCTCATGTGGGACCCATTTGGGTTTCAACTTGTTATTTTTGAATTTTCGAGGAGATAAATATAGTGATGTCTAAATGGTGGAGATCTCTTATCTCGGGAGATTCTTTTACCTACAAGAAAGAAGGATTTCTCAATCGACCATTCCTTTGGAGTTTGGTCAAAATTGACAGCACATCGCTCCCTCCAAATCTTTCAAAGAGTCTCTCCCCTGATGGCATTCCATAGCCTTGATGAGCAGCCAACCGCCTCACCCAACAATGCCTGATGCCAATTGATTTGGTTCGTGAGTTTCAATACCCTCGTCACGTGATGCCAAATAACATGGGACTTGGGGCAATCAAAGAAAAGGTGAACTAAATCTTCAATGCATCGATGGCAACGCTTGCACCATGGAGGCACACCATAAATTTTGTTAGCCCTTGCATTGGACCAGATACCCTTATGCAAGATCTGCTACATGAGAACATACTTTTTTATCTCAATTAGGGGGTGCCAAATAGACATGAACTTTAGTTCCCATCGAACTTTGGTCCAAGAAAGGCACCACCTCTTGTTAAGGGTGTGACGAACATCTAATTTCTCTTTGAAGATGGGCATTCTGGATAGTTTCTTACCATTGCTCCATTTGAGTTCCTCCGGTAACTCTATGTCTTGGGTCTAAGTCTTCGAACCTGATCCACTGACCGATCTCTTGTTTCTAGAGCTGTTTCCACTGTTTGAACCCCTTGTTCCATAGCCGCTTAGCAGTTTAGAGGCTCCAAGACTCCACCCCCTAATGTTGATGATCTGGAACCAGATAGAGTCATTTTGTCTTATCCCAGCCACCCACTGCCACTCATCACTGATCGTGATGAATTGTTTGGCCTTGTTCCAACTCCTCCACAAGGAATACACAAGGCTAGAGCCATTAGGGGACACCGGGTGGGGGGAGAACAAAAGAGTGAGGATCCCTATGTCTTTCCAACAAGGATGGCCAACTAAGGTAAGGTCTTTCATGTTTATGAAGATCAATTTAGCCCAAGAGGACTCACTATTGCTCTAAGCCTTGATAAACCACTTTGCTGCCAACTTGTCAGCCAACCTAGCGATATCCAAAATACCCCCATTGAGACATCTTGTCCTATAAAGGTATACCGTTTTTCTCCTTCCTCTAGAGCTACTATTATTTTCTTGGTCCGTTACAGGCACTTCGAATTGATCTTGAGGCTTGTTTTCTCCTTCCTCTTTTTCTTTATCTAGTCCAAGTTCTTCTTCCTATGTCATTCCTTGATTCAACTCATTAATTATGACACTTACTCTTTGATTTTCACTTTCTGCCTTTATTTGTTCATGCTCCATTTCAATGCTCTCATAATCCTCCTTTCATTCCTTTTCAATTACCTCTCCTTCTTCAACTTCTTGGAGAACAACCACGTATAAACTTACATCACATCCTTCCTCGTCAATGCATTCATTCATGGTTATTAATTCTTCATTTACACATACATCAAGAGTGGCTAAAATCTCCATCCAACCATGAGGTTCGAATTCTTCATCTAGGAATATTTGGGGCATGTAAGCTGGATCTTGTACAGACCTAGCAACTCCCTGCCTTTGCTGCCATCCTTTCTTCCTTTCCTCTTCCTTTTTTGCTGCCTGGCACATCCATAGATAAGTGTCTTCGTTCATCCATGATTGGCCACTTGAACCTAGACTGTGAATCGATTGATCGTCCTCCTCCTTATGAATCAGATTCCATTGTAAGAGGGGAACATCTTGATATGTATATGTATGGATATTTATTCTGGTCATGGTTCCCTCATGCTGCAAGTATACCGCGTCTTTTCCCCAATCTTGCACTACCTTAAGCTATCTCATGAAAGGTCTTTCGAGTATCATCTCATAATTGCTAGCCTTTTCAAATTGACAGATTGCTAGGGTGTGTTCGAATTCAACTCCACAGGTAGTTGAAGGTTACTTTTTCCAATAGTCCCAAGGGTCGTTCAGTGTGTCCGTCTGCCATTTGAATCTTCATGCGTGTTGGTCTTAAAGTTGGTTTTCCCCATTTCTCCCAAATTTCCTTAGTCGCAATTCCTACTCCTGCTCCTGAGTCTAATATGGCTTTAGTGGTATAACCTCTGCAAGTGATTGGAAGGCATGTGTTCCCTTCATCTCCCTCACTGAAATCTCCAACCTTATCGATTGGGATTTTGACTGTGGCTACTTCATCAGGCATCTCCTTCTCTTCGGACTATGTCTCCAATTGACTGGTTAGCTTCTCCTTTAAATGTGGTTTTAACTTCAAAAGTTCTTCCAACATCAGAGTACAAGGGATTTTTACCTTTTTAAGATGTTTTATAATGTCAGAGGTTTGGATTGATGGGTTTTGCTCTTTTCTCTTTACTGAGGGCATGCAATATAGTTCAGAATTACGTTCGTATTCCCATGTGTAATTTGGCAAAGCCTTCACACTGTCTTCATCCTTTTTGCTCTCATCAAGCTATAATAATCCTTCTGAGTTTAATTCAGGTATTGAGGCTTCAAATTCACCTTCTGCTTCTAACTCCTCAAAGGGTGGTTCAATTCCTTCTGCTTTCTTCCATCTGTCTTGTTGGACTCTTGCCCACAAGTCTTTAGGCCATTCTCCGTCGACTTCGGGGACAATGGATCCTTCTTTTTTTTATCCTCGCCCTGATTTCCACCACAGATCTCACCTTCCTTTTCTTTCTCGGGATCATTAGGGGTGACACACTCTTGGAATTCTTTCTCGGGAATTCGTGAGTTGGGCAATCGCTGAACAGGTTTTTCTAGGGTCTGTTGAGCCACTTCAATTAATTTCTTACATATCTCCAACCTTTCCTTTTCTAGGTCACCTCTATGATTTTCCTTTTCATGTTGTTCAATGGTTGGTCCTGCTCTTATTTGTGCCTGGTATGCTTGAATCCACATGGCTAACTCTTCTGGCATAGGGTCAGCTAGAACTGATCCCGTCTCTGGTGTTTTACATTTTTCTATCTTATTTTCTCCTTCAAGTTTTTGGTTTTCTTCTTGTTGTTCATTATTTTTGTTTTCCTTCTTTTGTTGTAGTTTCTTTTCCTTTATTCTTTCTTTATGATTCTTCCATCTTTGGGTCCGTTTACTCGTAATACTCTTCCCAGACTCTTCTGAGTCTTCAACTACTTGAGGTGTGGATGTATTCAATTCTCTGTTGCCTTGATCATTCTCTCTGGTTTTTTCTGGGATTTCTCTAGCTTTAGCTCTAGTTATGGCTTTTAGTGGCACTGTGTACTCCTTGTCACTCCCTGATGACTCTATCACTTCTATCACATTCATCTGCACGTTCGAGTTAACTTTGTTGGGGTTCTTGGGGCAATCTCTAAAAAGATGTTCCTTACCACAATCACTACAGTATCCTTCCCAAATTCATTGTGGTGGTGGGGGGTTGGGTAATATACATTCTCTAATGAAATGGTCTCCTCCGCACCTATAACATGGTCCTCTAGGTGTAGGTGGTCTATTCATTGGCGGGGAGGGTAGGGTGCTCTGGGAGCTGTATACATTAATGACACATAATCTTTCTCATATCCGTAAGAGCTATCTAGTCCTTCCATACCATATGCATATGGCTCGTAAGATTGTCCATATTCAACTATAGTACCCTCATATGCAGAATAATTTCCTTGACCATGGTCATAAGATGGATCATATAGTTCGTTACTAGCCAAAGGCGTGGCTGGGACTATTGCTCTCTCTGGTTTCTCTTCCGGTTGAGCTATTTTTACTGGGACAACATTCTGAGGGTGGGGCGGTTGTTGTCCTAATGCCAGTTGTGGTTGAGTGTACCCTTGGTAAGCATAAGGTCGTGGCGCTGGTGCTTGTTGCTGATATGTGGGATATCTAAAAGCTTCTCCTCCTTGATCTCTCTAAGGGTATCCATAAGGTCTCATGGGCAGTTGTACCGGTCTTGACTGCCGATTGTAAGGACAATTTTTTGTGCTGTGATTTTTGTAGTTTTGTTCTATGCTACAATAATGCATAGGGCCCGAGGCGGGTGGTCTATTGTAAGCATAAGCAGGTGGTGGGACCACTCCCCTAGTGCACAAATGAGAAGGATGATCACCTCCACAATGCACACATCTTCTAAGCATGGGTACTCTCATTGGATTGTTTGGGTAGTTCCTCTGCCCTTGAACATTCAGTTTTTTTGCCACTAAGTCGGCTATTTCCTCTACATTCTTCCTAGGGTTTGATGTGCTGCTGGTGGAGTCTTCACTTTTCACACTACCTTGAGGTATTTTCAAATCTTCTACTAGATTGTCTTCTAGATCAATACATTCTTGCATTTTTTGAACTCTTTTCACATATACCAATGATCTCAGTGATCCATTCACTAATCCTTCCAAAAATAATGACACCATTTTGTTTTGAGTAGGTCTCTCTTCAACAAGGCATCTGTCCACATATTGTTTAAATCTTCTTGCTGCCAATCTTACCGATTCCGTAGGAGCTTGTTTAAAGCTATGGATTAATGAGGAAGAGTTGTTTTTTATTCCAGACTTAGTAAATTCTTCAATCAATTCTTGATAGACTTGTTCCATGTTTTGAAAGTTATTAGGGTCTAAGGGCTGGAACCATGCTAAAGCTGTGTCTATAAGAGTTAGTCCAAAGGATTCATATTGAATCAAGAAGTCTTCCACTTGTTCAGCTCTTATTACTTGCTTGAATTCAACTATGTGGTTGTAGGGTTCGCTAGAGCCATCATAGTGGTTCCTCATGCATTTGGCAACTTGAATCGGACTTAATCTTCTTCTTGGTTTAGGTGGTCTAGGCATTATAGGGAATAGTGGTCGTCCTATTCGTATTCCTGGTCCTCTTCCTGCTTGTGGTCTCTCCTGTACTGGGATTCTAATCCTTGGTTCAACTAGTGGATGAGGCCGATAGTTAGGGTTATGGCCCGGAGTAGCAAACTGCACATGTAGCCTGATTGGAATGTGTGTTTCTTGTGTCTGTCCTGAATACTGATATGAATTATCTTGATAGGTTCCTTGGGGGTTTTGTGAAGTCGTGGCTTGATCCCTAGGTGGGAGTACAAATATATTTTGATATTTCAGCCCAACTCTCTCTAATTCCGTTAAGGGCGAATATCTCCTCTGATTCTTGTCCAGATACGTGATAATAGTGGGGAATTCAGGATCTTGCAATTCATAGATTGTGGCTGGATTGGTAGCTTCTTCCCACAAGGAAGAGTGAGTTCTCAGAAGGTGTTCCATTCCATCAACTAAATAGACATCCATTAGGGTGTCATCTTGGGGGACTAGGTCTCCTCTCCAGACCCTAATCACAGTGGATTTCCCTCTAGGTGTAGACACTTGTTCTTCATGTCCCTCTTCATTAAGGTTGTGGGCATTGCCTACTTCTCCTTGTTCGTTGATGTTTTCAGGATGCTCTGTGACTACATACTGAATATCCCTTTTATCCATGTAGAATCCTCCTGCATATTTAACTGCTGACCTAGGTACTATGTAAGCATCTGTGGCTTTCTTCAGCCTAGCCACTGATCTCTTTAGCCCATCTAGGTAGATAGGTAACCCGTGTTGGTTGGTGTTCACATATTCTAAAGATGTTTGATATTCACCCTCAATAATTGACATAATGCCAATTATTGGCACAGAATTCATCATATCCTCTGAAGCCATGATTTTCTTCCTCAGACTCACTCGAGGTTTCAGAGTAGTGTGAACGACTACTTTGTTCGGCTACACTTTCGGATCTTAGGTTCATCCACTTAAACATTCTAGTCTAGTTTAGCCAACCTCGAGCTCCTAGTGTTCTTTGCTAAGGATCTGAGTTCTGTGAAATATTTGGTTGACTTAGAACTTACAATGGATCCATGATACACGATATTTCACCCAAGAGAAATCCCACAATACTCGATACTTGACACCATGGAGAAGTCACGATATTCGATATGCGACAAGTATCACGAAAAGAACTTCACGATACTTGATATCAGATAGATGTCGTGAGAGTGAAACCACGATACTCGATACTTAGCACAAAAGGACTTCCACGATACTCCATACTCAACAGGTATCGCTGGGGACAAACTCACGATACACGATATGTGACAAGTGTCACGAGAGAATTTTCACGATAGACGATATTCCATAGGTGTCACAACTAAGATTCCACGATACTCGACATATGACAAGTATTGCGGGCAAAACTCAACGATAGATGATATTGCTATGGTATCCCAAATTCAACGATACATGATATCTCACAAGTATCGTGAGAAATTCAACGATACTCGATATCTCTCAAGTATCGTGAGAAATTCAAGGATACTCGATATCTCTCAAGTAGCGTGAGAAATTCAACGATACTCGATATCAAACAAGGCTAGGTATCGCGATACTCGATCACAGGAGATCACGATATCCAGATATTGCGATACTCAATTGCGGGAGAACACGATACTTGGCATTTTTCAATTTTTAGCAAGTGCATTTAGATTTCAACTGAATATATGTAGTCCTAGAACTTATTTACCTTCTTCCCAATGCCTAAATCACACAAAAAAACTTCCTCATCCCTTGAATAATCCCTTACGATACCTGTCGTTGATCGTTTGGCTATTTCACCTTGATTCCATTGATTATTGTGAGTGGAAATTTGGGTTGCTTACCTTGAACACTAGTTCCCAACTCTTTTGCCCTCTCACTGGCTCTGCGTGGCCTAATCTCCCAGATCTCCTCTCGTGATACTCGGTTGTTGGCGCTCTCGATACTTGCACATGCACAAAATGACTTGGAAAGTTTGAAATTTTTTTATTTTTATACTTTTTGGGAATTATTTTGAAACCAAAGTGCTGAAAAACTGACTTGACAACTACCCTACCTTCTTAGATTACTAGCCTACTTTCTCCTTCCTATTCTAACTCACTCTAATCACTTCCCTAGACTATCAACTCACTACACACACTCCGAGAGTGAGAAGTAGTAAGTACGGATGAATGTGACTTACCAAAGAAGATAAATTCACAACTCCCCTACTCGCTTCAATGCTAAGAGCTACTTACCATCACACGAATGCCTCGGTTTGATTCGACCTTCCCCAGCAACGACACCAAAAACGTGTGTACCTAAGTACCAACTTAGGGACTTGTGGAGAAAGAGACTATACCTCGATCCCCCTCAAGTGCATATAGTGGGGATTCATGCTTTATTTATCAATCCGAGGAGAACCTAGCCGAGTGTATGAAGACATGCATTCAAATGATGATCAATGTAAGTGAGCTTTTAAAAAGTGCAAATAAGTGTAAATCTATTCCAAACAAGTTTCAGGGATCCGTTGAGATGTCACGACATTTGGAGCAGTAGTCAATAGTAAATCAAGATTTTCTCTCAGATTCAAACTCCAAATATAGTGAATAGGAAGTTCATTTTGAAGCTCTCGAGAAGACGCATCCAATGGTTGTATTTTCACCCAATTCTGACACTCATGTTTCAAGTTATGAGCAAAATACCGAGTCACAGGAATGACCTTCCTACACTTCAACACTTCCTACGCTCCACACACACCTTAACAACAGTAAACAAAGACTTTCATGGATAGATGACACTTCCAAGCACTCTTTCCAAGCATCACACATGCATACAAACTCACAAAGAAGAAGATACAGAAAGGAGAAGACACAAATTCGAAATTCTGTGCTCTTGATTCTCACAATGGGTCACAAATTGACTTATATACATGTGCCCTAAAAATGGTCCTTTCACACAAGAGACCGGCACTTTATTAACTAAAAGGCTAATTTCCTACTAATTTACAAAGGTAAGCTACAATTCTCTATGGGTATGCATCTAGAGGACTCCTCTAGTGCATTTACATCAGAAAATATATTACAAAATGGTTATAATACAAGAATAATGTGTCCAAATCGGAAAACTTTTGGGGCCCCTCTTTTTCTCTGCCTCTTTGCTCCTCTTAGCTCTGCAACAACCAAGGAAGGAGCTTTCACTATTTGGGTTGTCTTCATTGTTAGTAGTGAAGCTTTCCTCTTTACTCGTGGTGTAACCTTCTTGGTTGTCTTCTTTACTAGTAGAGCACCCAAGGGTATTATCAGGAGGGTCTTCTTCATAATGGTTATCCCCTGGGAGGTTGACCTCATTAATCTCCTTTTCTATGTTACAGTACATGTTATTTGAAGGAGCAATGGTCGTAGCGTTCCTTGCTACTAATCTTCGAGGGCTAACTTTCCTCCTTCGTCTTACTTCAGTGAATCCTTCTGAATCCGCCTCTGCAACACGAGTGCCCTCTTCTTCCTCCATCGGAGGGGGATGAACTCGAGAGCCAACTTGAGGGAAAGGATCCGGGGGCCCATCCGGTTTAAGCTTGTTTTTATTGGTATTTTGCTTCAAGGGGCAACCTTTGATCCTATGACCTTGGTGCCCGCAACAGAAGCATGCATTGGGCAAATTCTTGTAAGTAACCTCCTGTACCCAAATCTTACCATCTCCACATTTTATGGAGATCTTCAAAGGGAGGACCTAGTTAAGGTCCGTTTCCACACAAATTTGTGGGTGCAATCATGTGTTTGAAAGAATATTGAGCTCCATTGTAGATTAATCCCTTGACATCCTCTCTAGAGGCCATCATGTGACCGAGCGGTGAAACGATTTCTTGAAGAAATCCATACAAGAAATACGACAGATTGGGAAGCTCCACCCATAGCGGGTAACGAAGAGGCTTTGAATTGTTCAGAATAAACTCTGGGGTCCACTTAAATAGAAATGAGGTGGCCCAGCCCACTTCCCAAGAACCGGCTTGCAGGGCTTGGAAGGCCATCTCTTCATTCTCAAACACTAGAAGTAGGTGATTCGCCAGCAAGAATTGACATTTGCACACAATTAGACCGCGCGGGAACCACTCCTTGCACAACCAAATTCTCACATTTTCTAGAGGGGGCCTAGGGCCAAAAACTTGACCAATCACACAAGTTTTCATTAGTTGTTCTTTGCCGCCACTGACTCCTTGCACAAAGAGACCACCGGAGGTACAACGTCCGATGGGAGGGAATCCATCTCAAGGGGGCACTGTGTTGAAGCTCAAAGTCAAGGACAAAGCATGGAAGCACATCAAAAGGTGGACACACAAGGAAAGGGAGCAAGTAGGGAGCTCCAAGAAGTGTATGTCAAATTTTCAGAAGAATCCCCTACAAAAATAGTGATTTTCATCACTAAAAACCATTGTAAATACCATTATCTATTTTTAGTAACTCCATTTTGTTCAAGCCGAGGAGTCCTCGAGCTTGAGGAGTATTAGAAGTACCATCGTACCAATTTTCATATTTTTTAGATCTCGTTTGAGCCCTCAAATAAGCCCTGGAACCTAATTTTTAACTAGGCCGGACACTAGGTCTGAACAGGGCCAAAGCTAGTCAAAAACTATAAAAGGAGCTAGAGAGCTCATTTTTGAGGTTAGATTGTAATAGAAACAAACTTGTAAGAGCTTTTTGAAGAGTAATCGAAGAACTCCATTGATTCTCTCTCTTTGTCTTTCCGTGTGTGCGCGTGTGTGTGTATGTGTGTGCATGCTTGTGTGCTTCTCACTCACGCACTTGTGCCGCCACTTGCTCGAGGTCTTCATACCATCCTCACGTCTCCCCGGATTGACATTAAAGGAGGTGCTACTCATCACTGAGCTACACCAAATTTTGGCGCCGTTGCCGGGGATCGAGCTTTGAGGACGAGCGTGTGATGGTAAGACGTAGAGAGGACGCGTTGGAATGGTAAGTAGTAGGTAAATTTCTGATTTTTCTCCATCTCCATCTTCATTTTCACCTCCTTTTCCATCTCCACCTCCACCTCCTTCTCCACTACATATTCCCTCTTCCTTATCATTCCCTCATTTGTTGTGTGCGAGTTCGAGAGAGAGCGAGTGTGTGTGCTTGTCTTTGTGTGTTTTGTGCATGTTTCTTGCAGGTGGCAGCTCCATCATCATCTCCAGCAAGCTCAGCAGGTACAGAATTTGTCTGCACAGTCCCCGAGGCGTTGAGCTCGAGCTATCGTGACACTCCGAAAATTTCACCCAATCACGATTCTGAGTGCACCACGACACTGCGCAGGCCTAGAGCTCCCAGGATCACTAGACAGAACAGAAAAATTCACCATATCCCGAGCTATCGCGACACCTCACGACCTATCGCGACACCTCGCGACCTATCGCGACACCTCGCGACCTATCGCGACACCTCGCGACCTATCGCGACACCTCGCGACCTATCGCGACACCTCGCGACCTATCGCGACACTTCCCACCTATCGCGACACCTCGACCCGACCTATCGCGACACCTCCCACCTATCGCGACACCCCACGACCTATCGCGACACCTCACGAGCTATCGCGACACTTCGACCTATCGCGACACCTCGTGACCTATCGCGATACCTCACGACCTATCGCGACACCTCACGACCTATCGCGACACCTCACGACCTATCGCGACACTTCGACCTATCGCGACACCTCACGACCTATCGCGACAACTCCCACCTATCGCGACACCTCGACCCGACCTATCGCGATACACGGCCTTTAACGCATGAAAAGTGAGGATTAATTTTGAGTGAATTGAAGGGTAGTTGAGCTTAATTTTAGGCACCTTGGTATAACTTTAGAACCTTGGAAGTGGGCAAAAGGCCTAGAAACCAGAGAGGGATCTCCTAAACCCTGAGAGCCTGTTTTGACCCTTTAGTGCCTGAATGGTCATAACTTGACCATACGAACTCCGATTGATGAGATTTTGGTCTTGTTGGAAAGCTCGTTGAGAATCCTACGTGGACCTCGACTGGTTTTTGTAAGAATCATACGCGGAGTTTTAGAACATGCATTTTTAAGTTGACCTTTAGGTGGAACTAAGTGGTCCTCAGATTCAGGGGGTACAGTGAACTACGCCAGGGGGACTAAAATTATTGATGTGTGTCTTTCAATTACTTGTGGCAATAGAGCTATACTAACGGGTGAGCTTTTGCAGGAACTTTGTGTGCACTCAAGGCAATCCAAAGCAAGCTAGCAAGGGTGAGTACCAAGCTTGGGAGAAGGCTTCCTGGGCTTGTGTAGCAGTCTGGTCAACCAGCTAATTGAGGTTGGAAGATCTCTCAACCCTCCTTTGTCAATTCCTAGCCTAGGCTAAGTACGACTTAGGTGTGGTAATTAATTAGGGCAACGTTAGGCACGAATCAAGTCCAAGAGTATTAATCAACCAAGTGCAAGAAGTAAATAGGTCTTAAGTGCAAAAACCCTAAGGGACAAAAGGTAAACTGGAGTCGATCACTTATCAAGTGCGGAAATTCACTGAAGTACTCCTGACGACGCGATTTCAGACAAGACCATAAACATAATATTCAACTCAAAAGAACAAAGTGATTGGTACAAAATTAACCTGCAAAGAGAGTGTGCTTGGGTCCCAGGGGGTAAATAAATCAGGCATATGAACCTTAGATCAGGCAGAGACTTAGGCCGAGACAGACAAAGCCTCAGATCTTCTGAAGCTAGTGTCAATCACACTGCCAGGTCTTGGGCCCAACAGTTGAGTGATTACCCATACACTCCCAGATCAGAAACAAGTGAGTCAGAGATGTCTCAAGGCATGGACAGGCCTATGGGAAGTTCAGGTGTGCCTTACTTGTACAAGGTAGAAGGCCCATACAAAACACAGCTGGAATACCTTAGGACCAACCGATTAGGTGCCAGCATCTATGAGGACGGCCTAGGAAGATCCGTGGTCCAGATTAAAAACCATGACCAATCCATAGGACTAGAGCACCCAGCTGTCAAGTTTGAAAACGGTGCATACCTGGACAAAGAAGGAACCATATACGTAGTCACCAGTCACCCAGATAGGACAGACGAATTTGGAAATGTGATCCCAGAAGCAGACTTAGGTGACCTGGAGCAAGGAAACATGGGTATAGAACCTCGAACCCCTCGAGGCAAATCTGTTCTCACTAGGATTATCACACCTGAGTGGGTTCCCCAAGACAACAAGAGCATAGAGTTGCTCCTCAATCGAGAAACTGACGAAGCCTTTTGGAGGTATAAATCTAATCAGCCAACTGATATAGGAACTATCATGATCTATGAGTTTAAGGATCCGGATAGCCCAGGTAGAGTGACCTACTTAGATCACACTTTGAAAAGGATCTTTGTGGTGACAGAAAATGATAGGCATGCTTACACTTGGAAGGGTGAATTCATTTTCCCCCAACCAAGACCGAATGTATCCTATGGTCACCCTGGAGCTGGAACATCCCAAGCTCATGGAACTCAAAGAGACAGAAGTAGAGATAGACCAGAAGTAAGCTTTGCCAACCCAGTGGGCAGAGAAAGAACGAGGACGGAGACGAATAGAGTAGAACCTGAGATACTTAGAGCTCACAGGAACCAAAGAAACGTGGATGGATTCCCCCTGCCGAGACCTAGAGAGCACACAAGAACTTTGAGACCGACCCAGCTAGTTAAGTCCATGAAGAATTACTTTGATGGCACATGAGATCCCTATGATCATGTGGCGGAGTTTAAGCAAGTCTTGAGAGCTGAACAAGTGGAGGATCTATTCACGCAGTACAATGCCTTTGGTCTAACCCTTAAGAACACAGCACTTACATGGTTTCAGCCATTGGATGAGTGACAATTCAGGTGTATAGACCAACTCCTAGAGGCTTTCATTGTAGAGTTCTCTAAGAGTGGCATAAGACACAATACCTCATCATTGATTCACAGCTTCAAGCAAACCCCTCAAGAAACCGTGAGACTTGCAGGAAGAAGATTTAGGCAATACTTAGAAAGATGCCCTGTCTCGGAGCTACCCACACCAGCTAAACAAGTGGCTTTATTCCTGGATGGATTGCTAAGTACTAAATTGAGATCCTATGTGTATCTGAAGGATCCTAGGACTATAGAAGAGTGTGTACGCATGTGCATTGACATTGAAGATAACCTAGGGGAAGAACTAGAGCTTTCCAAAATCTACAAAGATTCAGATAGTGCATCTAGTCACTCTTCCACGCAATCCACATCAATTGAGGAACTCGCAGAGAAAGTGGCCCAAAAACTAGGCGTCTCTAGCAAACAAATTCCGAGGTTTACCCCAGCGAAGAGGTGCTATACATGCGGTGGTGACCATATGGCAAACGTGTGTCCCATTATGGCTCAACCCCAGGTCAATCCAAATAGCCAATATTGCACCATAGAACGAAGGTACACCAATCATACTGCACAAGATTGCCCATACAACAAGCAGGCAGTTAGGCAACCCTACCCTCAACCATACCCGCAGCAAGGAAGATACCAGAACCCGTACCCTCCACAACCATATGGCAGGCCACAAAAACCGTATCAGCAACCCTACCAAAACCAACAAAGGCCTCAGCCAGTGTTAGCTCAACAACCCCCTGCCCCAGCTAATGTGACTCCGGTAAAGTATACTGCTGCAGAAGAGAACCTGAATAGAGCCTTAGTCCCGGTAACGTCCTTGCTTTCTGAAAATGATCCCAGTGACCATAGCTTTGATTTTACACATGTTGATAGTCCCCAGACATACTACATGCAGTCTCCAGAACATGGTGAGTCTTACTATAGTGAAGAGCCAAATGAACCTAGTTGGGAGTCAGAGTACACAAATGTCATGTATGCAAACCCCAACCCTAGGCCTCAACCTAGGCAAGTAAGACCTCCATTCCCAAGAGGACCGTGTTACAGATGCCAAGGAGATCACCTCATTCGTGATTGCCCCTTACCTCCACCTACACAACCCCAGTCAGTGATGATCCAAGGCTTTTGCCAAGATTGTGGAAAAGAGCATCTCCTACGAGATTGCCCTAAAAATCCTAATAATATGCCAAAAATCACTCCCATTAATGTGATTGGGTTGGTTGTAGATTCCTCAGGAAGTGTCACTTCCACAGCACCAGTACAGGTAGTCACTAGAGCTCAAGCATTGCAGCAAAACCAAGCGGCAAGCCAGGAAAAGGTCCCAGAGGCTAGTGAAACTGAGAGCATAACCAAGAAAAGGACTAGAGCTTGGAAAGATAGTCGGGAAAGAATGAAAAGACAATGGGCTAAAAAGATGAGTGAACTTGAGGAAAGCATAAGAGAAACCAAAGCCAGGATAACTGAAATCACAACTCAAACTCCCTCTCACACGACTCCACCACCACCATTCCCATCTCCCTCCGACCAGCCACCTTCCAACCTGTCTCACCTAAACCCACCACCCCCTAGAGTAGGATCAGTCCTTGCAGATCCCACTCAGGCCAGAATCCAAGAAGGGCCAACCATAACCGATCATGAAAAGTGCAACCCTAAAGCCGAGCTAGAGCTTGAACGAACTAAAATTTGTGCTAAGATGGTGGAATTGGCTCAAGCCATGTTCGAAGCTAGCCGCCTCTTTAATATCTCTAGCTCAGCAAAGACACAGTTGCACTTTGATGGACTGCTAGAAAGAATAGAGAAGCTGATTGCACAATCAGAAAAGGAACCTGCCCCTCAAAGAAAGGAAAGGGCAAGAGAACGGATAAGCCAGCCTCTTCAGGAAGCCCATGTGCCTCCTCAAGAAGCTTATCTTTCCCCCCAACAGGCAGATGAGCCTCCCTCGAAAGCTTATGTACCTCCACAGGTTGCCTACATTCCCTCTCAGGGAGCGTATGAGCCTGTTCGGAAGAGTAATAGAATAAGTAATCCTCCCCTGGAAGCTTGTGCTCCAGCCATCTATGAGAACAAGGAGAGAGCCAACAATAGAATAAGCCCTCCTTCCCAGATTGCTTGTGTGCCTAATTCTACGGAGCCAGACACTTCTTCGTCTATGAATCGCTTTGCACCAGACTTCCTACGAGAGATTCAAGAAGACAAATGGGATAACGAAAGTGAAGTCGCCCCTCCCTTGGAACTTGTGGATGATGCACACGACCAATTCCCACAAGACATCCCATCTATTTACGAAGAACATGAGAGTACTCAGTCTCACGAGAGATTGGACTTTGAGTCTAATTCCATACAAGAGCTACCCCACTTCACAGGCCCATGGGAAGCAAAGTCCACATGTATGAGAGCACCCACAGTCATGGTAAGGAACGACGACTCAGTCATACCTAGGAACTCGGAGGTAGTAGAGAACACCAAGGTGCAGCGCGATCTCACTTTGGAAGAACTGCCTAAGGATAGACCAAAAGCACGAAAATATGTAGCCAGTCAAGTAACTGAAGTTGCAAAGCCACGTTCCCGGGTAGGATCCCATAGGACAGTGCCAGAAATTCCCTTGGATAAGATAGGAGATATGTGTGAAGGCGAAGAAGGGAACACCTATCTTCCCATCACTTACCAGGACTACACCACCAAGGCAATCTTGGACTCAGGTGCTGGAGTTGCAATTGCCACTACTTCCCTTTGGAAGCGTTGGGGCAAGCCAGCACTCAGGCCAACGAGAATGAAATTGCAGATGGCCGATGGTCACATAGAGAGACCCCTAGGATTGTTAGAAGGAATAACTCTCACCACTTGTGGTGTCGAGTTTGAGCATACATTTGCCATATGTGAATTTAGCAAAAATCATGCCTATGAGATGATTTTGGGAAGACCATTCATGCGACAGTTGCAAGTGGTACAGGATTGGGGAACCAATTCCTTGTACCTGCAACACTTAGGTGTTACGACCAAAGTCAATCTCAAAGATTACTCTCATAGAGATGTACCTCCTATCCAGTGGAATTCCATCCATAGAGCCAAAGATGATACGGAATCTGTGCATTCCATAGGGTCAGGATCCTCATGGATGCATGAAGACACCCACTTATGGATGTGCAAAGTAGCAGTAGAGGAAGAGAAGAGAGAAAAGGCCAGAGAAATAGGTGCAAACGAAACTCATAGACCCATTCAAGACCCAGCCTATGCACCTATAGTCTTTCCAGATGAGGAATTCGAACCCCATGGCTGGGTAGAAATTTTAGCAACCATGGACGTAGCCATCAATGAAGAACAAAGCTGCTTCCTTCGTCTTCTGGCCTGGTTGGTTTGCATGGATGGAATTTGTGGGGGCAAGGTTGGTGGTTGCTCTCCTTTGCGTACCCATATCTGCTTCATCGGTTGAGTTGTTCTGCTTCGCGCGTTCTTTTGGTCTCTCGTCCGGGGAGTCTTTAGTGATTGATCTGCCCTTAGTTGCTGCCTCCTTCTGGCCCTTGGAAAAGAAGGGAGTTCCTTTGCATCTCTGACTCCTTTTTTGCGAATATCATTCCTCTGCAACACATAGTTTTGGACAAGAACAACATGGTCATCTTCATGTGTATTCCTGGAAGGACCAGGAGTCTGTGCCTTTCCTAGTTCCTTGAGTGCTCCATTATCTAACTCTACTGTAATTCGACTATGATTGACCCAAATCTGAAGAAGTCCACTTCTTAAGTTTAAGTTGACTGCTTGGTCATAGATCCAATCTTGACCCAAGACAAGAGGTTCAGTGAGATCCTCGTCTTGACACACTAGTACTTTAACTGTTATAGCCTCATCATGAATATAGAGGGGAAGTTCCACCTCGCCCATGCAAGGGGTTTCCACGCCTCCCAATCCTATGAGATACGCTTCCACAGGATTGACAGTTAACTGCAACTCTTGACAGTAAGACAATTTAACAGCACTAGTGGCTGCACCTGAGTCAATCAAGGCTCTTACGGTCCTTGCACTCTTTCCTTGTCCTATATCTAGGGTTATGAAAGGTCGTCGATCAATTATCCTATGCGAGCTTGTTCCTGCAACTTCACACATGGCCATAGGATATCCTTGATCTGCACAGTCATTTGTTCTAGCTGATCTCTACCTTGCCTTCGTAATTTCATCCTTCTGATGCATTCTAAAGCTTCTGCTTGAGCTTCTTCTCGAATTCGCTTTTCTTCCTCTTTGTGTTTTTTAGCAGTGTTGAGTCGGCTGAGCATTTCCTCCGTGAGGGGTTCCTGATACAACTTGACTCTGCAACCGCTAATATAGTTTGGGAGAACATCACCCTCTAACGTGGCTAATTGTACTGCTCCACTCGTGGAGATCCTATTGATGATCATAGGTCCGTAGCCTCTCTTTTCTAGCTTCCTCGCGTGTTGTTTCAGTGTATAGACTAAGACTAGATCTCCTGCTTTCAAGCCTTTATCCTTCACATGGGCATCAAAGTATGCCTTCTGTCTCTTCTTAGCTGCATATATTCCTGCAGCTGCTCTCAGTCTTGTTTCTCCTAATCGTTCAAGGTCAAAGATCCTAGAGGAGAGTTCATGACCTGTCCATTCGTGCTCTTGTGCTACTCTCAATGTAGGAATCAAGAAGTCCAAGGGTAGCATAGCGTTTTGGCCAAATACCATCTGAAAGGGGGTGGCTTGGAGTACCGTTTTGTAGGCAACTCGGTATGCCCAAGCAGCATGGTGTAACTGTTTGTCCCAATCAGAGCGTTTTGTGTTCACTAATTTTGTCAGTACATTGCATAAGATCTTATTAGTGCTCTCAGCTTGTCCATTAGCTTGAGGGTGATAGGGGGCAGACTTCTTGTGTATTACCAAGAATTCTTGGAGTAGATTTTCAATCACTTCGTTCAAGAAATGAGTGCCTCTATCATTTACAAGCTCTATAGGTAGCCCATATCTCGTGAATACATTCTCAAACAAGAATTTAGCAGTTGTTTGAGCATCGTTCTTTGTCGTAGCCTTTACCTCCACCCACTTGGTGAGATAGTCTGTTGCAACAATGATGTATTCCGCATGAGAACCCTTAGCTGGGGGATTAATAGGACCTACGAAGTCTATTCCCCACTTAGAAAATGCACGTCCACCCATCATAGGTTTCAATGGCATCTCATCTTTGCGTATAGGATACTGAGTTCTCTGACAGACATCACACCGTTTTACATAGGTATGTGCATCCATGTGAAGGGTAGGCCACCAGAAGCCCGCAAATAGTATTGCCTTGATCACCCGATCCGGTCCAAAGTGTCCTCCTGCTACACCCTGGTGAGCAGTTTCCAAGATCTTAAGATATTCACTTTCATGGACACATAGCCTCAGGTAACCATCTTTACCACGCTTGTATAGATTATCACCAATGAGTGCGTAATCCTGGGCTTCTTGTTCTAAACTCCTTTTCCTAGCCAGAGTCATGTCTGACGGGAATGTTTTCGTCCTCAGGAAGGATACTAGTGGTTCACTCCAATCTGGCACAATGGATACTTGATAAAGAGTGGCGTGTTCCACAGGTGGTTTAGTGCAACAGATTGGGCATTCCTTGCACAACTTTTGGACATCCGCTTCCATAGTCGGCCAATGCACTCCGAGTCTCTTTAGGGTCTGTAAAGTTCGTTGCTTTGAGTAGTGTTGCTCTAACGCACCTACATGTGCTAATTGCAACCATTTATTGTACTCGTCCTCTTCCACACAACAAGCCAAAATCCCTTGATCTGTGTGCTTGTACATACTTCCTGCCATGATGTGGTACTTTTGGGCTTTTACAACCTCTCTATTCCGTGTGTTTACCACTGGATGGTTAGGCCCATATGTCAATACTGGTACCAATGGCTTAGCCCACTGCGGTACAACTTCCACATTAAACAAGTAAGCATCAGGAAGGTCATCTGACACTCCTTGTGGGGCTTCTCCCGATGTGAGCCTAGAGAGGTGATCTGCTCTCAAGTGAGTCCTCCCTTTTCTTACCACAACCTCAAAATCATATTCCATTAGCAAGAGAAACCATCTCACTAATCTTCCTGTATTGCAAGGCATGTTTACGAGATATAACAATGCTTGATGATCAGTAAAAAATTTAAACTTATTTGCAAGCAAATAGTGTCTAAATTTCTTAACTGCATATACCATGCCTAAGCCTTCTCTCTCCGTAGTGGTGTAATTTCGTTCAGCTGCATTCAACTGTCTACTGGCATAGGCAATTGGAAGATCCATATTACCTTCACCAGTAGGTTGTGCAAGCACACATCCAATAGCATAATTGGATGCATCCACATGAACATGGAAAGGCTTATTCCAATCTGGTGTGGTCAAGATTGGTGCTGAACATAATCTTCGTTTAAGCTCCTGGAAGGAATTCTCACATTCATCCGTCCACTCAAAGTTTGTCAGAAGTCTGTACATGGGCTTCGCAATGACAGCATACATGTGTATAAATCGTCGGTAATAACCACAATGCCCCATGAAAGCTTGTACTTCCTTGACATTCTTTGGCCTAGGTAGCTCTGCTATGGCTCTCACTTTCTCTTCGTCAATAGATATGCCATTCTTTGACACTATGTGCCCTAAAATCTTGCCTTGTCTGACCATGAAAACACATTTTTCGGGGTTTAGGCAGACTTGATATTCTCTACATTTGTCAAAGATTTGTCTGAGTTCAGGAATATGGGTTTGTCTAATGTTGGAATGAGCACAAAGATCATCAACATAGACTTCTAAGTTTTTCCTCAGGAACTCTTTAAATACATGGCACATCAGCCTCTGGAAGGTAGCTGGTGCATTGGTAAGCCCAAATGGCATTACTCTAAAAGCAAAAATGCCCCATTCTGTGGCAAAGGCTGTCTTATGCTGATCCTTTGGAGCTATGGCTACTTGATTGTAGCCCGAAAATCCATCAAGGAAGCTGTACACTTCCTTGCCTGCCACTCTTTCTAAGAGATGTTCTGTGATGGGAAGCGGATAGTTATCTCCAATTGTGGCTGCATTAACCTTTTTCAAGTTAATGCACACACGCAGCTTGCCATTCTTCTTGGGCACCACTACGATGGGGGATACCCATTCAGTGTGCTCAATTTCATAGATAAATCCAGCTTCAACCAATCTATCTATCTCTTCTTTGATCTTAGCAGCGTAATTATCGTTATAAGTATAGGGCTTTTGCTTAGAGGGTTTAGCATCTGAGGTCATGGGGATAGTGTGTGAGCATATATCAGGGTCAACACCTTTCAAATCCTTGTAACTCCAAGCGAATACATCTCTGTATTCTCTTAGCAAGGCTATCAACGCATGCTCTTCTTCCTCTGTTAGGTCATGGCCTATGTACGTGCATCTCTCCTCTCCTTCTTCTAGGGCCACTACTATTTTCTTGGTGGTTTCTTTGTTATCATAGGCCTCTCCTGATTGTGCCTCTCGTTTAGGCATTCTTATCATGACTCTCCTGTCATCTATCTCATATTTCTTAAAATTTTCTGGGACCTCAAACAAAGATTCTTCCTCTTCTGGTGAAACTTCTCTCTTCTTTCGTTTCTTTCCGTCCTCCTTCGGGGTCACATGTGTTGCTAATCTTACATCATTTGTAACCTCTCCATGCCTCTGGGGTTGAAATTCTACTTCATGGAAGTATTCTTCATCTGATGCAAATGGTGGGTCCATAATGATTGACTCTAGATCGGAGTCACTTGCATCCTCAAATGCATCAGGGCTAGGTTCGCATTCTTCTAGAACTGCCTCTCCCATACCTAAGAAGCTCCTACATCCACAACAACCTTTGTTCTCCCACATGCAAAAGGTTTCAACAAAGAAGCCAAAAAGAGAAAAGGGTAAGAACCACGTACAGAGACCAAAGGAAGATCAAATCAGCTCTTCAACATTAGTAAGAAGACATGCAAAAAGGATATGGGTTTGGAAGCCAAAAGTGCAAGTAGTCTCCACCGAACCAAAGCGTCAACCACATTGGATACCACAGTTCAGAAAGCATCCAAAGAGAAAGACGCCTGAAGTGACCTCTACAGTGCCAAATGATGTTCTAAAATGGACTCCAATAAGGAGGATCACATCAGTTCGAGACTCAATGGATACCTCCACCAAGGTCTGCATCAACCTCCACAAATGACATCAAAAGCCTCGAACGAGCAACAACCATGTGCTCCTTGCACAACCCTGTCCTTTGCACCATTCAGGTCATGCATTTCCAAAGTATGCATTAATATAGGGCCACATTACACGGCCGTGCATAGACACACTTGAGAATCCCACGCACAAGAGCACAGTGACATATGTCAAATATTTCTATTGATACTAACTTTTGTGTTCTTGTTTTGTGATATCCTTTTCCTCAAAAAAAAAAAAAAAAAAAAGGGGGGGGAGAAAGAAAAGCGGGAGAGAGCTTGTTCCCAGGTTTGGCTTATGAAACATGAATGAGTCATGCTTAGTTGAAGGTGGAACTGTTGATTACTAGGCATTTATCAATTTGGATAGAAGTGTGTCTCGGCCAGCAGTGAGATTATTGCTGCCTTATCTGGAATGAAGAGCTTGAAGGTCCGCAACTTGAGTGATGCTTAACTACTTCATGTACCAGAGCATCCAAGGAGATATCTACAAAAGGTAGTTCTGGAGGAGAAGACTCCTGCATATGAGGAGAGAGGATCCACCACTCAAAAGATCTCATCAGTGGACAATCAACATGGACATTCATCAACAATGTTCCATCCCAAAGGCCGAGTGTACAACACGAAGAGACAAACATCCATCAACCTTCTCCATGGTAAGTATCTTTACTCTGGAAACACCATAACCATGATAGTTTAGGAAACCTCTTCGTCAGCATACCCTTGAGCACTTAGCTCAAGACCCGCAATTTTTGCACCATACTTCTTCCAATGCATTTTCCAAGTAAGCATGCGTAGGGCTACATTACCAGGCCTTGCACAAGGCACATACTTTTTTCAACCCAGGGACGAACACACTTACCCATCATTCATTATGGGTTATGAGTAGTTGGCATTACTGCTCTCAACATCATCTTTGGAAGAGTTAGCGGACGTCATGGGAACAACATCCATATCTCGGAAGCAAATTGAAGCCAGTAGTTGCTCCAAATCACTCTTGACAACCTCTTTTGAGCAACTTGTAGTTTTGAAAGCTCACAATGACACATTCTTGCTGGAATCCAAGGAACCAGCTCATACAACGGATGGACACCACCTCTCAAAGCACTACATAGAACAGCCCTTCCAACAAGGGTCTGTCAGGGACGACAGACTCGAGAGGGGGGGGAGTGTTGAAGCTCAAAGTCAAGGACAAAGCATGGAAGCACATCAAAAGGTGGACACACAAGGAAAGGGAGCAAGTAGGGAGCTCCAAGAAGTGTATGTCAAATTTTCAGAAGAATCCCCTACAAAAATAGTGATTTTCATCACTAAAAACCATTGTAAATACCATTATCTATTTTTAGTAACTCCATTTTGTTCAAGCCGAGGAGTCCTTGAGCTTGAGGAGTATTAGAAGTACCATCGTACCAATTTTCATATTTTTTAGATCTCGTTTGAGCCCTCAAATAAGCCCTGGAACCTAATTTTTAACTAGGCCGGACACTAGGTCTGAACAGGGCCAAAGCTAGTCAAAAACTATAAAAGGAGCTAGAGAGCTCATTTTTGAGGTTAGATTATAATAGAAACAAACTTGTGAGAGCTTTTTGAAGAGTAATCGAAGAACTCCATTGATTCTCTCTCTTTGTCTTTTCGTGTGTGCGCGTGTGTGTATGTGTGTGCATGCTTGTGTGCTTCTCACTCACGCACTTGTGCCGCCACTTGCTCGAGGTCTTCATACCATCCTCACGTCTCCCCGGATTGACATTAAAGGAGGTGCTACTCATCACTGAGCTACACACTGGGACTGGGGGGAGGCACATTGCTCAGGACCAACAAGGGAAGAAAGGTCGACATTGAGGCGAGAACAAACAAAGGCTAACCAAAGTAATTTCTTAACTCTCAAGTAAATAAGAAAAAGGAAAATATATTTTGATTTGCGTTACTTAAGAAAAAGCTCTTTAAGCAGAGGGACTGAAGCAGAGTCTTTAAGCAAAGGGACTGAAGTAGAGTCTATGCGAAACGGAAAATTAACAACAAACCCTATGGGAATTAGAACTTAGGTTCTCTATCAGGTCCCAAGATCATGCAGTACGACTTTCATCTCCACCTTATTTGTGCATATAGGAAAGCTGAATTTAGTTTGAGATATCTAGGAACCAAGAACTCTGATCACAAAGCATTTTCAAAATGCAATTGTACAAACTTCGTAGAGCTCTATTCTGATGTGTTCAACGAAGTTTTCATCAACAACCATCATGCGCGCCTTCTTAAATGTTATTTCTAGAAACTATGAGGCCATCTTTTTTAGCTTTTAACTTGGGAAAGGTGATTTCTCTGACATGAAAACTTGCACAATTACTTGAGTCTCTTGCCGCTTGTGACAAATGCCGTCCAGTCAGTCAGTCGCGACTCACGCCCGTCTGTCAGTCGTGAAACCTCCTGTCAATCGCAATCAGTCAGTCGCGACTCACGCCCGTCTGTCAGTCGTGAAACCTCCTGTCAATCGCAATGAATAGCTCCTCCAGTCAGTTGCCTCTTGTCAATCGCGATGGATAGCTCCTCGAGTCAGTCACCTCCTATCAATCACGACGGATAGCTCCTCTTGTCAGTCGTGAAACCTCTTGTAAATCACGACAGATAGTTCCTCCTGTCAGTCGTGAAACATCCTGTCTTTGTTTGATCGATGAATCATGGGCTTATTGCACCTTATCGATGAATCATGCGGAGTGACTTTCTTTGTTTGATCAATGAATCATGCACTTATCGCACCTCATAGGCAGAGAAGCTTCCTCAACAAAGATGCCTTTGCTTCACATTCTTGCACGACTCCATCCCCTTCTTTACTTACATACAAACGCCTGCAATGTTACTGCCAATTTGAGAGAGAGAGAGAGAGAGAGAGAGAGAGAGAGAGAGTTGTGACGAATTGTGCTAGTAGAATTTGGCTGTTTGAAAGTTCATTATCTGGCTGTTAATGATGTTATCTTTGCTTTGTAGGATCCCCTATATTCGACAAAACTGAGATAACATGTCCATTGTACGATTTAAGTTCACCTTGTTAAGGTTCAACCATTGTACTCGCCAAGCTACAGTCACGGAACTTTATTACTGGTCCCAAAGGAAAGGCACTTCTGCGTGCTTCAATGATTAACCATAACCCTTCTATTCATATCTGTTGGTGAGTCTTTGTATGAAACCTTCTACTCGACCCCATGGGTTATGGGTACTTGGGCCTTCTGTGGAGGACAACGTAATCTCCCCCGTCCTTCGAATTTCTTTCTCATGTGTTGTTGTCGATCGGTCGATCATTGTTCTTGTGTTCTTATATCGTCCTGCACGCGTGCTTGCATAACGTATGTTCCTCAGTAAGGCTCTGGCTGAAGGATAGCTTATTCATTTTTTATGAGCGACTTCCTACATCCCACTCTATCTATCAAACTCTCCTTGCATATGCGCACTCTCAGAGAGCTCATAGAGAGTTGAACTACCCCTTTCTTCGATTCAAAAAGGCCTTCACGGCTAATCTTGCTCAAGAGATGCATTAACCTGATTTAAATGTCTAATTAAGTAGCTTGACAATCTTTAGCACTAAACATTGCTTTGATTAAGAAGATGTGGCATCATCTGATCTTTGTTTAGCAGCAAAGATGGAGGCAATCCATGGAATTCAGCGAGTCGCTCCTAGAAGTTTCTGATCATCGATTGAGTAGTTGAGGAGTCCAATTGCAGAGTGAGTGCATGCCACAACATCAAGCATATCGCCCTCTAGCAAAACACGGAGTACACACAAAATATACTTGCTTGCTATTGTCCTTTGTTGACTTATGGAAGGAGGTCGATAGACTCACAATTCCATCATTGCACAAAGTGCTTTACACATCGACACACATGAAAACCATCGAGAGCATAATAAAAGTATTTATAGATACTTCCAAATAATGAGATGCATCAATACATGCCTATCAAGGTGAACACACATGCCCCCAAATGCCACAAAAGTGGGTCAAAGGGTGTTGATGAACACTTCAATGAAGATGAAATGAAATAGAAACTTCACATAATGGCCATGTTGAATGTTAAAATCAATACAAAATCTTCACACACAGAGGAGGGTGGGCAAATGGGAAAGATGAGACCCAAAATAGTGTAAATAGGTGGCAGAAACCTTCTCCAAATGAGTGGAGACCAACATCACCAAACTCAAGCACCATCACCACCACCAAAAAAATGACCAAACGCACCACCAAGACCTCCACCTAGCGCTCCGATACCGTGTAGAGAGTACACATGAGGAAGAAAAATGAAAAGAAGAGTGTACTCACAAAAGAAAGAGTGTGAGAGAGTCAAAATGAGTAGACCAAGAAATGGGTAAACTCACATGGATTAGAAATGAGCTTGCCAACAACATGGAGTAGGATCCTCAAGCTTCTAACCAAGTACAAAATGGGGAGAGACACACTCCTTATATAGATTTGGTAGGGGCTCTCCAAAGTACATTTCATGTGGGATAATTCCCCTTGAAGGAAAATGAATACACAAGCAGAAGCAAATGGCAAGGTACCCAAATACAAAGGAGATACAACATAAAATGGAAATAAATTGGAAATGAGAATGAATACACAGGCAGAAGCAAATCGCAAGGTACCCAAATACAAAGGAAATACAATATAAAATGAAAATAAACTAGAAATGGAGTGCCTTCTGGATACAAAATGGAGATGCATTCATGCAGATACAAATGTAGATGATGTAGGAACAATCATGTCATCAATAGGATGTTCGTACTATGGTTTACTTTCAACCAACATTTACTTGATTCTTTCACTTGATTGGAGGACTACTTTGTCCTAATTGGCTTAAAAGATCCTATGTAAAATGTAGAGGAAAGTTTCCCATTTACTTGCGATCAATCTTACTTTAACTTCACCAAATCAAATGCAAAACAAAGATTATCCAACTTAGGATAGCTTTTTAAAAAATATTTGGCTTTAAGTTCTTGGGAATTATCAATCTGATGAGCAATTCCTAACTTCTCTATTCTAGAGTGTACTGAACTCTAGAAATTCATTTATAATTATGCTAGATAACTACTACAATGTATGAGCTTTATACTGGTATTTATACCAGCACAAATACACATGGGAAATTTGGCCATGACATCGATATAAGCACCGATATAAACATTGGTATGATAATGCCAATAAGAGCATCAATATGGGCATTGGTATAAGTGTCGGTATATGTGTTCAATACCACCGATATAAGTGTTGGTATGAACGCTTGTACATTTTCGTCAGCATAAGTGGCAGTATTTACATGCAAACTAATGATATCAATGTCGATATCAAAATCTTTAGTATAAGCATTGATATGTCCTTGGGAAAAATCATTGGTATAAGCATCAATATGGCGTTGGGCATACTGAAGCTCATATCGACACCTATGGCGACCATGTTTGAATTTTCTTTTGGGCAGAGTGTGTTGTCTCTTGCTGCAACAACATGACAATGTTGGTGTGTAGCAAATGACAATACACTCTGCCCAAAAAAATCAAGTACATGTGACATGTACTTTAGTGGCTTCTGATTTTGGGTTAAGATGACCAACAACCAAAACAAGATTTGATAAAGCAAAACACATTGTCAAACATAAAAGAGATATGCAGGAGCATAATGAACCATGAACAATGTACAAAAGAGATATTCCATAAATGAACCATGTACACAAGAGATATTCCATAAATGAACCATGTACAAAAAGTGTGGCAAAGCACTGTCATATATGAACCAAATACAAAATGTGGCAAACCACTACCATATATGAACCAAATACAAAATTGTGATTCAGCACTGCCATATATGATCCAAATACCAAATTATGGTAGACCACTGCCATACACAAACCAGAGGGATCAAAACATCTATATCTGCAGTCTTGTAATAAAGCACATTCATGCAATGAGACAAATTGAAACAATATTTATAAACAATAATTAAAAAACGCTAAAGCAAGTTCACCTCATGGTAGATGCTCCCACAAAATGATTGCACCACATCCCTCAAGTCCCCCAAAAGTGCAACCAACCCGTGATGATATCCATAAGCCTCCTCTGCTCATCTCAAAAGATGACCCAATGACAACTCCTACAACAAATATGCAAAACATGCGATCGACAAACATGACGTGCTTAACACAAGAAAATTCATTCATCAGAATAATACTTACAAAGTCATGACACATAGCGTCATACCTGCCACTACCCAAATGCAATGCTCTAACCATATTTAGATGTGTGGCCGCCGCATCTCGCTACTAATGATATGAGTCAGGAATTTGCTTCTACTTATCATGAATCCTCTCCTACTCCTCAATGTATAGCGATACAAACTTTGATAAGAATCCTCTGAAAGCGTTGTGAGCCTCTTAATCGTTGATGGGACATCACCTCATGCACTGTGTGCTGAATCCACTCTCAGTTGATAAGAGGGTGCCCAAGTGCTGACTGGTACTCGCGATAGATTGCCTTGTTGGAGTTAGACGTCTGCAGAAGCACGTGAAAAGCACAAGGAAGAAGAAGAAGCTTGGAGCACAACACACAATATTGAGTATTACCACTAGAATGTACAAAGATAAGTAGCCCATTAGGGCAATAGGCGTATATACAAGGTAGAGGAAAAAACCCTCCTAAAGAGGGAAAAAGTGCCCCGATGATCTTAGAGTGTTCACACACATCACTACCTAAATATATCAACAAATCCCCCTTGGGAATGATGTGGTGAACAAGGAGCTGGCACTCATGTATAAGGAAGTGCCAAGTTTGTGGAAATCACTCGACAAAAGGAATTAAGCCCAAAGCTTTGCGGAAAGCTTCAAAATTCTCCCTAGGCAGAACCTTCGTGAAAAGGTCTGCAATGTTCTCTTGCTTGGGCACATATGCCAAGCTGATCTCCCCAGCAGAGAACCTAGTTGATGTATGAAACACCACAAGAAATGAATTAATGTGACACTAGAACACCTCTATGGTCACCATTAACTCATTGTCACTCCAAACTTTGAGAAATGATAGCCTAAAGTGAGAGCTTTGCTTCTACAGAAATTCCTAGTCACCGAAATGACATACCTTCAGTATTTTGCTAATTTCTCCTAGCTCAAGTATTATTTCTCCATGAAACTTTATAGGCTGAAACTAGAAGAGTAGAGCTTTCCAACAAGCTATCATATGCATCAAACGGATCTCTAGAACTCAAGTTATGGCTCTCACAAGATGACCCTGTATGACCTTCCAAAACTGGAAATCTTTCCTGTTATAGTAAGAGCGCCTGTTTAAAATTAGAATTCGATGCCTAGCATCGACTTGCAACGAGAATTCGATGCCGGGCATCAACTTGGGATGTTTTTGGCCACTTTTCAGCAGGGATTCGATGCCAGGCATCGACTTCCCGCATAAAGTCTTGATCTTCTGGATACCAAAACTATAGGTGATTTCATGCACACTTACAATATGACTTATCAACTGGAATTCGATGCCAGACATCGAGTTGCTCCAACAACATCATGTTTTCAAACACTTCAGCACTGAATGAAAAAGATAAATGAAAATATGACTTATCAGCAGAGATTCGATGCCAGGCATCGAGTTGCTTGGAAAACTTGATCTTTGTAACTCATCACACAATAGGTAATCATGGAGATGATGGAGAGAGGCTCATACACAGAACTTTACTCAGTTCTTCTCATAACTATAAAAAACTCAGAAGTTTTACAGATGCTTTCTCACTCAAAGAAGCCCGACTATATTCAGTCATACAAAAATGAGTTCTTCTCACTTTCTCATTGTCTTCCTCCTTCTTCTTCTCACCGCGTCAGTTAATACTAACTAACTTATATAGATTTTCTCATTCCCGTGACTTTTAAAAAACTTCTAGAACTAAAATGAACTAACTTTACAAGTATAATACATTTGTGAATTTATCCCTTCACATAGGCATGTGGTTTTCTTCTAAAGCTTTGACCCTCAAATATATGTCCAATTAGTGATTGTTTCTCCAACAAACCTCTCCCTGACATAATGATAATGCACTTCAATGTGCTTAGTGCAAGCATGGAACATAGGGTTCCTCACAACTTCCAATGCGCTCTGACTGTCGGTGAAGATGGTGGTGGCAGAAGAATGACCAACACCAAATCAACCATAAGGCATTTGAGCCACACACACTCAACATTCGATGTGAAAGCTTCCCTACACTCAACCTCACAACTGGAAGTGGCCATAGTAGGTTGCTTCTTGCTAAACCAAGATATACATGAGCTACCAAGCATGAAGCAAAAGCCACTAGTGAACACACGAGTGTCATAGCAACCAGCCCAATCAAAGTCAGAAAAAGCGTGCAAATTTGGCGGTAGTGATCCCCCCTTGGGATAAAACAACCCAAGTAGCCGAGTACCACTCAAGTAGTGAAAGATGTGCTTAACCGCCTGCCAATGCTTGACTGTTGGTGATGCATAAACCTACTCATCTATGAGACAACAAACTGAATATCTGGCCAAGTAATGCATAAGTAAATCAAGCATCCAACAACCTGCTGATAGAGAACAACATCAAATGCATCTCCAGCATCATGACGACTCAATCGTAAACGTGTCTCCATAGGGGTGGCAATAGGTTTACAGTCTTCAAGGCCAAAACACTGCAATAATGTGTCAATATATTTCGTTTGACACAAAGCCATTCCACCATCAATGTGCATAAACTAAATGCCCAAATAATGATGCAAACACCCCAAATCAGACATCTCAAATGAGGCATGTAAATCAACCTTGAAATCAGCAATATGCTTCTCTTGAGAACCAGTGAGCAAGATGTCATCAACATACACCACAATGATCAGAAGTACATCATTAACATGCTTGACATATAAGGTGCTTTCAATTGGATTGTTCTCAAAACCATATGCAATCACATAGGCATGTATCTTTTCATACCAAGCATGTGGTACTTGCTTTAAACCATATAATGCCTTCTTTAACCTGCACACCTGGTTTTCATGCCCTTTTTGCACCAAGCCATGGGACTGAAAACTATACACTCCTTCATGCAAGTCACCATTCAAAAATGTTGTCCAACTGATGTACATTCCAACCATGATGAGCTGCAAGTGCACAGATGTTATGAATAGTAGTTATTCGACTAGGAGCAAAGCTTTCATCAAAATCAATGCCTGTTGCCTATGCATAACCCTTTACAACAAGCATAGCCTTATACCTGTCAATTGTACCATCAATTTTATGCTTTAGCTTGTATACCCACTTAGTACCAATGGCTTTCTTGATGGGAGGCAAGTCACATAAAGATCAAGTACCATTCTTCATTATAACATCATATTTAGATTGCATAGAAGCCATCCAATTTTTTGAATTTTGTGCTTCATCAAACGAAACAGGACCAGTCACATCACAGAGACTAGATGCAACCATAACATAGCAATCTGATGCAAAAGAGGCACTATGAGAACCTGATCGAGTACAATATGATAGAGGTGCATCTAATTTGTTGTCACGCAAAGTCTGCACCAGCCACTTTGGCATAGTTTTTGCCTCCACAATATGAGCTCTCTCATCAACAAGTGCATCATGTAAATTGGCATCAGAAATGGGATGATCTGCATCATCACATGAAACCTACAAAGGTTGAGAAGCTGCCTCATTAGGACCAACACTAGACTATCCACATGTAAAAAGAGACAGCAAAGTATCATGCATGTCTTTGGAGCTAACATATGTCTCCTTAGTACATGAAAGCAATGGCCGAATAGCATCTTCCACAAAAACAACATCATGGCTAACCAGAATGCATTTAGTTTGTGGATGATACAGACGATAGCCTTTACTTTTAGAACTGTACCCAACAAAAATACATTTTACTACTCTATCATCCAATTTTTGTAATGTTGTTCAAGCATTAATGCATATGCCAAACAACCAAAAACATGCAGGTGAGCAACAGATGGCTTGTGATCATGCCAGGCCTCATATGGAGTGATAGATTGCAGCATTTTGTGCGATTCTGAGATTGCAACAGGAGAGGTGTAGACAACATCCTAGATGAAGCGACGACCTGCTTTGATACCAATTGTTGGAGTTAGACGTCTGCGGAAGCACACGAACATCACAAGGAAGAAGAAGAAGCTTGGAGCACAATACACAATACTGAATGTATTACCACTAGAATGTACAAAGATAAGTAGCCTGTTAGGGTAGTAGGCATATATACAAGGCAGGGGAAAAAAGTGCCTCGGTGATCCTAGAGTGTTCACACACATCACTATCTAAATATATGAACATGCCTCTATAATTTTTGTGATCCTTATCTTGTTCACTCCGTTTGACCATGCCAAAGTGTCCAAATTATATTGTGCATAGCTATCATATACACTAACACATGGCCTTTTTGGTGGAATCCATCACTAGAGCTCCATCACGTACACGGTAAACCTTGGAGTCCTCATGGTCATGAGCATCCCAAGGTATACGTGGTATATTATGTGGCATACTTGCATCTCAGGTACTCGCTCTAGGAGTACTTATGGGTGACATAACATCTATTGCACTCCCTCCAAAACATTCACCTCCTCCTCCAGACTCACCCGTAGATCTACCTCTGGAACCTACTCCTCCAAAATGTGACGTAGACGGATGAGACAGGCCAACACCTCTATTGTGTTGTGGTGTCAAACGCTAGCGCATACATCAACTACTGGAGCCACTAGGGGATGGTTCAGAAGATGGTCATGGTCGAGTCCTAAAACTTGGAGTGCAGCCAATGGGAGTATTCTCACCAAAGGGAGTTCCATGAACGGGAGTAGTCCCATCAAAAGGACTGCCGTCGATGGGAGTACCACCACAAGAGATCCAGTATTGTGATGTGGTGGCCTGATAAGCAAGAGGTGCTTGAGGTATGAACTCTAAAAACTTCTCCTTTATCATGGAATGCAGAGTGAACGATGGATTTTCTCCAATCGTGCTCTGCAACAGAAAACTCAATTAATGATCATATTACAATAATGGTAATATAGAAAAATATTAGTCTATAAAAAAATAGCACAAATAAGTAAACACAAATAAGTATGTTTATGTGTACTAATATTTAACATAGAACCCTATTTCTTTATATATCTAATTATATATATATATATTAACTTTAATGTTAAAATCCTAATCTCTTATATATTTAATTATACATAGTACAATTGATTATATATACTAATTTTTTTCCTAATTTTTATCTATATTTGATTATATATATTAATATTAAACCTAAAACCCTATTTTTCATCCAAAAACCTTAGCTCTTTTCATATTTAATTATGTATATTAATATTTATCATAGAACCCTAGTTCTTTATATATCTAATTATATTACTAATTTTAATCTTAAAACCCTAATTTTTTTATATATTTAATTATATAGTACATTTGATTATATATACTAGTTCTTTTCCTAATTTATATATATATTTGATTATATATATTAATATTAAACCTAAAACCCTAATTTTTATATATTTAATGATGCATATTTATTTCAACTCAAAAACCTTATCTCTTTTCATATTTAATTATGTATACTAATATTTATCATAGAACCCTAGTTCTTTATATATCTTATTATATGTACTGTTTTTAATCTTAAAATGCTATTTTTTTATATTTATACTTATTTTAAATAAAAAACCCTTACTTTGTTCATATTTAGTTATGTATACTAATATTTACCGTAGAACCCTAGTTCTTTTATATATCTAATTATATATACTATTTTGAATCTTAAAACCTTAATTTCTTATCTATTTAATTATAGTTGATTATATATACTAATTTTGTTTCTAATTTTTATATATAATTGATTATATAAATTAATATTAAACCTAAAACCCTCTTTTTATATATTTAATTATATATGTTAAATTTAATTAAAAAACCCTAGCTCTTTTCATATTTAATTATGTATATTAATATTTATCATAGAACCCTAGTTCTTTACTATCCAAATATCTATACTAATTTTAATCTTAAAATCCTAATTTCTTATATATTTAATTATACATAGAACATTTGATTATATATACTAATTTTTTTCCTAATTTATATATATATTTGATTATATATACATGTGTGTATATGTGTGTATGTATGTCAAACCCTAAAACCCTAATCCTAAAACATGTATATGTGTGTATGTTTGTATGTATGCGACATGTGTGTATGTGTGTGTTGTAGAGGAGATGAAAAGTTGACTCTAGAGATGAGGTGGTCCTGCAGGAAACCTTCTCTACACCTGCCAATGTAGCTTCAAATATGCTTAGTATGCTTCCTTAGCTTCACAATGGTGCATATAGAACTATCGAGTTCTTTGGAGCGTCGCTCTCAATTGTTTGCATCAAAAGAGATAACTTCTATACACAAGAAATGTGAAGAACTTTCTATTTTGGGAAGAGAAGGTGTGTGTTATGCCCATAGCTCAATACTTGATATGAATTGACAAGAGAGCTTTTGCACACATGTAACTGAAGTGTATAGATAACTAAAGCAAGTTATTTCATGAATTTAACTGCACCATACAAGGAGAAATGAATTTAGCAAGTCAGGGGGTCACCCCAACTTTTCAATATCTAGAAGATGTGCAAACACAGTTAGCTTCTTTGCTACATATCTCGAGATCTATTGAATCAAACATGAAAAATTTTGATATCTAGATACTAGACACTTAATCTAACTATCCCAAGTTAAAGTATATAAAAAGAGTACTTATATGCAAAGAAATCTATTCCACAAGTTCACTGAAATGATGAAGATGCTGGAGAGACAATATGCAGAGATTTGCTCAAGGAAATGTATCAAAATATGAATGTTGTTACATAGATGATATAGAGGGAGTCTAATGGACTACACATAGATGAAGTGAGCTAAAAATAGGCTCACTAAAATAGCCCAATTCCTCTTTGAAGTGCTCACATATCTCGTGACTAAAATCATGTGTATTTATATACATTGTTTGAGTTTGAATTTTGAATCTTCTCACCTAAAAGTGATCCTAGACTTTAGGGATGGAATTGATTTGATTCTTCCTACCAAATAAGTCATGGTTTTAGCCTCCTAACTTCACAAGATTCTTTCTTCTTTTGACATTCACTTTTATCCAAGATAAATAGAATGAAATTGACAAGCATAACTTCATATGTAGGTCTCTATGGGATGAGACAAATATATGTGTAGTCCTTAATCCTTATCAAAACACTTAGGCTTGATAATTGTACCAACAACTCCCTCACAAGCTTAAGATGCTTGAGTCTTCAATCCTTCAAGATTTCCTACAATCCAATCATTTATTTGAATCTGTTTAATTTGCTTCCATCCAAGGCCTTTGTCATCATATCTCGACATTGTTGATGAGTTTATATATATGTGAGTTGAATGTCTTTGCTCATAATCTTCTCTATGACATAATGATAGTGAACTTCTATATGTTTAGTCTTAGCATGATAGATTGGGTTAGCAACAAGATGTGATGATCTAATATTGTCTCCAAATATATGTGAAGTGGAACTATTCAAACGTAGATCAGAATATAGGGTTCTAATCCACATTCTTGTGTAGCATTTGCAAGTCCTCTATAGTCAGCCTTCGTTGATGAGAGAGCAACTATGGGGTGCTTCTTAGAAGGCCATGATATCAATTTTGTTAATGCAAAAGTATGGTATCGAGAGGTACTTCTCCTATCATCTTTAGAGCCTACCCAATCTACATCAGAGGAGAGTTTAACATCTATATCAAATGTATATGGATAGTATAGTCCTTCATTGATTGTGCCCTTCAAATATTTTAGGATTTTCTTGGCTGCTTCCATGTGAGGCTTCCTTGGCGTATGCATGAACTGACTCACCACACTTACTCTATAACAAATATCTAGTCTAGTTAATGTGGCATATTTTAGGATTCCAACTAGACTAATAGCTAGTTATATATTCAATTAGCTCACCTTCATGAGCACTTAACTTCAAATTTACCTCCATGGGAGTATTTGCAACCTTTGTATTCTCCATTTTGAATTTAAAGAGCATATCTTCAATGTATTTCCTTTGTGTGAGGAACATACCTTTCTCTACATATACTAAGTATGTGAGTAAACCAAGATCACTGATCTTGAACTCCTCCTTCATTTGAGCTTTAATCTTTCTAATTCCTTTTGCATCATTTCCTATAATGATTATATCATCAACATATCCACATAGGTATATGACCTCTGAATGATTTCTCTTAATGAAGAGGGAAGGATCTGCCTTGCTTACAATGAAACCTTTATCCTGCAAGTAAGTAACAAGTCTACGATTCCAATCTCTAGGAGCTTGCTTCAATCCATACAAAGCTTTCCTCAACCCACACACATGTTCAAGGTATGATTGATCTTCAAAACCAGGAGGTTGAGCTATATATACCTCTTTTGATATCCAACTATTTAAGAAGGGATTTTCAACATCCATTTGATATAGCTTCCAATTCTTGGAAGATGCAACACTCATAAGTACCCATTAGGGCGAAAAATGGCCGAAAAGGGGCTGTTTGCTAATGAGAGATTAAGGAAATTGACAAATAGAGTCTTTCCACATGTACAAGAATATAACATTGCTGTCTCTTTTAACCGTATGAAGAAATTCTTTTTTTAATACAATATTCTCTAAAAGCGCCGCTAAAGTGATAAAGAGTCTCGTACTCAGTGTACAATTTTTCAATTTGATGCAATAAAAGATATTTCGGCACACTACACAAAGCATATTCTCAAATTTCCAAGAAGGAATTGATTTTTGAAGATACGAAATATTTTTGGGTTCACAAAATTTCATGATCATTCAGCGACATGGTTTACATCAAATCAAAAGTTTCCACGTGTACAGAGCCTTTTTCTCTATAAATACTGTCAAAATTTGTGAACGTCGGTTTCTCGCTTTGAACATTCTTCTTCTTCTAAGTTCAAATGGCTTCTTTTTCTCGTCATCCTTCCGATCGTGTAATCTCATGTGAGGTTTACAATAGAAGAGAGGATTCTTTGTGGAAACCTCTTTCTGTGAAAGTAAATGAATGGATAACTATGCTTCCTAGCTGCAAAGGTGCCCATAAAGTCAAGCGTGCCAAAAGAGACAACACAAGAAACCACTGGTAGGGACGTATTCTCAGTTTCAAATTGAAGAGATACGGTTGGTTTGCACGAGTACAACATGTGTACACTGCAAAGGATCTTGTTCTAGAAAATCATCTGCACTTCCCTTCGTACTGTAAGTGAAGTTTTACAATGCTCTTCTATCATTCAAGTTGTTTTTGTATAATAAAACATATGTTTTTGTACTGCAGATATCATTCCTTCCAATATTGTGGAATGGCAACCTGTTGAATGTTCAATAGGAACATTCAGAGTTCTTCATAAGAGGAATATGCAGAACTCATGTATGCAGACAAATCTGTTCAATTTTTCAATAGCATAGAGTTATTTGTCCATTATGTAGATTATCAAGTGCCATTAGGGAGGAGTTCTTATGGAAATCTTGTTCATGTACTTGGTCCGTGCATCTCTTGATTAGATTGGCCTCTAATAGAAGCTTCTACTGATACTTCTATTGAATTTTCTTTGCAGGATGGTGACAAAGAATGTGTGTTAAATTATGAATTTTAAATGTCTATATTCATATTTGCATTCTTTAATTTACTTTCAAGATTTTGATGAGGTTCTTATTGTACAATGATAAGAATATAAACCAAGACATTCTTAGATATTTTTTAGGTACTTTATTTCATATTTCCATTGATTTTTATTTGCAGGAGTGAATTGATGACTTCAATTATTCCCCTTCATCTAAACTCATATTGTCATTTTTTTGTTTAATCTTAACATTCTAATGAGGTTCCAACTAAGAAAAAATTATATAGGAACTTGCATAAGTTAATTCTAGATGAACAAGAGATCTAGAATTCAATATCTAATTTCAATTTAATTATTATAGTCTATCAAAGGTGCACATTAGTCTCAATTAAATTATTTGATTCTATCCATCTTTTCTATCCTCAAGTAATGCAAGAGAAAATATCGTGGTACATATAACAAGTAATATAAGAGAGGGTGGAGAACCTGGTGCAAATTCCAATCCAAGTTTTGATATTTTAAAATATGAAGAGCATGACTTAAGGCATAAAACAGAGGAGACGAGATTAGAGAAGACGACCGATGACTAGTGCAATCTAAACTTGTTGGATGGCCCTTATCACTTAGATCGGTCGTGTTTTAGCAAACTACCGCAAGAGACTTCAACAAATGACCTTGCATAAAGATTTGACTCATGAGTATAAAAACAACTGGCAACAGCTCATCTCATGCAAGGTTGCTAAAAGGGGATCCTATGTTGAAATGGATAATACGACCGATGCAAGCGATAAGGGCAATCCGAAATTCTCTGATTCCCCGTATCACTTGTATCGGTCGTGTCCTCTTCATTCTTTATATTCTTTTGTATCTTCTCTAATTTAAACTTTCCAACAGGAATGAAGTAAGAAACCCACAATGCAGTCATATTTGTGACACGACCAAATTTAATTGGACCATGCAATGAACTTTTGTTTAACTCTCAAGAGGTTCAATACAACTGTATATTTCTCAAGGCATATAAATATTGTAAAGGCAAATAAATATGGTTACAATGACCATCTTCCAGATGAAGATTGGCATAAGTACATACAATTTGTACATAAATAAATCTTCCAACCTATGTTGGTTTTACAATAGATTTCAATCTTAGGCTAAAAAATGATTCAACCCTTTGTATCCTTTTTGGAGCCCTCTTTTCTCTGTTGCTTGTGTCCCTTTTTGGAGCTTTCAGCTTGACTCTTTTTCTTGGTCCCATGCTTTAATGGTGGGTGAAGAGGAAGCCCTTTATTTTTTTCTTCAAACTTTTTTTTATCAGGTGGAGGGGTTGGAGGTGAGTCTGGATCATAGGGGCAGATTGCATGTTTCATGATGCCATTTATTGCTCTCTCTCTGATCAAGATGATCCATGCATCTGGGTAGTCTATAAATTCAATTCAGGACTATAAAACCTTCTTTCCAAGAATCTTACAGCATTTGCAATCACTCTCCAGCCACATGATGTTGCATCTTTCTGCAACGGCACATGAATTTGTATGTATCCAAATTGTTTTTGTTCATTCAATTTAGCAATTCCAGGAAAATTCTGATCAATATGCACTTGAGAAGCTTTGCAACACTGCATTGTAAACTAAAAATCAGAATGGATGGCATGGCTCGAAAATAGAGAACAACAAAATGTATAGCAACTTACACTTTGCAATTCCCATGTTGTGATTGAAGAGAATTGAGGAAAAGAGCTTGATATGCGTTGAAGTCAACAATAATCAGACTCCAATGGCTCCTGTCAATGAGTTGCATGTAAATGTACTTTCTTAAATGAAACAAATATCTTTCCAAAATGAAGATGAATACTTACTTTTCAATATATGGGTAGATAGCACATTCTAACTCTTCTGTAAAATTCTATAGAAAGGACTTGGCATCTCCATGTTTATGCAAAAAACATTGTGTCACTAGAGGATCTAAAATAAATACTTTTCTTTGAACCGCTTCCTCACATTGTTGAAGAAGAATCCTACAAATCAAGAAAAAAAAATTCAGTTAAGGAACTAGACAATTAAGCAATACAAGAGCACTTTATGGCCTCTAGATAATACCTGAGTGAAATGTTGACCACACTATCTGATATATCAACATGAAACTCCCTCAACATTTTGTTGTCTTCAGGCCTAATGTCAAGAAACCATTCTTTCTGCCATGGCATTGCAACATTAACTCTTATCTGCCCATCTCCTTTCTTAAGGAGCTCTTTATTTGCTTCCTGTAACTTTTGAATCTGGTCTAAGATGACACTTTCCTCTGTAAATAATCCCTGCTTTTTCCTCTCCTCCTCACTATTTGCTGCAGTTCTAGTTTCATGATCATGAGTGACCTAAGGGTTGATCTCTTCAATGACAACTGTTGTTTTGGGTGCTTGGGCTGGAGGTATATTTAAAATATCGAAGAATTTTTTATCATGGTGATCAATAGGAACCAGAGATTTATCAAATTTATATCTTATTATTGAAACAATCACATAATCCTTTGCCATTAGTGTTACCCTATGAGAATGAGCAGCACATAAATAGGCATCATTCATAAAATCAATAGCAAAGTCCTCTGCAACTTCTTGCAGGCATAGCAGTGCTTGAGTTTGCCACCTCACATTGATAAAGGATGAGGTCTTCATTAAAGAACAGAGGTTGCCTATGATCTGCTTGATAACTCTCATAAATGGAAGTCTAGGGATCAACAATCCCACAGACTTTTGAGCTCTTCTAATTTCCCTCAAGGACTTTACATGGTACTTGACCCTTTTCTTTGAAGGCTTTCTGATACATTGCCTTGAACCTTCTGGGGATTTTGCTCTTGGGAATTTTGTTCTTGGGCATTTTGGTCCTGACCCTCAAGGTACAACTTCCTTGCTGTCTTTTTGGTCCTAGCCATACTTTGCACAAAATGAGTCTTTAGGCAAAGAATTAGGAAGGAAAGGAAACTTACTCTAAAAAATTTTGATCAAGGACTCTTTCCTTTGTCAAATACACGATCGATCCAAGGGATAAGAGTCATCCAAAAATGCCCGGATGTCCCTTATCGCTTGCATCGATTGTCCTTGAATTGATCATCAAATATCAATCAATACTAGTTCAAATATATCTTACAATGCAAAATACTCAAATATCACCAAGAGAAACATAATTTGCAAGCTATGATCAATGAATCTTTCCACTGTCAGAGACACGACCGATCCAAGTGATAAGAGTCATCCGAAAATGCCCAGATGTTGCTTATCGCTTGCATCGATCGTCCCTGAATTCATCATCAAATATCAATAAATACAAGCTCAAATATAGCTTACAATGCATAATACTCAAGCATCACTAAGAAAAACATAATTTGCAAGCTATGATCAAGGACTCGATGCCATTTAAGAAACATGATCGATCCAAGCGATTATGGTTATCCACAACTCTCGGATGTACCCTGATTCTTAAGGATGAGTGGGAGATTTTCTTGGGGTTGGCCGATGGAAAGATCCTTTCTATTTATCAGAAAACCTATGTCCATCCTCACATCTTTGGGAAGGATCCAAGAGATAGGGCAAAAATCACAAGAAAATGCAAAAGGATATCCCCTTTGCTAGGGAAGCTTGATTTATGCCCAGAGCATGAAAAGGACTTCTGCTTGCTCCCTTTAAACATTGCTTTCTTGATATGGCTTGATCACATCTCTGTTGAAAAGGAGGAAAATGTTCATGTTGAAGACCAGCCTTTCTTAGAGCTGACACTTGAGGGAAGCTCAAAAACTATGAAAGGTGTCATGGAGATTGTTGAGGAGATCAATCTCCAAGTAGAAGAAGAGCAGGTCAAAGGTTTTGATGTGGCCACTTTTAAAGCAGAGACTGCAATAAGGGAGCCAACTGAAGAAGTTCAAGTGTCTGAGAAGTCCCTACTTCTCCCAAATCTACCTTTTTACTTTATCTTTGAAAAAGAGTTTATACCTCTATTTTACATTCAAGAACTTTTCAATCTAAGGGAGGACTAATGCCTTGCAGCTATAGCTGAGTCAGAAGAAGTTGCAAGGAGATTCATCAATAAGAAAGGAGAAAGAAAAGAAGAATTTTTGCATCTTGATTTGGATTTGTCTAATGAAGAATTCAAAGATTCATCACAAGCTCTTTCAAAATGCTTTGAGAAAGCTATCTCAGAGAAGCCAACACTTGTTGATGAAGAGTTTGATGAGCATCAGAAGCAACTTGGAATATACTCGTTTGGGCGTGGCTATTCATTCTTGGATGTTGCTGAGGACAAAGGAACAATTTGTATTGACTCAAAAGAGCTCATTGAGGAGGAAGATGAGGTCAAGGTATGTTGTTGAATATATTCTTATGAATTTAAGGTTTTGTCCAAAATCTCCATTTTTAGTGAGAAATCGACCACGACCGATGCAAGCGATAAGGCCCATCGGATATTTTCCGTTGGGCCTTATCGCTTGCATCGATCATGTTTGGACTTGAAGAGGAAGATGAGGTCAAGGTATGTAGTAAAATATATTCTCATGATTGTTAGGCTAAGGAGATGAGATACGACCATCGGTTTTCTCCAAGGTCTCCATTTAGACTGTGAGAAATCGATCACGACCGATGTAAGCGATAAGGCCCATCGGATATTTTTCGTTGGGCCTTATCGCTTGCATCGGTCGTGTTTGGACTTGAGGAAGATGACATCAAGGCATATAGTTAATTATATTCTTAAGAATTTTAGGCTAAGGATATGAATGGGACCAATGCAACATCTCTAGCTTGTATCGGATTTGTCCAAGATCTCCATTAGAAGTGTCAGAAATCGATCACGACCGATGCAAGCGATAAGGCCCATCAGATATTTTCCGTTGGGCCTTATCGCTTGTATCGGTTGTGTCTAGGAGTTGCATGCAACATTCATAATAGATATCTGGCTTTGTAAGAATTCACCTCATTCAGCAAATATAACATGTTTCTAGGTAGTTTGCATAGAGATATTGATGATGATCGATGCAAGCAATAACAACGGTATGAATTTCTCTAAAGACCCTAATCGCTTGCATCAGTCGTGTCTCTTGCTTTATGTCTAATTGTTTCAAGTTACTTTTCATGAATCCTAAAGTGTGCTTGCTCTTCATCTAACCTTGTTTTTCATTTTTACCACAGTTAACTATATTGGATGAAGACAATTACCTTGGCAAGGGCAAGGGAACAAGAAAAGCCATAGAAGAAAAAGGAAAAGCAAAGGTGGATATTCATTCTATTATCCACTATCTTCCAAACTTGAACCCAAACACTTTTTGTGTTATTCACAAGCACTATAGTGAGGAGCCAGACTTTGCATTGTTCTCCTTGAGGACTCTATCAACATACATGGGTTTTACTCCAATACCCTTTAATGCTTTCAGAGTTTTGCTGCTTGAAAGAGTAGCTGCATTCATAATTTTTGGATATGCCCCAGGACTCAATGCTTCAAGGGCAGGGTACTTTCTTTGTTATTCAAGCTATGCAATGGCTATAGGGGTGTCAGATTTAAAAAGCATTGCTGGGTACAGGAGAAAAGAGTTCCTCAGATATAGAGGTGATTTGCTAGAGCCAAGCTCTTTAAAGAGGCTCAAGGAATGACTTCATTTTTTCAAACTCTATTTCTCAACAAATGTACATATACAGAAATTGCCCAATGTGATATAAGACATTGCAATTTTTTTTGGTGTAACTGATCCATGGCCTAATATTAATTGTTATTGATCCATGATCTGTTCTCTGGTCAAAGTCATCTGATGGTAATAGACATATTTCTTTTCAAAGCTTAATACATCATGAAATGCACATACATGACATCTTTATTTCTCAAAGAAATAAAAGACATTGCAAATATTAAAGCTCTGTTTGAAATGTAGTCTTTTTCATTTTGTGATATTGATACATGATGATTTTGTCTGGTGATAGTCATATTCTTTTGATTATATTTGACATGAGGTCCTTTGTAATTGTCTTCTAAAGAACCAATCAAAAAGCTCTCTGAAGGCATTGCTCTTTGTTACTCCTCCTCCTTTCCTTGTACACCTAAAGAAGCTTGTCCTTGCTTGATAATGAGATTTTTCCATGCCTTGGGTGTTCCACATGGCAAGTGGTTCTTTTTCTGCAAAGAATGCACCATGCACAAGAAGAATATGCTAGAAGAGCAGAAGAATCTCATTAGATATTTATTTCGATTCAAAATAAATAAATTGAATAAAATATCTTTGGAACTCACCAAGTAGTATGTTATGTCTTTGGCACCCCATGCCTCTTTGATGGTTTCTATAAGCTTTTTGGTCGCCTTTCTGAAATCTGTCACATAACTTTTTGATGTTACCTGCTGCCTCATGATCTTAAAAAGATTATCTAGTTTGACCCACACCTCCATTCTCTTTTTTGCTATTTCTAGTTTTCTTTTTACATTGGTCGTGACCTCACAAAATTTTTTCCAACAATTCCACATGGCATTTAGTTGCTTGTCATCATGGTTGCTGAAGAATCTCCTTGCTTTTGCACCTCCCATTGAGACATCCTGTAGTACATCACCTGTATTTTGTGAAAGCTTTGGATATTTTCTTAGATGAACATCACCACCATGAAATCCCATTTCTGAAAGAAGACATTCACAGTTTTTTATGCACTCATCTACAAGAGTTGTAGGCTTGATAGAATATGCATAATCCAAGTGAAGACGAACCAACTTGTCAATGATTCTTAACTCTACATGTAGTGTACATATGTGTAAATTTGTCAATGCTATTGGAATATGGGATCCCAAATCATTGAAGAAGATGAGTAGTTATGAACAATAACATTTTGTCTGGAAGGAGCCTCTTCAGCCTCAGCTCTAGCAATCCATCCATTTGTGCCTGGGCTTTGCATGCAGTACAAGCAAGGGTACTTAGAATTTGCTCCCCCACTTATACCAATCATGCATTTGAGTGTCTTTAGGTCTCGACGCAAATGCCAATCAACTTGAAAGTTCCCGTAGTCTTTGACATTCAACAATTCTCCTACATGATGCGTTTGGATAACATTTGGAATGTTTTTCTGTGAGAATAACCATTTAAGTGTTTTATGGCTCTCAGATGGAACTTGAGCACAACCAACCCACCATAACTCCATTTCTGATTGTACTTTGAGAGATGGAGTATCCAATTTCCCAAGGCTATAGTCCAAAGCTTTGTTCATCAGTGCAATACTTATTCTCTCCATTTTTTGATGTTTTTTAAGCTCAGCTTCATCAAGTTTGATTACAAATTTCAATAGACCAGAACATTCATGTTCTTTTATATTATAGAACTGAACCATGTATGTTTGAAGTTTTATAATATCTATCCATATGTTGTTAAATACATTGTAAGTGAAATGTAACTTTTGTTTTCCTACTTCGTAAGGCATGTTAGCGTGAATATGTTTATATTCACCAAATACTGATGTGATCTTTTTATTCAAGCAGAGCCGAAACTTTCCTACATGATGGGGTCTAGGCAATCCAAAACTTCTAACTTTGTTAACTTTTAAAAATTCACACCAAACTTTTGAAATTGCTCTATAACCTTTCCTACTCACTCCGATGCTATCACAAATCTTCTGAATTTGAGATGGTTGTAGTAACAGATTCATTTTTGTCATGAGTTTTTGGAAAACAAAGTGTTTCGCATTCTCAAACCTATAGGAGTTTCTTTCGTTTTTTTAAAAGACTCAAACTGAGAAGAAAAAGTGGATAATTTGCTTTCTAGCTCCCTTATATGTAAATCCTTCTGATGTAGTGTGTTTTGTAGATAGTTTATGTATTGTACATAATTCCTTGAAAATATCCCAGAGCCTTGAACAATAGCCTCGTAAATCATCCTCACCATCTCCTACAAATCTAATCAGATCATGAAGATTATGAAAAGGGGGATACCTTCCAGTTTGTGGATCAATTGGATAAACAGATCCATCTGTCCATATGTTGATATGTTTCTTGCCTTCCTTTTGCAATCCATCCACTTCAGGAGGATGAAGAGCCCTTCGGAATACTTTTCTTATCGTCGCATACTCGTGACTAACTGCAATGTTGATATGGAACTTTTCACAATGATTTCGATTGTTTGAAAGCTCAGCGAGAGTATTTGGGTTAATGCTCTCCATGGTTTGCTATGAAAAGTGACCGGCAAGTGTCTAAACTGACATGAAAGAGAGAAACAGGCCTACTATGAAAAGTGACCGGAAAGTGATGAAAGAGAGAAACAAGCTTGCTATGAAAACTAGAGTAAAAAAGCACAAAACATCATCAGCAGACATTATTTAGGTCCGTGAACAAGAGGAAAATTTGAATTTTGATCAGCGCCCGATGAGCACAAACTTTGAGGCATAAGATATCACACAAATTTTTCATGATTATCATACGAGTTTCTCTCTCTTCAAAATTTGCATAAGATACGTTTTAAATGAACTTAAATGAAATTTCTTAAAGGATTTGACAACTTTAATCCAGATTAAGCACAACTAATTGAAATCCTTACACGGCCCTTTTTGGGCTGTTTTTCACCCTAATGCTAATAGCAAGCATTTTTGCAATAGGTGAAAATGTTTGTTCTTGAGTTTGTGCAAACCCCTTGGCCACAATTCTTGCTTTACACATGTTAATTGAACCATTAGAGTTCTTCTTTACCTTATATATCCACTTTGAACCAATGACTTTCATAGATGGAGTCTTGGGTACCAACTCCCAAGTCCGATTCTCTTGTAAAGCTTCTATTTCTTTTTCCATGGTCGTTTGAATCTTGTGATATATATATTGAGTGCTTAGTGACCAAAGAAGTATCATATCCATAACTTTCTAGTTTTCTTTTTTCTCTAGTAGACCTTCTTATAGTTTGTTGAGATGATTCTACCACATCTCTCAACTCTTGCACTTTAGCTTTGCCTTTGAAGTTTCAAGAATTGATTTCCCTTCTTGGAGTCTTTTGACCATCATCAAAATCACTTAATGCTTCAAGTGTAAACTCATTCTTCTTTGATAATGTTGGAAAGCCTTCCTCTACATCATAGGGAAGCTTGATTTTCTTGCAATCATCTTCAAACCAAGATTTTCTTTCATCAGACACAACATTTCTACTTACAATAAATCATTTGTTGCTTGGATTGTATAGCATATAACCTTTGTGATTAAGGTCATAGCCAATGAAGATGCATTTCTCTCCTTTTGGATCCAACTTGCCTTTGATTTGTGAAGGCATGTGTGCATATGATATGCACCCAAAAATTTTGCAATGGTCAAAGCTAGGTCTTCTGCAATTCCATTCTTCATGTGGTGTCATGCCATCTAATGCTTTTGATGGGACTATATTGATCAAGTATGTGGTTGTAGATATAGCCTCTATCCACAAGTAGTTGGGTAATTTCTTCTCATTTGGCATTGATCTTGGAGCCTCCACAATTGTCTTATTTCTTCTCTCTGCCACTCCATTTCCTTCTGGTGTATACCTGGTAGTGATTTCTATCTTGATTTCTCTCTCTTGGAGATAGGAATCAAAGTCATGGGAGAAGTATTCTCCGCATCCATCTGACCTTGGTCCCTTTAGAGATTTGCCTGTTTGATTTTCTACAAGAGCTAGGTATTTCTTGAAACATGAAAAAACTTCATCTTTATGCTTCATAAAGTACAATATGGTCCATCTGCTACGATCATCAATAAATGAAACATAGTGCTTGGATCCAAAAATTGAAGGCTTCTTGCTTGGTCCCCATACATTTGTATGGATTAGTTTCAATAGATCTCCATGAATGTATCCTTTCTTTGTGAATGGTTGCCTATGTGACTTACCAAATTGAAAAGTACTACATTTATAGATCATGTGTTGTTTGAATATATTTGGTAGAACAAGTACACTTTAATCCCTATTGATTTTCTTGAGAGCTCTCTCACCTATGTGAGATAATCTTTTGTGCCAAATGTCCAACTCTAATAGAGTTTGACTACAATAATTGAATAAGACAACATTTCTCGTATTCTAGAGTTCAAATGTAAATAATCTACCTGATTTTTCTCCTCTTGCTATCCTCTTGAATCCCTAATGTGGATCTTCAATGAATGCTTGATTCTTTGTGAATCTGACTTGCAATCCTTTCTCAACAATTTATCCTGCACTTATGAGGCTCTTGGTGATAGTGGGCACATATAATACCTTGCTCGATAGGTTCATATTACCATTTGGATTCTTCACATTACCTATCTTTTGAACTAGATGTCTTGTGTCATCTCTTGTTTAGACTTCATGTCTATTCCTTGGATCCTTCAAGTCTACATTCCTTGGTACATGATCTGAGCAACTTGAGTCTGCTTACCTTCCTTCATGGTCATGTTTATTAGAAGGATTGAATCCTCTTGGGTTGGGTTTGTTTATTAGAAGTCTGAGAGTAGAGCTACATTCCTTGGTACATTATTTGAGCAACTTGAGTCTATATGGAATACATGTTCATCTGCTTTACCTTCCTTCATGGTCATGTTTATTAGAAGGAGTGAATCCTCTTGGGTTTGGTCATTTGTATAGTTGTTGTAGTCTCTCTTTCCTATGTATCCTCCCTAGTACTTGTTGTTGTATGATTTTTTATTGTATCCATTGAAGTTATTGAATCTACCTCTTGAGCTTCCATAGCCTCCTCTCAAAAATTGTGTGCCAAAGATACCTGAGTTAGGGAAGCTATTTATTGTTGTATGTGATGCTAATGGAAGTCAAATCGGATGCATACTTTCACAAGAAGGAAGAGTAGTGGCTTATGGGTCAAAGAAACTAAGGAAACATGAATTAAATTACACAACAGATGACTTGGAAATGCTTATGATTGTTCATACACTTAAACATTGGAGACACTTGTTGCTTGGAGTAAAGTTTGAATTAAGAACCAATCATCAGAGCCTTAAATATATATTTACTCAACCTTTACTTAATAATAGACAAAAACGATGGATCCAATTATCAAGTGAGTATGATTTTAATATTAAATACTTAATAGGAAAACAAAACAAAGTGGCTGATGCTTTGAGTCGTAAACCTTTATGCAATTCAATTTCTATTTTAACCTCTCATTTTGATATTGGAAAATAATTAAAAGAAGATTTATTTTATGCAGCAATCTTGAAATTTTTGGACACGAATACAGGTTCTATGTTTCAGAGAAAATTTCATTTGAAAAATAATGATGTGCATTGTAATTCTGGTTTATGTATTTCTTCAGAATTTGTTTTGAAAGAAAAGATTCTACATGACCATCATGATGCACCTTTCTCTGCACATCCTGGCTTTTCTAGGACTTATGCAAAAGTGAAAGCTTCATATTACTAGCCCTGTATGAAATATGATATTAAGAGGTATGTGAAAGAATGTTTGAAATGTCAATAGGTTAAGACTGAATTCAAACGGAGTCCTAGTATGTTACAACCATTAGATGTGCCTAATAAAAAATGGGAATCCATCTCTATGGATTTCATAACAAAGTTGCGTATGAACAGAAGTGGGCATGATACCATCTTTGTTGTCGTGGACCGTCTTAGAAAGATGGCACATTTTCTTCCCATGAGGAAAACTGATACAGCTTTGCATGTTGCTAAACTTTTCATAAAAGAAATTTCTAGGTTACATGGTATACCTAAAAGTATAATTTCTGATAGGGATGAAAGGTTTACATCTAATTTTTGGAAAGCAACATTTCAATCCATAGGAACAGAATTACGCATGAGTACTGCATTTCATCCTCAAACTGATGGTGAGACCGAGAGGGTTAACAAGGTGCTTGAGGATATGTTACATATGTATGTGAATGATAAGCAAAACAATTGGACTGAATAGCTACCTTTGGTTGAGTATGCATATAATAGTGCATGGCATTCATCTATTAAGATGACAACTATGGCTATAATTGTTTGTTGCCTCATTCACTTTTTAATTCACAAAATCAGGTTGAGATATCCAAACAAATGCTTGAAAACATGGATTTGGAGCTAAATAAGGTAAGGAAGAACATGAGAAATGCATAGAAAGATCAGAAATTATATCATGATATCAAAAAGATACCCTTGGAATTTAGAAAAAATGATCTGGTTTTTTTGAAAGTGAATCCTTCTAAATCAAATTTGGTTTTAGGTAAAGATCGCTCATTGTCTCCACATTATGCGGGTCCTTTTAAAATCTTAAAGAAATTTGGTTATGTTGCATATTTACCTGACCTGCCTAACACTTTAAAAATTCATCCAGTTTTCCATGTTGGATTACTTAAAAAGTATGTTCGTAATGTTGATCACGTTTTGCAGGACAAATCTAAGTTGAAGGAAGATGCCACTTTTGAGCTTGAACCAGAAGTTGTAATGGATAGGAGAATAAGACATCTTTGGAATCGGGAAATAGTGGAAATTTTAGTTAAGTGGTTTGCATATCCTATTGAAGATTCAACCTGGGTTGGTTTAGATGAGTTTATGGAACAATATCCTTCTTTCAACACTGAGGATAGAGTTCTTAAAAGAGGGGGAGAATTGTAAGATGCCACATTGATTTTCCCAAAAAAAAATATGTGTAGGTAATAATGAAATTTTACGTTTACGATATTCTGATCATGTTTGCAAAATTTTGTAGCAATAAGTTTTTACATTCTGTCTCTAGAAAGTTGTCGCATGAAATTTGTGTTAAATTTGAGAATAAAGATGAAGGAATCTAAAAAAGTGTTGTATGAGAGAAAGGTAGAGTACTCTTAGTAGAAAAACTTTACTTGATTGAATTTTTTGTAGTTCCTATGTTTTATGTCTCATTTGGCCGCATGAAGATAGGTTAATGAAGAGATTTTCCATGTTTTTTCATCTTTCTCTAGAATTTTTGATTTTGCAGGGCCCAAAAGTGATCTCTAGAAGCGGAGTTGGACCTAAGGCATCTCTAACAACATTGTACAAATTGAAGAACTGAATAATTTTGCATCTCACAAGCTTAAGCTAATTCCTCATCATTTTTGGGTTACAGGGCTAAGAAAAGTGCCGTTTTCCAACACTCAAAAAAAAGAGAGAAGCCTTGATTCATCTTATTCATGTTCGTGGATTTAGAAAATGCACATGGGTATATGGGTTATTTTTGGGTGATTGATGTGTGTGTGAGTGTGTTGCAGGGATCCCCTCCATTTTTGCAAGTACAATTCTTGAGGTGGACATGAAAAGTAGATGCATGAGTGTTCTAGAAGTCTTACATGAGACATGCGAAAAGACGCTATCTTGGAGCATGCAGATCCAAAGAGTGCATGTATAGGAAGGCATGGTTGGTCATGCACTGGCAAAAAGGTGGAGATCTAAAAAGACAAAGACTGAGAGATACAAAAAGAGGATGGTCGTACATTGATCAGGATCATTTTTGGCTTTTGAGATTGCAATTGAGATTGATATTGGGATTGAGATTGTGATTGTGATTGAGATTGGGATTGAGATCAGCTTGGTGGTGGCCGAGTGGATGAGGCTTCACATTGAAGCTATTTGATAGATTTTGTAACACATATCAGAACTGTTTTGTAAATCTGCACAGATAAATAAAGTTCTCTCTTATTGTTCTGCATATACTCTATTTTTCTTCTTTATGTTGGATTGTGATTGAAGATTAGGAGACTCGTTACACCCCTATAGCCCTAACGGGTTACTTATCTTTGTACATTCTAGTGGTAATACATTCATTATTGTGTGTTGTGCTCCAAGCTTCTTCGTCTTCCTTGTGTTGTTTGCGTGCTTCCACAGACGTCTAACTCCAACAAACTCGAGCACCGTAATAGCAAGGAGCACAAAGATGGTTGAAATGGCTTGTACAATAGTTGTATTTCAAGAAAAAAGTGTGTTTTGGTATGTGGATATGTCAAAAAGACCTTTTCTAGTGTGTAAGAGTGTAAATAGGGTTTTTTTTTTTAATTCATATTTTTGAACAACCAAAGTTATGATTTTAATGATCTGGCACTTAACTTTTGGAGGGATTTTCAATTACATAAGTTTTTTTAATGTTTCTTATAAAAATTCCACGAAAAAAAGTTGACTTATGACATCTTCATAAAAGTATGGGCCATTTTGAGTAAAGAATAGCGGAAAAAGAGATTTAAGAAAAAAAGTCATTTTTTATTCACATAGATGAATGGATTTGATGATGTAAAAAGTGACTTTTCTCTCTCCCTCTCTCTCTTTCTCTCTGTTTGTGTAGAAGAGAGAGATGATCCTAGCTCAGCCTAGAAAAATGCCTACTTTAGCCTACTTAAAAGTGCTCTATTGAATTCACTTTGTCTCGTTAAGAAAGTACAAGATTAAGCTTAATCCCCAAAAATTAGGAATCCTTACAAGGCCCATTCAAGGTTCATATTTCCCCCTAATGATTAGATTTAGTGCTAAGCATTCTAACAAGAGGACTATAGAAATGCACACACATATGCATATTCTATCCATTGCATTACAAGAGTCAAATAGTGAAGAATGCAAATCATATATGTCAAAGGATAACTATCATGAATTTGTTCTACGAGAGTGCACATTTGTTGAGCTAGGTATGATCTCTAGATGGACTAGATACAAACTATCGAATGGCTTTGATGAATGGATCTTCTCAATTATCCTAGGATTCCATAGAATCTCTGGGAACCATTGGGAAAGCCTATGACACTTCTCCATTGTGAGCAAATAAATGATCATGAGGTGAATGGAAATTACTACATAATGCCAAAATTGATATTGGCAGTATTCAAACTTAACTTGAAGAAAATTATTCATTCCAAAAGGCAACCAACTTATAGACATAGGTTGAATTTGTTCTAGCTACAAGTACGAGGTCCTATTACTTAATATCTAATATTCGATATGTAGCATGACAACAACATATGCATTCATTTTTAAAAATGATATGTTCACTTTTAAAGTATGAGTATATATCTTGAGAAAATTATAGTTTGTTCCTAGTATTAGAGAACGGCATAGATATGGATTATTTTAGCATTATATATAATAGTATATGCTATGATCTATTTCAAAAAGTGAAATTAATAGATTGATCCACAAAGATAGGTGTTTTTCTCATGGCACTTGTATAAAATGCTAAACGTTAGTCTTAGTGTAAGGAGCTTTCACCTAGTATGTCTCAACAATTGCATGTAGAGGAGATCACACAAACGTGTACTTAGTTTGTTTTAAGATAAAGATAGGCAATTAAATTACCTTTAAAAATTTGGGAAAATAATTACTCTCTTATTTGTTGGTGCAATTATACCAAGCCCACATGCTTGATCAATTCACTTATGCTTAACTTATTGGCATAACCCATGAAAGGATTCATATGATCAACCTCTTGTAAAAGTACTTCACATCTATTCTTGTAAAAGTGGATTACACCCACGAGGATTTAGGAAGCTCTAAATCACGTATCACTTGGTTGTTGAGCAAGGAGAGAATCCGTCATATATGTTAGCATTCACCTTTTAGGTAGAAGTTTGAATTTGAATTCAAACTTTGGCTCCAAGTTCAACTATAAGAAGAGGATTAAGAAAACCCATGTGTATCTTGAGGTTGAGAGATCATTTTGTAGTACATTCATTGTGAAGTGAGAGCTCACCTCATAGCTCTTTCACCTCTCACAAATTGAGCAATACTTGATTGCCAATGACATTGTATTTGTACACGTTTAATACATATATGATCATTACATTCTCATCTTACTTCTCTCTCATAACTCCATCAAAATAGTGATTTACTCAGAGCTTGTCCTCAGTGTGTAGTTGATCATTTGCAATCATTTAAATCATAATGTAATCCACATACTTTGTATTATAATCCTACAAAGCTTCATTAGCATTGCTTCTCGAGATCGTCAGATATTAGCATATCTTTGCTCACTGGTCTGATGACTATTGTAGCTCGTGAATGTTGGGATGGAGCTGTGACTTGTTAAAATCCTTTCTCTGCATGTAGTCCATCATTTTTTATGAAATAAATCATGATTGTTAGCTTACTAAGTTAATTAGAGTCCTCCAAAAGGAATTAAGCCAATTGCTACTATGCTCAAAGAACTCTTCAAAACACTGAACAGGTGTAGGAACAAAAATACCAAGTTTTTTACTCGGATCAACTCTTACCTATCTGTTTTGATTCATCTTTTTGAGTGTGATCTTCCAAGGTATAGAGGGTGTCTAATACATCCTTGGGCAAGGTAAAAGGGCCCACCACATATCTCTAGAGTTCATTTGGTTAGTGTAGTGCAAAGTTTTTGCAACAACACTTCATCTTCATCAAGTACAAATCCATCCCCACAATGGTATCAGAGCAAGGTTGGACAACATGGCAGATGGATTTCCTTCATCAATTGACAAATTGGATAGAGGTAACTACTCAGCCTGGTCTTTAAGGATGGAAGCTTATCATCAAGGTAGGAATCTATATGGTTATATAGCTGGAGATGAAGTTAGGCCAAGTTTCAGGAATAAAGGTCAACCTACACAAGAAGAGCAAGAAAGATTGAGCACATGGTGCTCCAAGGATGCACTTGCAAGGCCTTATCTCCTCAAATCTATCTCATAAAACATCACACAAAGTGTGGAATGCACTTTGGTTGGACTTCACAACACTCAAGAAATCTTCCGAGCAAAATGTCACTAATTTTGTCACAAAGATCAAAGATATTGCTAATCAGCTAGGAAGCAATATTGGAGAAGACATAGATGAAGAACAAATTGTAAGGCAAGTCATCAATGGTCTGAAGGAAGATGACAAGTGGGAAGCCTTTACAAGAGCAATGGATCTATACATGGATATGCATGTACGAGATTTCAATACACTTATGAGACAACTACTTACTCAAGAGGCCAAGCTCATGAAGAATGGAGAAGGTTCCAAAGGTAATCAATCTTCTACTTTGTATACTGATAAAAATAAAGCCAAAGACAACAAAGGGAAAGGAAAGAAAGTGGATTATGAAGCAGATACACACCAAGCTAACTATGGAGGCAGCAGAAGACATGGTAGAGGTAGAGGAAGAGGAGGAAGAGGAGGTAGGGGGAGACCCCAAGACTCTAGTCCTTGTTCTATTTGTGGATTAACTAATCACACAACTAAGAATTGCTTTAGGAATTCCAAGAATCAAAGAGGCAGAGGGTACAACAGAGGAGGTTATGGCTACTCAAGAGGAAGGTTCAACAATTTCCGTGGCAACCACAACAACTACAACAATTCAACCTACCAAGGAGGATACAAAGGGACAAGGACTACAACAATTATAGAGAAGACTCAAATCAAGAAGACTCTCCACTTCTCATGAATATGACAATGTCACAAGGCCTGATGAGCATGTTTTCTACATAGATTCAGGTTGCTCAAAATCATGTGGTAGGAAATGTGGCCCTCCTATCAGATTTAGAAGGTCCAAGGAACAAGCATGAAGTGCAAACAGTTGATGATACAAGGCACTTGGTGGAAAAGATAGGAAATGTAGAAGCACCTGATGGAAACATCAACCTACTTAGCAAGATACTATATGCCCCTACCATCACAAAGAATTTGATAAGTGTAGGACAGATTGTGGAGAAAGGCCTACAAGTTAGGTTCACAAAAGGAGGAGCATTTGTTGAAGATCCAAGTCAAAGATTTAGGAGGATTGCAAAGGGTGAAAAGATAGGTAGATTATTCACATTTGAACTGCAAGACACTAAGAACATTGCTCTCTTTAATTATGGTAGTCAAACACTCACAGAATTGGAAGTATGGCACAAAAGGTTAGCACATATTGGTGAAATATCGTCAAAGCAAATTTCCAGGGATCAAAGTGTACTTGGACTACCTAATCTGTCAAAGCAACACATGATTTATAAGTGTAGTGCATGTCAATTTGGAAAGTCTCATAGGTTACGATTCATGAAGAAAGGATATACGCATGGAGATCTCTTGGATTTGGTTCATATAAATGTATGGGGACCTAGCAAGGATGGTTCAATATTTGGATCAAGGTATTATTTCTCCTTCATTGATGATTGCAGTAGATGGACTATACTATACTTTATGAAACAGATGAAGTCTTTCCATGCTTCAAACGATATTTAGCTCTTGTGGAGAACCAAACAGGTAAAACACTAAAAAGGCTAAGGTCAAATGGAGGGGAGAGCACTTCTCCCATGAATTTGACTCCTTTCTTCAAGAGAGGGGAATCGAAAGAGAGATTAGTACAAAGTACACTCTTGAGCAAAATGGAGTGGAAAAGAGAAGGAATAGGACAATTGTTGAAGCTGCAAGGTCTATGCTAAATGAAAAACACTTACCTAATTATTTATGGGTTGAAGCTGTATCCACAACCACTTATTTTGATTAACAAGTTACCTTCAAAGTCACTTGATGGCATGCCACCATATGAGGCTTGGAATGGAAGAAGACCAAGCTTGGAATATTGTAATATTTTTGGATGTATTGCTTATGCTCATGTTCCTTCACAGGCGTTGATATATTTAGGTAGTGATGTGTGTGAACACACTAGGACCGCTGGGGCACTTTTTTCCCTCTTTAGGAGGTTTTTTTCCCCCGGCTTGTATATACGCCTATTGCCCTAATGGGCTACTCATCTTTGTACATTCTCTAGTAATACATTCAGTATTGTGTGTTTGTGCTCCAAGCTTCTTCTTCTTCCTTGTGCTGTTCGAGTGCTTCCGCAGACGTCTATCTCCAACAATTGGTATCAGAGCAGGTTGTCGCTTCTTCTAGGGCGCCGTCGACACTCCTCCGTTTGCAGTCTCAGATTCGCACGAAATTTGGTGAGCACACTCAGGGTGTTTCCGAGATCAAAATAGCTTCGCTATGCAGTGCCAAAATCGCGATCTGAGCTCGTTTCGGCCTCCGAACGCACTATCGCAGCGCTTGTGCAGGCTATTTCGTCCTTTTGTGCCAAAGGTATATACTAGTTTCTGTTCGCCAGTTTAAGCGTCTCGAAGTCTGCTATAGGTCTAGCAGAACTTGTCTAGGCAGTTCCATTCAATTTTTTGAGATAAAGTCAATTTTCTACATCAAGGTATTTTAGTCACCGGCCATGGCTGAAAGCAGTGATGTATTCCGTATGTTGGCTGTTGAGGATAAGTTGGATGGTACCAACTTCCCATTATGGGCTTATATGATGCGACATGTACTGGTTGCAAAAGGATTATGGAACATTGTGCAGGGTGTTGAAAGACGTCCTGTTACACCTATAACGACAGGTACTGCAAATACAGGTGCTGGAGCTGATGAAGATGGTGTCGAAGATGATATTCCACAGATTCCTGTTCGTGCTGCTGTTTCTGTTGCACCTACTGCAGAGCAGATTCGCGGGGATGGCAGAGATGCCCAGGCACATGCATTGATAGCTTTGTCTGTCAAACGTGCCATTATTCCTCACATTCGCTCTTGTAGAACAGCAAAGGATGCTTGGGATACACTTACCACTTTGTACCAGGCTAGGAATGAGGCTCATGTTGCTTACCTCCGAAAACAGTTGGAGAGTGAGCACATGAATGAAGGTAATTCTATGGACAGTTTCTTAACGAAGATCAAAGATTTGAAGGAACAGTTGATTTCTGCTGATGAGGTTATACCAGATAGCTCACTTGTGCAAACCGTTCTGAATGGTCTTCCTAATTCATATAAGAGTTTTGCTTCTACTCTTCGGTTGATGATGAAAGGCAATCCAAATGCCTTGACATTTGAGGAGTTAGTCTCTGTTTTGTTGCAGGAAGATCAGTCTAGGCAGAACAGGTCCATTATGCGTGTTGCAGATCAAGCTTTCCTGGCTAGTCAGAAGGGCAAAGGAAAATGGAGCTCTTCTACTAGTAAGCAGAAATCTGCAAATGCTGCACAATCGAAGAACCAGGATAAAGATGAGAAGAAATCAGAAAAGCAGAAATTGTTTTGCAAGTACTGTAAAGGAAATGATCATATCATAAAGAACTGTCCAAAACTGGCTGCTAAAGAGGCAAAGAAGAAAGAGGCTAGAATGGTTGTTGCAGAGGCCTCTACACCAAAAACAGAGTCTGCAAATCTTGTGCAGGAAGAAGAATGGGCGTTTACTATTGTTTGTAGTTTTGACCCATCTTCTCATGATCAGTGCATGTCTGCAGTAGACTCAGATGTTTGGTACTTTGACAGTGGGGCGACCAAACATATTACCTCGCAGCGCAGTTTCTTCTCTTCACTCGAGCCTGCCCCTACAGGGAATACTGTCACATGCGCCAATAACTCCTCTTATCCTATTATGGGAGTTGGTAAGATCATTCTGACTACTGTTGATGGTAGTTCTTTCACTTTGTCAGATGCTTTATTTGTGCCAGGGATCAAAAAGAACCTGTTATCAGTTTCTGCATTAGCCAAGATTGGCTTGGTTGTGAAATTCGTTGATGATAGGTGTACAGTCCATGATCTCTTAAATGGTGATGTGATTATTGCTTCTGGCATTTTGTGTCGTGGGCTGTATAAGCTCATAGACTATGAAAGATCTGTGAATGATTCGGCATGTGTAGTTCATGATTCTCAGGCTATGTCAGATGCAAAGCTTTGGCATGCACGCTTTGGTCATCTGAATTTTGCTAGTTTGCTACGCTTGCAGAAATCTGAAATGGTGTCCTCTTTGCCCAAACTTGAGGCTTCTGGAAAATATGTTTGTGAAGGTTGTATTTTGGGCAAAATGCAGCGTTCTTCCTTTCCAAAAGATGGTTCAGTTCGGGCTACGCAGAAATTGCAGCTTGTACATAGTGATGTTTGTGGTCCTATGCAGACACCCTCTTTTGGAAATTACCTTTACTTCGTGACTTTCATTGATGATTTTTCCAGGCATGCATGGGTATATCCACTCAAAGCAAAGTTCGAAGTGTTCATGTGCTTCAAACAGTTTTTGGTTTTGGCTGAAAATCTGTCAGCATGTAAAATAGGCACCCTCCGTTCTGATCGAGGGGGGGAATATATGTCTTCAGATTTTAATGCATTTCAGGCTGAACGTGGGATAAAACACCAGTGTACAGTGCCATATACACCTCAACAAAATTGAGTTGCTGAACGAAAGAACAGGTCACTCATGGAGATGGGGAGGTGCATGGTCAAAAGTCAGGCTTTACCACATAGTTTCTGGCTTGAGGCTGTCATGTGTGCAGCATATGTACTGAACAGGTGTCCCACTAAAGTGTTGCAGTCTATCACTCCATACGAGGCTTGGCATGACCGCAAGCCATCTGTTGCTCATCTGCGTGTTTTTGGTTGTTTGGCATATGCATTAGTGCCTGAACAACATCGCAAAAAATTGGATGATAAGGCAATAAAATGTATTTTTGTTGGGTACAGTTCTGAAAGTAAAGGCTATCGTCTGTATCATCCACAGATTAAATGCATTCTGGTTAGCGGTGATGTTGTCTTTGTGGAAGATGCTATTCAGCCATTGCTTTCATGTACTAAGGAGACATCTGTTAGCTCCAAAGACATGTATGATACGTTGATGCCTCTTTTTACAGGTGGACAATCTAGTGTTGGTCCTAATGAGGCAACTTCTCAGCCCTTGTAGATTTCATATGATCATGCAGATCATTCTATTTCTGATGCAGATGTACATGATGCACTTGTTGATGAGAGAGCTGATATTGAGCAAGCAAAAACTATGCCAAAATGGCTGGTGCAGACTTTGCATGACAGCAAATTAGATGCACCTTTGTCATATCGTACTCGTTCAGGCTCTCATAGTGCCTCCTTTGCATCAGATTGCTATGCTATGGCTTCGTCTAGTCTTTGTGATGAGAATGAGCCTGTTTCGTTTGATGAAGCACAGAATTCAGAAAATTGGATGGCTGCCATGCAATCTGAATATGATGCTATAATGAAGAATGGTACATGGTCTTTATGTGACTTGCCTCCTGGCAAGAAGGCCAATTGGCACTAAGTGGGTATACAAGCTGAAGCGTAAACCTGATGGTACAGTTGATAGGTATAAGGCTAGGCTTGTTGCAAAGGGTTATGCGCAAGAAAGAGGCATTGATTTTGATGAGACCTTTGCACCTACATGCCGTATGACTACCGTTCGGAGCATTTGTGCACTTGCAGCCCATCATGGTTGGAATGTACATCAGTTGGACATTAAAACAACATTTCTGAATGGTGACTTACATGAAGAAGTGTATGTTTTTCAGCCCCGTGGCTTTGTGCAGAAAGGGCATGAAAACCAGGTGTGCAGGTTAAAGAAGGCATTATATGGTTTAAAGCAAGCACCATGTGCTTGGTATGAGAAGATACATGCCTATCTGGTTGCACATGGTTTTGTGAACAGTCCAACTGAAAGCACCTTATATGTTAAGCGTGCTAATGATGTGCTTCTGATCATTGTTGTCTATGTTGATGACATGCTGCTCACTGGTCCTATTGAGAAGCATATTACTGATTTCAAGGCTGATTTGCATGCCTCATTTGAGATGTCTGATTTGGGGCATTTGCATCACTATTTGGGCATTCAGTTTATGCAAGTTGATGGTGGAATGGCTTTGTGTCAAACGAAATATATTGACACATTATTGCAGCGTTTTGGCCTTGAAGACTGTAAGCCTATTGCCACTCCTATGGAGACAGGTTTACGATTGAGTCTTCATGATGCTGGAGATGCATTTGATGCTGTTCTCTATCAGCAGGCTGTTGGATGCTTGATTTACTTATGCATTACCTGGCCAGATATTCAGTTTGTTGTCTCAGAGATGAGTAGGTTTATGCATTGCCCAGGAGTCACGCATTGGAAGGCGGTTAAGCGCATCTTTCGCTACTTGAGTGGTACTTGATCCCAAGGGGGGATCACTACCGCCAGATTTGCATGCTTTTTCTGACTCAGATTGGGCTGGTTGCTATGACACTTGTGTGTCCACCAGTGGTTTTTGCTTCATGCTTGGTAGCTCATGTATATCTTGGTTGAGCAAGAAGCAGCCTACTGTGGCCACTTCCAGTTGTGAGGCTGAGTATAGGGCAGCTTTCACAGCGACTGTTGAGTGTGTGTGGCTCAGACGCCTTATGGCTGATTTGGGTGTTGGCCAGTCTTCTACCACCACCATCTTCACTGACAGTCAGAGCGCATTGGCAGTTGCGAGGAACCCTGTGTTCCATGCTCACACTAAGCACATTGAGGTGCATTATCACTATGTTAGGGAGAGGTTCTCTGCTGGGGAGATCAACTTGGCATTTGTGCCCACGCAGGAGAACATTGCAGACCTTTTCACCAAGGCTCTGCCTAGGGAGAAGTTTGAAGCTTTCCGCAAAGCTTTGGGCTTACTTCCTTTTGTGGAGTGATTTCCACATAGCTTGGCACTTCCTTATACATGAGTGCGAGCTCCTTGTTCACCGCATCACTCCCAGGGGGGATTTGTTGATATATTTAGGTAGTGATGTGTGTGAACACAGTAGGACCGCTGAGGCACTTTTTTCCCTCTTTAGGAGGTTTTTTTCCCCCGGCTTGTATATACGGCTATTGCCCTAATGGGCTACTCATCTTTGTACATTCTCTAGTAATACATTCAGTATTGTGTGTTTGTGCTCCAAGCTTCTTCTTCTTCCTTGTGCTGTTCGCGTGCTTCCGCAGATGTCTATCTCCAACAACAGGTTAGAGGAAAGATGGATCCAAAAGCTGAAAGATGTATGTTCATTGGATATGACAACAACCAAAAAGGATATAGGCTATACAACCCAACAACCAAAGGATTCTTGGTGAGTAGAGATGTAGTATTTGATGAGAACAGTTCTTGGTATGAAGACTCATGCAGTAAGATCAAATTACAAAGAATATTTTCCAAATCTTGTCAAGGATAACCCTTCTAAAATTGAAGAACAGGATACCTCAGAAGATGATGAAGCAACTCAGATTGAAAAACTCAAAATGTGGAATTCTAAAGGTAAAGCTAAAATGCAGGAACTTGGACAAGAGGCAAAATCATCACATCATGGCCTAAGAAGGTCCATGAGGGAGAAAGGAAAACTAGAGAGGTATGGGTTTGATACTTCTCTAGTTACTAAACATTCAATCTATCTAGCATAGGACATAAATCAAGAGGAATCCTCAACATTTGAGGAAGCAAAGAAGAAATCAGAGTGGAGGCATGCAATGGAAGAAGAAATTGAAGCTCTTGAGGAAAATAACACTTGGGAATTAGTTCCCAAGTCTTCATCAATGAAAATGATAGGCTCAAGATGGATCTACAAATTGAAGAAGAACTCAGATGGCTCCATTAATAGGTATAAGGCAAGGCTTGCGGCAAAAGTCTTTGCACAAACTCACAGAATTGATTATGAGGAGACCTTCTCTCCTGTCACAAAGATGCCTACAATTAGAGTCCTCGTTAGTATTGCTTCTTCCAAGAATTGGAAGATACTTCAATTGGATGTAAAAAATGCATTTCTTAATGGATGGATAATAGAAGAGGTATATATGACACAACCACCTGGTCTTGAGAATCAAGTACATCCTGATTATCTTTGTAAGCTTAATAAAGCTCTATATGGACTCAAACAAACCCCAAGGGCTTGGAATCACAGGCTTGTTTCATTCTTGCAGGATAAAGGATTTCAACCAAGCAAGGCAGATCCGTCACTCTTCATAAAAAAGAGTAATTCTGAAGTCATTTATTTGTGTGTGTATGTGGATGTTATTATACTTACAAGAAATGTTGCAGATGGGATAAAGAAGATCAAGGAGTAGATGCAAGAAGAGTTCAAGATAAGTGACTTGGGTTCACTCACATACTTCCTAGGATTGGAAGTAGTATACAGAGATCATGGTCTATTCCTTACTCAAAGGAAATACATTAAAGACTTATTGACAAAGTTCAAGATGCAAGATTGCAAGATGCAGGTACTCCAATGGAGGTTAATCATAAATTGAGCTCACATGAAGGTGAAATCATAGAAGATATCACATGTTATCAAAGTCTTGTGGGTAGTTTGAACTATGCTACATCGGCAAGGGTAGATATATGTTATAGTGTGAGTGTGCCAAGTCAATTTATGCACACACCCAAGAAACCTCACATGGAAGCTGCCAAGAGGATACTCAGATATCTTAAGGGACCATGAATGAAGGGTTATACTACCCTTATGGATCTGATTTAAGTCTAAAGTTGTTCTCTGATGTAGATTGGGTTGGTTCCAAGGAAGATAGGAGAAGCACCTTAGGATACCTTACTTTTGCAGGGTCAAAACTTGTATCATGGTCATCTAAGAAGAAACCCAAAGTTGCTCTCTCTTCTACTAAAGCTGAATACAAAGGTCTTGCTATAGCTACTCAAGAAGCAATGTGGATGAAGACACTATTTACAGATCATGGATTGGAGATTGGAACTCCAAGTATTTTTGGTGACAACATGAGTTCCATTCACTTGGCTGCCAATCCAATTTTTCATGCAAGGACTAAACATATTGAAACACACTATCATTATGTAAGGGAGAAATTTCTCAGCAAGGATATTCAACTACCCTATGTATCAACTCATTTATAATGTGCAGATATACTCACAAAGACATTGGATGGAACAAAGATGAACAGGTTCAAATTGATGACTGGTTTGTAGGAAATCAAGGAGCAATGAAGAGCAAGCATGTTAGGCTTGAGGGGGAGCTGTTGGTGCAATTATACCCAAGCCCACATGCTTGATCAATTCACTTATGCTTAACTTATTGGCATAACCCATGAAAGGCTTCATATGATCAATCTCTTGTAAAAGTACTTCACATTTATCCTTGTAAAAGTGGATTACACCCACGAGGAGTCAAGAAGCTCTAAATCACGTATCATTTGGTTGTTGAGCACTGAGAGAATATATCCTATATGTTAGCATTCACCTTTTAGGTAGAAGTTTGAATTTGAATTCAAACTTTGGCTCCAAGTTCAACTATAAGAAGAGGATCAAGAAGACCCGTGTGTATCTCGAGGTTGAGAGATCATTTTGTATTACATTCATTGGGAAGTGAGAGCTCACCTCCTAGCTCTTTCACCTCTCACACATTGATCAATACTTGATTGCCCATGACATTGTATTTGTACATGTTTAATACATATATGATCATTACATTCTCATCTTACTTCTTTGTCATAACTCCATCAGAACAATGATTTTCTTAGAGCTTGTTCTCAGTGTATAGTTGATCATTTGCAATGATTTGAAGCATGATAGAATCAGCATACTGTCTATTATAATTTTACAAAGTTTCATTAGCATTGCATCTAGGGATCTTCAGATACTAACATATCTTTGCTCACTGGTCTGATGACTGTTGCAGCCCATGAGTGTCTTGATGGAGTTGTGACTTGCTAAACTCCTTTCTCTGGATGTAGTCCATCATTTTCTATGAAATCACTCATGATTGTTAGCTTACTAACTTAATTAGAGTTCCCCAAAAGGAATTAATCCAACTATTGCTATGCCTAGATAACTGTTCAAAACACTGAACACGTGTAGGAACAAAAATAGCAAGTTGTTTACTCTTGGATCAACTTTTACCTATTTTCTTTGATTCATCTTCTTGAGAGTGATCTTCCAAGGTACATAGGGTGTCTAATACATCCTTTGGCAAGCTAAAAGGGCCCACCACATATCTCTAGAGTTCATTTGGCTGGTATAGTGCAAAGTTTTTGCAGCACCACTTCATATTCATCAATCACGAAATAAGTGGACATGGAGCAATGACGTGAACATTTCTAGTAGCCCAAGGGTGTTGGAGTTAGACGTCTACGGAAGCACGCGAACAGCACAAGGAAGAAGAAGAAGCTTGGAGCACAACACACAAGACTGAATGTATAACTAGAGAATGTACAAAGATAAGTAGCCCATTAGGGCAATAGGCGTATATACAAGCTGGGGGAAAAAACCTCCTAAAGAGGGAAAAAAGTGCCCCGGCGGTCCTAGAGTGTTCACACACATCACTACCTAAATATATCAACAAATCCCCCCTGGGAGTGATGCGGTGAACAAGGAGCTAGCACTCATGTATAAGGAAGTGCCGAGCTATGTGGAAATCACTCCACAAAAGGAAGTAAGCCCAAAGCTTTGCGGAAAGCTTCAAACTTCTTCCTAGGCAGAGCCTTCGTGAAAAGGTCTGCAATGTTCTCCTGCGTGGGCACATATGCCAAGCTGATCTCCCCAGTAGAGAACCTCTCCCTGACATAGTGATAATGCACCTCAATGTGCTTAGTGCGAGCATGGAACACAGGGTTCCTCGCAACTGCCAATGCGCTCTGACTGTCAGTGAAGATGGTGGTGGTAGAAGAGCTGCCAACACCCAAATCAGCCATAAGGCGTCTGAGCCACACACACTCAACAGTCGCTGTGAAAACTGCCCTATACTCTGCCTCACAACTGGAAGTGGACACAGTAGGCTGCTTCTTGCTCAACCAAGATATACATGAGCTACCAAGCATGAAGCAATAACCACTGGTAGACACACGAGTGTCATAGCAACCAGTCCAATCTGAGTCTGAAAAAGCATGCAAATCTAGCGGTAGTGATCCCCCCTTGGGATAAAACAACCCAAGTAGCCGAGTACCACTCAAGTAGCGAAAGATGCGCTTAACCGCTTTCCAATGCGTGACTCATGGGCAATGCATAAACCTGCTCATCTGTGAGACAGCAAACTGAATATCTGGTCGAGTAATGCATAAGTAAATCAAGCATCCAACAGCCTGCTGATAGAGGAGAACAACATCAAATGCATCTCCAGCATCATGAAGACTCAATCATAAACCTGTCTCCATAGGAGTGGCAATAGGCTTACAGTCTTCAAGGCCAAAATGCTGCAATAATGTGTCAATATATTTCGTTTGACACAAAGCCATTCCACCATCAACTTGCATAAACTGAATGCCCAAATAGTGATGCAAATGCCCCAAATCAGACATCTCAAATGAGGCATGCAAATCAGCCTTGAAATCAGCAATATGCTTCTCAATAGGACCAGTGAGCAGCATGTCATCTACATAGACAACAATGATCAGAAGCACATCATTAGCACGCTTAACATATAAGGAGTGCTTTCAGTTGGACTGTTCTCAAAACCATGTGCAATCAAATAGGCATGTATCTTCTCATACCAAGCACGTGGTGCTTGCTTTAAACCATATAACACCTTCTTTAACCTGCACACCTGGTTTTCATGCCCTTTCTGCACAAAGCCACGGGGCTGAAAAACATACACTTCTTCATGCAAGTCACCATTCAGAAATGTTGTTTTAATGTCCAACTGATGTACATTCCAACCATGATGGGCTGCAAGTGCACAAATGCTCCGAACAGTAGTCATACGGCATGTAGGTGCAAAGGTCTCATCAAAATCAATGCCTCTTTCCTGCGCATAACCCTTTGCAACAAGCCTAGCCTTATACCTGTCAATTGTACCATCAGGTTTACGCTTCAGCTTGTATACCCACTTAGTGCCAATGGCCTTCTTGCCAGGAGGCAAGTCACATAAAGACCATGTACCATTCTTCATTATAGCATCATATTCAGATTGCATAGCAGCCATCCAATTTTCTGAATTCTGTGCTTCATCAAAAGAAACAGGCTCATTCTCATCACAGAGACTAGATGCAGCCATAGCATAGCAATCTGATGCAAAGGAGGCACTATAAGAGCCTGAACGAGTACGATATGACAAAGGTGCATCTAATTTGCTGTCACACAAAGTGTGCACCAGCCATTTTGGCATAGTTTTTGCCTGCTCAATATCAGCTCTCTCATCAGCAAGTGCATCATGTAAACCTGCATCAGAAATGGAATGATCTGCATCATCATATGAAACCTGCAAAGGCTGAGAAGTTGCCTCATCAGGACCAGCACTAGACTGTCCACCTGTAAAAAGAGGCATCAAAGTATCATACATGTCTTTGGAGCTAACAGATGTCTCCTTAGTACATGAAAGCAATGGCTGAATAGCATATTCCACAAAGACAACATCACGGCTAACCAGAATGCGTTTAGTCTATGGATGATACAGACGATAGCCTTTACTTTCAGAACTATACCCAACAAAAATACATTTTACTACCTTATCATCCAATTTTCTGTGATGTTGTTCAGGCACTAATGCATATGCCAAACAACCAAAAACACGCAAATGAGCAACAGATGGCTTGCGGTCATGCCAAGCCTCATATGGAGTGATAGACTGCAACGCTTTAGTGGGACACCTGTTCAGTACATATGCTGCACACATGACAGCCTCAAGCCAGAAACTATGTGGTAAAGCCTGACTTTTGACCATGCACCTCGCCATTTCCATGAGTGACCTGTTCTTTCGTTCAGCAACTCCATTCTGTTGAGGTGTATACGGCACTGTACACTGGTGTTTTATCCCATATTCAGCCAGAAATGCATTAAAATCTTAAGACATATATTCCCCCCCTCGATCAGAAAGAAGGGTGCCCATTTTACATGCTGACACATTTTCAGCCAAAACCAAAAACTGTTTGAAGCACATGAACACTTCGGACTTTGCTTTGAGTGGATATACCCATGCATGCCTGGAAAAATCATCAATGAAAGTCACGAAGTAAAGGTAATTTCCAAAAGAGGGTGTCTGCATAGGACCACAAACATCACTATGTACAAGCTGCAATTTCTGCGTAGCCCGAACTGAACCATCTTTTGGAAAGGAAGAACGCTGCATTTTGCCCAAAATACAGCCTTCACAAACATGTTTTCTAGGTGCCTCAAGTTTGGGCAAAGAGGACACCATTTCAGATTTCTGCAGGCGTAACAAACTAGCAAAATTCAGATGACCAAAGCGTGCATGCCAAAGCTTTGCATCTGACATAGCCTGAGAATCATGAACTGCACATGCCGAATCATTCACAGATCTTTCATAGTCTATGAGCTTATACAGCCCACGACATAAAATGCCAGAAGCAATAATCACATCGCCATTTGAGAGATCATGGACTGTACACCTGTCATCAACGAATTTCACAACCAAGACAATCTTGGCTAATGTAGAAACTGATAACAGGTTCTTTCTGATCCCTGGCACAAATAAAGCATCTGACAAAGTGAAAGAACTACCATCAGCAGCAGTCAGAATGATCTTACCAACTCCCATAACAGGATAAGAGGAGTTATTGGCGCATGTGACAGTATTCCCTGTAGGGGCAGGCTCGAGTGAAGAGAAGAAACTGCGCTGCGAGGTAATATGTTTAGTCGCCCCACTGTCAAAGTACCAAACATCTGAGTCTACTGCAGACATGCACTGATCATGAGAAGATGGGTCAAAACTGCAGATAGTAGTAAACGCCCATTCTTCATCCTGCACAAGATTTGCAGACTCTGTTTTTGGTGTAGAGGCCTCTGCAACAACCATTCCAGCCTCTTTCTTCTTTGCCTCTTTAGCAGCCAGTTTTGGACAGTTCTTTATAATATGATCATTTCCTTTACAGTACTTGCAGAACAATTTCTGCTTTTCTGATTTCTTCTCATCTTTATCCTGGTTCTTCGATTGTGCAGCATTTGCAGATTTCTGCTTACTAGTAGAAGAGCTCCATTTTCCTTTGCCCTTCTGACTAGCCAGGAAAGCTTGATCTGCAACACGCATAATGGACCTGTTCTGCCTGGACTGATCTTCCTGCAACAGAACAGAGACTAATTCCTCAAATGACAAGGCATTCGGATTGCCTTTCATCATCAACCGAAGAGTAGAGGCAAAACTCTGATATGAATCAGGAAGACCATTCAGAACGGTCTGCACAAGTGAGCTATCTGGTATAACCTCATCACCAGAAATCAATTGTTCCTTCAGGTCTTTGATCTTTGTAAGAAAACTGTCCATAGAAGCACCTTCATTCATGTGCTCACTCTCCAACTGTTTTCGGAGGTAAGCAACACGAGCCTCATTCCTAGCCTGGTACAAAGTGGTAAGTGTATCCCAAGCATCCTTTGCTGTTCTGCAAGAGCGAATGTGAGGAATAATGGCACGTTTGAGAGACAAAGCTATCAAGGCATGTGCCTGGGCATCTCTGCCATCCCAACGAATCTGCTCTGCAGTAGGTGCAACAGAAACAGAAGCACGAACAGGAATCTGCAGAATATCATCTTCGACACCATCTTCATCAGCTCCAACACCTGTATTTGTAGTACCTGTCGTTACAGGTGTAACAGGACGTCTTTCTTGTTCTTTGGAATACACAATCATATACCACTAGGAAATTATTAGGTCTAGTTCCATCCTTAAAAAAGGGACTTAGACCAAAGTTAACAAAAAAAATATACTTGCTCCTTTTTATCATCCCAAACACAGGATGGAGTGCCAAGCTAACGTCATCCCCAAAAACACAATTGAGGATATTGAAGTTCAATACATTGATTTCAACTTTTATTAATTCACTCATTGAATTAGAGTAAAATAAGATAAATTAGAAGTTGTTAATCTTGCCACAACTCATGCTACCCAACAATCTAGGATTTGTTTGAGGCTTACACTTGAATTTCATAAGTCCCCTTTGTCATTATTAACCAATATTGTTAATTTCTTTGTCAAGGTCTACACAATCATGCAGGGTTTAAACCCTCACTTTATGAGCATAGGATTATCCTCACACTAGACACCATCCCTATATCACAACAACAACAATGAATGAGACTAAACTGTACTAAATTGGTTAAAGGAGCATCATATTGATTTGTCAAAATAGGATTTATTATCCCCATCAAATATCAAGAATGGGTTTCATAAATTCTCACTATGTTAAAGAAAAATAAACAACTACGTATTTTTGTAGATTATCATAAACTAAATGTTCCCCCTTATCCTTTTTGGATTGTATGTTTGATGAAGTTGCTAGCAGAAAGATGCTCATATTTTTTGATGGATATACTGGGCACAAACAAATATGGATGAAATATATGTTACCAGAACCACATTTCTTAAGCATAAGGGGGTTTTCCCTACACAATGCAACTAGTACTTTTCAATGATGTATATAGGAGATATTTTCCCCTTATTTCATTGGCTTCATGAGGGTCTTTGAGGTAGTTTTTATCATCTTTATAGCATGTCCTTCCTTCTCATCTTAGCCCCAATTTTGACAAATTTCATCCAAACAACACTAGGGGAGAGAGATAGAGAGATAGCAAGAGAGAAAAAGATAGAGAGAGAGAGAAGGGGGAGAGAGAGATAGAGAGAAGGATAAATTGAGAAGGAGCAAGAGAAATAGAGAGATAGAGAGAGATAAAGATAGAGATAGAGAGAGATGAAGACAAAACATAAGAAGAAATGAGATGAGAAAGAAACAAAGGAAAAGATGGAGAGAGAGAGGGAGAGAGAGAGAGAGGGAGGGAGAGAGAGAGAGGGAGAGAGAGCTAGAGAGAGACAAGAGAAGAGAGATGAAAAGGAGAGAGAGAGGGAGAGACAGAGACAGAGACAGAGACAGAGAGAGAGATAAAAAAAAATCAAAGAGTGTTTGTGTGTGTGTGTGTGTGTGTCCGAGAGAGAAAGAGAAAATGCATACACAAATGTGTATATAAATATATGCATGCATATTGATACTTCCATTCAAGCATACTTAAATCTTATGCATCCACATGCATGCAAATATGCACACACCCATATACATATTTACACATACACACACACACACACACACACACACACACACACACACACACACACATATATATATATATATATATATATATATATATATATATATATATATATATATATATATATATACATACATACATACATACATACATACATACATACATACATACATACATACATACATACATACATACGTACATACATACATACATACATACATACATACATGCATACATAAATACATACATGCATACATGCATACATGCATACATGCATACATGCATACATACATACATACATACATACATACATACATACATACATACATACATACATGCATACATACATAAATACATGCATACACACATACATACACACACACACACACACACACACACACACACACACACACACACACACATATATATATATATATATATATATATATATATATATATATATATATATATATATATATATATATATATATATATATATATATATATATATATATATATATATATATATATATATATATATATATGCATACATATAGCTATGTATACATTCACATATATAAGATAAAGAAAGATATATGCATGTATATTGTCACAAGGAAGGAGATAAGGAAGAGAGCTCACACACACACTCACAATCAAAGAGAAGCACACACTTAGATTAAGGCAAGGAAGAATGATCTTCTTCTTCTTCTTCTTCTATTACATAAAAAGGAATGTACAAGAATGACCTAAAAACAAGAATACAAAAAGTGGAATATATAAAGATCAATACATAAGGAAAAAACCTAATGTTCATGAATGAGTGAGCTGGCAAGGATCAAATGTGCCATCACTCTCGGTAGATAAATCTAATAGATCTCAATGAAGTATCCGTGACATATATCAGCGTGACCACTATACATGTCAGATAAACGAAAAAATGATATGTGTCATCTTGGATCATCACATGTTGAGTTTGATATCTCAACACTCACCTTCAAGCTCAACGTCATGTCCTCTAATCCAAGCACTTCTGAAACTTCTTTAGCTTCTTTGCTTCAAGTGCTTTAGTGAAAATATCAACAACCTTCTCATCTATTCTCACATAAACAAAATCAATATCACCTGCTAATACCTTTTCTATGATGAAATGATAATGTACCTCGATATGCTTTGTTCTAGCATGAAAAATAGGGTTGAGTGCTAATTGTGTACCGCTAAGATTATCACAATAGATAGTGATAGGCTTTTGCACTTCCATACCTAAATCTACAAGTAGCATCTCCAACCATGATGCCTCACATGCTTCCATTGCAGCACCTCTATACTTAGCCTCCGTACTCGACAGAGCAACAGTGGGTTGCTTCTTGCTGCTCCATGTGATAGCTGCACTCCCAAGTGAGAATAGAAAGCCACTAGTAGATCTTCTATCTGGAATGCTACGAGCCCAATCTGCATCGGTGTATCTCTGAACCTGCAAATCTACACTAGCTTCATAAAACAATGCATAATCCAAAGTAGCACTCGTATAATGTAGAGCGCACTTTAGAGCATCCAAATGTGGCTTCCTAGGAACCTACATAAACCATCTTTCAAGTCCAACAGTATAGCTTAAGTCAGGCCTTGTAATTGTGAGATATATAAGACTTCCCAAAATTTTCCTGTACATAGTAGCATTTTCCAATGCTTCACATGATGTAGTATCCAACTTCAAATTATGATCTAATGGCAAAGAAATCAGCTTACAATCAGCCATACCATACTTTTGTAACGTATTCAAGGCATATCACCTTTGCCACATCCATATACCTGTTTCTATATGTATAAACTCAATGCCCAAGAAGTAGCACATCACACCAAGATCTTTCATGTTGTTAGCAGCCGGTGTGAACGAGCTACTTCCATTGTAATTTCAATTCTCATTTTCAATGTAATTGAATGGAGGCTTACGGAGATATCAAGAGTTTTTGGAAATTGTTAATTCCATTATTCTATATTTCAGAAGTTCAGAATGGTGTGAAGCCCCTACCCCTTTTACGAAGAAGTACGGTGCTGTATCTTACAGACGGATTTTGGAAGTGAAGAATACGGAATAAGCAGATATGTAGAACGGTGGAGGATGAAGTCTGTATTTCTGAAGTCACAGTGTAGTGTTACTATAATGTAGTCTCCTTCATATCTTGAAATCAAAATTTTATTCTATTGTGCAGAAGATATGATTCTATGTACATTGTGTATGATGGATTGTCTCTGTGTGCAATCAATATTATTGTAAGGGATGGAACAAAAATGCATGTTTACGAGTATTTTGTATTCATAAATCCCCATTCCTGAACTTGTATATTAGGGTACTGTTAGTTTGAAGGCGACCAGTACACTAAACATATGGCAACCCCGATGGGATGGGGTAATAGAGTACAACACAAAGTGGATTGATTGCTGATACAAAGTGGCGAAGAGTACTTACAAAAGGCTCATCATCACGATTATCTAGACAAATTCGTGCAGTAGACACTCGCAACATTGAAGTTTGACGACATTCCTCTTGAGGATGCAATTAATATTATAGAGGAGGTACAGTTTTGGGTGGAAACCGAAGTTTTACCCCCCAAGCTTTTGAAGGATCTAGTCTTTGAGTGGAAGGATGGTAAATTAGCTAAAGTATTGTGGCACAGGGAATTTAGCAAGATCGACCAGCAAAACCACTTGCAGGAAGAGAAATACCCTGTGGAAGAAGGTCAAAGCGAAGACAATGTAACCCTGCCAGAATTGCAGTTAGCTTTAATACCCTTACCTCAAACCACTACCTTACAGACGCTTGGTAACTCGATGGCGAACAGGCACCCATTACCAATGTTAAACTATACTCATTTTCGTGGGCGAGTGGATGAGGATCTAGTTGTGCACATATGGACATTTGAGAAACAGTACTTATGTAATCATCGTAATATGCATGACAATCGGCACAGATTTCAGGTGTTTCAAGCCACGTTAGTCGGCAATGTAGTAAACTGGCTTATTGAGTGATGTAGTAAACTGTGGCGTTTTTAAAGTGATTTTGAACTGTTAAGAGTGTTTTGGAGTTACATTCTTCACTTCAGTATATGCTACAGAAAGGGACGGTTGAACAGTATGCATTGGATTTTAGATCTATGCTGCGGCAATTTTCGACAGATAAATGTCCTACTGAGGAAATGTTAATAGAATTCTTTATTGACGGACTTCAACCACCCATTAAAGAAAAGATATATATGTACACACTCGACCAATCTCGTACGTTAGATCAGATTATTGACTTAGCGATCAGGATGGATCGGAAGATGCAATTTGCCAATTTGGGCTCTGAGAAGACTAATTTGGTATTCAAGAAGGGTGCGATCCCAGAGAAGCAACTATATTGCCTACAGTGCAGGAATGCAGGCCACATTATGGCTCACTATGCGCTTAACCAGGTATTTTGTCCCATTTGTAACAAAACTAATCACAGTTTGGAGGAATGTCGCTTTAATGCACGGAATACCTTGGTGGCTACTGCACAAGTAGAGGTACCTTCTTGGAAAGAGAATTTAACAGGGTATAAGCCCCAAGTTTCTACTAGATAATGGAAGAATGGTTAGGATGCTAGACTTTTAGGACCATCTCAATATTCGAATTTATAGCAATTTCCAGAGCAGCGACGTGGCTTCCGGCAAAAGAGACAAGAGTTTGGCAAAGGATGGGTATTTCAACAACCTGGGCCAGGTAACCCTTGTACTAATCATTCGATTTAGTGTCAATTTTGTCTACAATATGGTCATAAATGGTGGGAATGTGAGGAGGCTAAGGAATATGGTCAACGGAAGCAAGAAGCGAAGCTTAAGGCACCTATGGCCAATGTGGTGACTTTGGAGTGTTTGGAGCCATCAACATCAGTAGTCACCCGGTCTCAGAAAGAGTATTCAAGTGGACAGAAATCGGATTATTTAACTCCTATAGAGAAAAAACAAACTTTAAAGAAGGTAGTACAATGGGCTATGGAGTACCTGTTGCACTACGTTGACTCTCCACTATTTCCAGCAGAATCTTCTGGAAAGAATCATATAAAAAGTACAATTGGTACAGAATCTGAAGAAATCTTGCAAGAGCCATCGATGGGTACTAGACCGCATACAAGTCTAAAACAAAAAAAAAGGTTCGGATGGGTGGAAGTAAGGGTATAAGATTACGAACCACCAATAAATAATGATTATTGTGAAATTCTCCAGGAATCACACATCAAACTGTCGTTAGGGGCGCTCTTGGAACTAGTCCCAGCATTCCTGACACATTACTACAACAACTATAGAAGAAATGTACACCTTTTGAAAATCTGGAACCCTCAATCTATACGGTAAGGAATGTGTCAGACCAAATCGTGGATTATGCGGTTCCTATGATTACAGTACAATATAAAAATAAAGTTATTCCAAAGGTTTTGATTGATGGGGGTTCCAATATCAATATTGCATCTACCACCACGTGTAAGCAGATGGGTTGGAATAGAATTGACCCAGCTCCCTTCTTTGTTCGGATGGCAGACCAATCAAGGGTACAACTAGTGGGGCTGGTCAAAGATATCCCTATTCATATTGCACAGGTTCTATTTAATATTACATTTGTTGTATTGGAACTGAAGGGGAAAAACTTAGATTATAACTTATTATTGGCCCAGCCATGGTTGCACAATTCTAAACTTCGATAGAATTGGGATGAAAAGACAATTACTTTCCGAAGAGGTCATGCCAAGTTTTTTGTTCCTTTAGATGAAGAGCACCATCGCCTTCCAGAGCATAATACAATGTTAGCAAAGCCTCCACATATGCTGGATGGGCTCGACGAAGATGAGGAACAACAATTCTTGGAAGCAAACTTACTCTCGTTCGGGGTGGTTGATGTCAATTCTGTCATTAGTTTCGAATGGGATTGTATGACGGCCAAGGTGTGTACGGTAACTCTGGAATCATAGGAAGAGGATATCATTGAATCAGTGATCAAAGACCCTATGGAGAATGATCGAATACATGTGGAAGAAAATTCTTTAGAGGTGGTCAATTTGGGGACTACAAAAGAGCCTAAACCAGTTCGAATGTAATCGAAGCTTGCTCTAGAATCCTGGATGGCCTTGATTGCTTTGTTGCAATAGTACAAGGATGTTTTTTCTTGGACATATTCAGACATGAAAGGTCTGGATCCAAAGCTTTATCATCACTGGATTTTGCTTAAACCAGATGCTACTCTAGTGATGCAGCAGTGGTACAAAATGAACCCTAATTTTGTAGAACAGGCCAAACATGAATTGGGCATTGTTCCAATTAGAAATCCGGAATGGGTCTCCCCCATAGTGATTGTTCCGAAGAATTATAAATAGTTACGAATTTGTGTGGATTACAGGAAACTAAATGCGGCCAATATACGAGATCCTTTTCCCTTACTGTTTTTGGACAGTATGCTTGATGAGGTTGCAAGAAGGGAAATGTATTCATTTCTCGATGGGTTTAATGGCTATAATCAAGTCCGGATGGTGGACACAGACATCCCAAAAACTGCCTTTATTACAAATTGGGGAGTCTTTGCGTGTACTATCATGTGGTTCAAATTATGGAATGTGCCAAGTACTTTCCACTACTGCATGCAACAAATCTTTGCCTCGTAGCTTACTTCATTTGTGCACATTTTTTTGGATGATTTCTTTGTTTCGGGCACCATGGAAGCTCATTTGGAACATTTGCGAGCTTCTTTTGATTCCTGTCAGCAAGTTCACCTCTGTTTGAACCCGAATAAATCAACTTTTGCAATTAAATGCGGTGAATTATTGGGCCATGTCATTTTGAAAAAGGGCATAGTAGTGGATCCAGATAAGGTCAAAGTCATTCTAGAAACTCCTGCACCCCGCAATCCAAAGGAAGTATTATGGTTTTTGGGTCAGGTGTGATGGCATGGCAGGCACTTATGGGTTCTTGCTCATAGAGCCATTCCCTTAAACAAGCTGGTACATGTGAAGCCGGCAGATTTTGTCTAGACATCTGAAGCACAAATAGTGTTTGAGCGCTTACAAAAAATGCTAGCCACCGCACCATTACTGAAAGCTCCTGACTGGATCTAATCATTTCATGTATTTGTGGATGCTTCACATGGAAGTGTCTTGATGCAAAAGGAGGATCGTAGTTGGTTCTACCCTGTGTACTATGCTAGTCAGTGACTCACAACTGCTTAACATAATTATTCAACGATGGAACATGAATGCTTAGGTCTAATCTATTCAATCAAGAAGTTCCAACATTACTTGTTGGGTCACACATTCACTTTTCATGTGATCACAATGTGCTATTATATTTGGTTAAACAACAGAATTTGGTAGACCGCCTTGCTTGGAGTTTACAAGAATTTGAATTTGATATGTTCATCACCCTGGAGCTAGTCATGCTATTGCAAACTTTCTCTCACGCATCGATCATGGGGAACCTCCTGATGGAGTTGATGATTCTCTTCCAGATGTAGAAATTTTTTCGGTAGTCGAAGTGGAGACTGCACCTCTCATCTACTCCACATGGTATGAGGAAATGCTCAGTTTTCTTGAGAATGGAATTGCTCCCTTCTACTTAAGTTCCGCAGCATGAAAAAAACTTGGCCTTTGTAGTTGTCGGTTTACTGTTATTATGGGTCAACTATATCATAAGGACCCAACCGGCATTTGGATACACTGCATTCCTCCACACAAGGTGCAGGCCATCATTTTGGAGGCTCATGCTGGCGAAGTGGGCAGACACTTCAATCATTCGATTATGGTGCAGAAAATTCAGCAGTCTGGATTATGGTGGCCAACTACGTACTCGGATGTGCAACAGGCCATATGAAATTGTAATCCCTGCCAATGCACTGGAGAACCTTGTGATAGTCAGCACTTTTCGTTGTAGCCGATTTCTCTCCTCAAACCTTTTCAAAAATGGGGTTTGGACTTCGTTGGTCCTATCAAACCACCTGTTGCACATACCTGAGCTCTATATATTTTAACCTGTACGGATTATTGTACACGTTGGGCTGAAGTATGGGCAACTAAACAAGCTACTGCACAAACTGTAGCACAAAAATTGCATAATAATATCTTTAAACGTTATGGATTACCACTAAAATTAGTTTTTGATCGGGGAACTCATTTTTTGAATCAGTTGATTGCTGAACTCACCACTGATTTCCAAATTAAACATAAATTTAGATCCCCCTATTATCCTCAGGTGAATGGATTAGCTGAAAGCACTAACAATGTGTTACTGCATATGCTCCAAAACTTGTTGCTTGATTCAATGAATCAGTGGAAAATTATGCTCCCCATAGTCCTTTGGGCTTACAAAACAGCTTATAAAGTTTTGATCGGTAGTACACCTTTCAAATTTCTCTACAAGCAAGAGGCCATACTACCCTTTGAATTTACGATACCCGATCTCTGAATTACAGTGCTAAAGCAGTTGGTTCCAGAGGAGTCTTTTGCATACAGAATGGACAATTGAGGCGATCAGATGAGCAGCATTATCATAGCTTTTTACTGCTCTATGAAGTTTAGAGTCGTCAGAAGATGTGGCATGATCGCAATCTTCGAACTAAGATTTTTTTACCGGGGGATGTAGTTCTGTATTTTCACTCCAAAATGAAGAGAAAGATGGTTAAACTGAAATTACGATGGACTGGTCCATTCTGAATTCATGAAATGAGCGGTCTCGATTCATTTCGATTGGCTACGTTGACTAGGGAAGTTCTCCCGACTATCATTAATGGGTCTAAATTAGGGCCCTATCAGTGTTCTCCTTAAATTAAAAAAAAAAAGATTTCTAAATAAAAATATTATCATTGAATACATCGGATCGTGGAATCTCAGGCATGATGTGCAGTTAACTACTTAACATGCAATCGTACAGGCAATCAATGAACGATGACGGCCACAATGTTCAAATCTGATGATTGTTTCTTATTTTGAGAGCTAGAATTCAGTTCAGATTTGTGAGTTACGATTCCTTAATGAGTAATCATGGCGTAGACTTGTAGCTCTTTACATAGGCAGGTCGTGCATAAAAGGCTGCACACTTTGCCAAATTCGGCTTATTTGGCAAGTTTGCATACAGAGCGACTACAGTGAACAGAGGGATTGTGCATTGGAACAACAAAGTAGAAGACCAGAAGTATAGCTATGGCGATCTCCTTTTCTGATTGTCACCTTCTATACATCCCAGAGAAGTTGTCACAAGAGCAGAAGGATTGGTTCGAGTGTAGAGGACTCCTGTAGAGCGCAATGCTAGACTGGCATAGCATTCAACCTCATCCCCAGGCGAAAGATATTGCCATGGAGATAGCAAGGCAGACGGATGACAACGACATCAACTCACAAGATATTAGTATTTGCATTGGCCAAGAAGTATAACAATTGTCAGCGACACTAATTGCTGAACGATTTCATGTGGCTAGTGCAGGCATCATGTCGAGCACAGAGTCTGTCGATGTTGCACAGATATGCACATTGCTCAGCAAACCCTGTTCAGGTGAATACAGGTTTGCATAGTTGTTGGACCACAACCCATTGAAATTGGGAATGTTATTAATGACAATGATTTTTAACTTGTAAGCTAAGCATTACAAAATATCCTCACAGCTCTATGCCTTCGTGAAGGAATCTGCGAAGACACAGGTAAACTGGGCGAAAATCATTTTTCGGAAGCTGAAAAAAGAAGTCCGCAAATTGTTCCAACGTATTGGTTGAGCAATGAACGCAGTACTAGACTTCAAGGTGGGAGTAGTTTTTACTTTGCTTTTTACGACTCCAGAGTACTTACCTCGAGAATACATAGTATGCTCAGGTAAGGTTTTTTACAAATTTTGAAGAAAAGAGCGGTAGAGCGGAAATCCATAGGTAACTCTTCTTAGGAGTAGGTGGAGACAGAGGTTCATGAAGAGGAGGAGTCCATAAGGTGGCAGACGGTGGAGAATCAACAGAGAGAAGCAGAGAGAAAAGCAAAGGAAGAAACAGAATGAAAAGCAAAGGAAGAAGCAGAGAGAAAAGCACAGGAAGAAGTAGAGAGAATGGAAAGAGAGGAAGAGGCAGCACAGAATTAGGAAGAAGAAGAGAGACAACGACACGTAGAGGAAGAGGAATCTTGGAGAAGAGAAGGGGAAGAAAGGGAAAAAAGGGCTGCCGAGGAGGAGAGACATCGGAAGCAACTACAGGAACAAGATGACCATTCTAGAGGTTTGTTGGCAGTAGCTAGAGGCATAGAAGATGCGGAAGCATGTAAAGACAGAGCATAATGAAGTAGCAGGGAGCCAGTCGAATCATTTTTTCAAATAAATATATTTCAAAATACTTTTCAAAAACCTCCAACAGTGATTTTCATCACTTTTGTACCATATGTAACATAGAAAAACCCTTTTTGTAATTTGTAGCTCCATTTTGTGCAAGCCGAGGAGTCCTCGAGCTTGAGGAGCTTAGGTAGAATGAGCGTACCAATTTTGGTTATTTTTAGACATCGTTTACCCTTTCAAATAGCATCTATAACCTATTTTTTAACTCTGCCGATCACTAGATATGAAACCGGTCAAAACTACTCTAGAATCTATAAAAATAGCTAGAGAGCTCATTTTTTGAGGTTACTTAGTGTTAGCTAGTGTAGAATTGTACGAGCTAGAGTGAACTTGAGCTTGTAAGAGTGTTCTTGAGCAATAGAGTCTAATTCTCACCTTCCATTGTGTCTTTCTTGTCTCTTCATTGTGTGTGTGTATGTGTGTGTGCATCTCTATGCTTCTCACCATCACTCTCACTTCATCTCATATTCATGATCTTCATATCACTCCTATCTCTTCCGCAGATTGACATTAAAGAGGTGGAGCTTCTTAATGTGGTTCTCACCATTGTGCTAGAGCAACACCAAATTTGGCGCCGTTGCCAGGGATCGAGTCTAGGACAAATGTGTGATGGTAAGAGTATAGCAAGAACTGGTGTTGGAAGGTAAAAATTTCAGTTTTTGTTGTTGTTTTTACTTAGTTTTTTTGGGTTTTTCACCTTCCCCACACTCCATCTTCATCACCGCATCATCTTCTTCCACTTCAAAAAAATCAAAAAATTCACCATATCCACCCATTCTCCTCATTTCCCCTCATTTGTGCATGCAAGAGAGTGAGAGAGAGCTTTTGTGCTTGCATGTGCTTTTGTGTTTTTGAGTTTTCTTGCAGGTGTAGAGCTCTAGAGCATCAGGAAAGCTTCCAAACGGTAAAAATGTACTTTCTGTCAGATTTTTGTCATTTGTGTCAGACCATCGTGATGGTCTGTCAACTTCAACATTTTTGGTAAGCGAGTTCTCCAAGAGGTAGGCGACACTAGTGCATACACGGATCCACAAACGCTTTGCAAAAATTCATAGTTTGGTGGACCATTGCGATTGGCTCAGACCATCACGATTGGCTCAGACCATCACGATTGACTCAGACCATCGCGATTGTGTCACACCATTGCGATTGGTTTACGCCATCGCGACGGCTCGGCCGAACCATCACGACGGTTCACTTGAACCATCGTGATGGTCCTTGACCATCACGACAATCCTGTCGACCCCACGCCATCGCGATTGGCTCATGCCATTGCGCTGACGCTGCCACGTGGCAAGCCAGACCATCGCGACGATACCCTCAGACCATCGCGATGCCTCGAAATTCGAACCATCGCGATTGGCTCAAGCCATCGTGCCTCATGACCATCACGATGGGCTCACGCCATCGCGATTGTCGCATTGACCGTTGACCGATGCCATCGCGATTGCTCATCGATTAGACCATCACAATAGTTCATCCACGCCATCGCGATCATTCACTTCACGCCATCGCGACAGTTCGCTCCATCCGACCATCGCGATTGTGCCACGCCATCATGACGGTTCACCTGGACCATCGGGACGGTCTCAGACCATCACAATTGTCTCAGACCATCGCGATCGTCCACCCCAAATGCCAATTTTAGGGTTTCAAATTTTGACCAATTTTGGGGCTATTTTTTGCAAATTTTTGGGTGATTACACTCATAGGAGACCCCTTAGCTCATATTTGGAGAAAAACCTATTTGTTAGATTTTACCCCCGAGGGCCTGAACACTCATATCTTTTTCATCCGAAGTCCATTTTTTGAGCTTTATAGCTCGTTAGAAAGCTCTTTGCGAGTAGAGAAGATAAATTGAGGTTGACCATCTTTGGGACTAGAGAAGCCAGGGGGCATTAAAAATTTGGGCCAAGGAGAAGGAACTTTAAAGGTGTATATACACAAGTGCTTGATCATCCGTTTGAGAATTGGTCTAAACATTGAATTTTTATAGGTCTAGCAAGGACAAGCAAGGGCAATCAAAGCAAGGTAGTGAAGAACGTCGGGCTTGGGAAGTGCGACTTCTTGGGCATCAAAGCACTCAAAGCAGCTGACTTGAGGTTGGAAGATTACTCAACCCCCTTAGTCAATTATTAGCTTAGGCTAAACAATAGCATTGTGGATTAGATTAACAACGATAGGAACGCATCAAGTTCAAGAGCTTTAATTCTTCAAGTCCAAGACTAAAGTAAAGGTGTGTGATACGAAAACCTAAAGGAAAGAACTTAAGTCTAATGGAACGAGAACTCAAAAGTACCACAGAAAGTCGATTACTGACGCATACAGTTAGACAAGACAAGAACTTAAAAGCATTTTAAAAAAATCAAACAAAAAAGAACAAAGAACCATTGACGATCAGAGAGTGCCACTAAGTAAATTCATGAACCTTACATCGGGCAAGCATATAGGTAAGTCAGAGCAACGAAGCCTTAGATCATCAGAAGCAAGTGTAGGAACTACTAAACGATCGTGGGCACAACAATTGAATAGTTGTTATCCCTACGAGTTGAGCTCATATACGAGTGAATCAGAAATGGCTTTTAGCACAAAAAGACCAGACGGAGGGTCAAACGTACCATATTTAGAAAGATCTGAAGGACCCTATAGAACTCAATTTAGAATTTCTCCGAACCAACCACTTAGGTGCTCGCATCTATGAGGATGGTTTGCGAAGACAAGTGGTGCAAATGCACAATCTTGATCAACCCATTGGATTGGAACGTAGAGTGGTGAAATTTGAGAGAGATGCGTACATAGACAAAGAAGGAACGATGTACATCTTAAGTACTTAGCCAAACAATACCAATGAGTTCGGCGTAATTCAATTAGAGACGAAAGCCAAAGCCCAAGGAAAAGAACCATTAGAAGAACCTAGGACACCTAGAGGGAAATCTGTACTGACACGAGTACTAGTTCCACATTGGACCCCTCAGGATAATAGAAGCATAGAATTATTCCTAAACAAAGAGATAGATGAAGCATTTTGGAGGTATAGAATGGAACAACCTAGTGAGGTAGGCTCCATCATAATCTACAAATTCAAGGACCCGGATACACCTGGAAAGGTTGTATACCTGGATGAAACTTTAGAAAGAGTATTTGTGGTACCAGACCAAGCAAGAAATACATACACATGGAGAGGCGAGCTAGTATTCCCTCCATCACGAGCTAATCTAAACGCGAGCCAAGAAGGGGCTGGAACATCCTCAGCCCATGGCACTCAAAGAGAGAAAAACAAAGAAAGACCGGAAGTAAGTTTCAATCATCAGTTAGGGAGAGATAGAACCACCATAGACACGGACAGAGTGGATAGACAAAGAGAACAGAGAATACTAGGTGGTAGAGATGATTTTCCTCTACCTAGACCACATGAGCACCCAAGAATATTAAGACCCACTCAGTTAGTAAAATCCATGAAAAACTACTTTTATGGGATAGGAGATCCTTATGATCATGTTGTAGAATTTAAGCAAGTGCTACGAGCAGAGCAAGTAGAAGACATGTTTACGCAATACAATGCATTTGGACTAACGTTAAAGAATACAACTTTAACTTGGTTCCAACCATTGCAACAAAGGCAATTTAGAGACATCCATCACTTTTTAGAGTCATTGATTACGGAATTCTCTAAAAGTGGAATCAGACATGATACGTCGTCATTGATTCATAGTTTTAAACAGACCCCTCAAGAAACAGTTAGACTTGCAGGACGTAGGTTTAGACAATACGTTGAGAGATGTCCAATGCAAGAGTTACCCTCACATGCCAAGCAAGTGTCCTTGTTTTTAGATGGCCTCTTGAGCTCTAAACTACGCTCATATGTGTACTTGAAGGAACCCAGAACGCTAGAGCAGTGTGTAAGAATTTGCATAGACATTGAAGACAACTTAGGAGATGAGTTGGAACTCTCAAAAGTCTATAAGGACTCAAATTGTTCATCTCTAGCATCTTCAAAACTGTCTAGCTCGATAGAAGACCTAGCAGGTGGCCCAGAAACTAGGAGTTTCTAGCAAACAGATGCCAAGGTTAACAACAAACAAGCGTTGTTACACCTGTGGTGGTGATCATATGGCAAATGTGTGTCCCAATGCAACACAACCACAAGCCAACCCTAGTGGCCAGTACTGTACGATTGAGAGACGATACACGAATCATACGGCTCAAGACTGCCCATACAATAAACAAGCAGTGTATCAAGGCCAATACAATGCTCAGCCTCATTACTATAGACCTCCTCAGAACTATCCTTATTAGGTCAACCTGTCTTAGCTCAGCAGTCACCCCCCGCCAGCTAATGTCATCTTAGTTAAATATGTTGCTGCAAAAGAAAACCTCAATAGGGCTTTAGTTCCCTCTTCACCCTTAATTACAGAGAGTGACCCTAACTCAAACAGTTTTGACTCTACTCATGTAGATAGTCTGCCTGCATATTACACGGAGTCACCTGAACACGTGGAGACATATCATTACGATAGTCCACCATTGGAACCTAGTTGGGAGCCCGACTATGCTAACGTGATGTACACGAACCCAAATCCGCGGCCCCAATTGAGACAACAAAGACCACAGGGCCCTAGAGGACCATGCTTTAGATGCCAAGGAGATCATTTCATAAAGGATTTTCCACATCCTCCGATAGCAAGACAGTCTCAATATTATAACATACAAGGCTTTTCTGCCGATTGTGGTAAAGAGCATGTCATAAAAGACTGTCCTAAGAACCCCGCTAATGCTTCAAATGTGATACCCATCAATGTGATAGGTATTGTACACAATGCCGATGTATCCAATCCTACATATGTGCCTATTCAAGCTGTAACAAGAGCCCAGGTGCTCTTACAAAATCAACAACTTAATCAGGAGAAAATATCCGAAACTAGTGAAGTTGGAGAGTCTAGCAGTAAAAAGACAAAATCTTGGAAAGATTCTTGAGAAAGAATCAAGAGAAAGTGGAGTAAAAGGATAACTGAATTGGAAGGAAGTCTCAAGGAATCTAGAGCCAAAATCCTAGAATTGACTTCACAAGAATCCAATCACGAGAACCCAACTCAGAAATCAGGATCAGTTCTCGCGGAACCCATACCAGAAAACCTAGACATGATGTTTCGTGCATATCAGGCTAGATTAAAAGAAGGACCCTAGATAACTGAAATGAGTAAGAACTACCCATGAGCAGATCTAGAAATCGAGAGGACTAAACTTTGCATGAAGATGGTAGAATTAGCACAAGCTATGTTTGAAGCCTCTAGATATCTTAATTGGAACCACATGGCAAAACCCGAATTACACTTTCAAGGATTAATGGAGAGGCTAGAATACTTGATTGATAGCAAAGAGAAAAAGAATAAGCATAGGAACCCTATTGCTTCGAAGACACAGGAAAAGAATGCACCATCCCTGTCTCAAGTACCCAACACAGAGGGTGAAGACAAGCCAGGACCTTAGGTTCAGAACAACATCCACGAACTCTTCAAGACCCATCTTATGCACCTGTAGTATTTCCAGACAAAGAATTCGAACCCCATGGTTGGGCAGAAATCCTAGCAACCATGGATGTAGCCATCAATGAAGAACAATGGACACCCCACTGCGACGAGGATGGCTATGACATTTCAGTCTTCACAATAGAGCCAATTGTTGATGTCGACGTGACAAAAGCTTGACAAACTAAGCTATGGAATATTGCCACGCCACAACAAGAACTAAGCTAGAGTGATGTTAGAACACCTCTATAATCATCAATAGCTTAGCAAGTTTCCTGAAACACAATATCACCGAAACTTCACCGGACTGATACCAGACTGTCACCGTAATCTCACCGTAATTGTACCAGAATGTTACCGGAATCAACTGCAATTCTGTTTGTAGTTACTTCAAATGATTGTAATTGAAGTAAGGAAGTAATACCTGAGCTTCCTTCAGTGAATGAACTTTATCTGAAGTTTGAAGAAAAACTTCACCAGTTTTGGATGCCTTTACAGTCAGACACTGTACCATGTGTACATGTCCCGTTTTATAAAACTCTTTTGATCAGTTTGTAGCTGAGACTTCTAGCTTCAAGATGAGCTATGACTTATGAAAACCTTTACACTGTACTGCGAGATCTAACTTGCAAAAGTACCGTAAAACATGTACTGAGATAACTATGACTGTTAACTAACTTTCACAGTAAAATGAAATCACTTAGATTTCTTCACACAAGAAGAATGCGCTCAAACTTTCCACACAAACATGTGTTTTCTATTAGAGAATATGTGTACAAAATGGTTTGGCCTTCCTTTGCTCACAGCCATGGAAAACTCTCCTATGCTGAGTAGTTTCTCCTTACCATCTCTCTCAGATGAATACCCGACTGTTCAGGTTCTATTATTCATCTCTACATACGCACACTTGCGTCTACTACAAGCGCTTCTACATCCACTATTTCTTCTCACATCTAAACACTCTTTCAACTCTCTTATATACATTTTTGATCCGAGAAAGAACTCATAATTCTGGAAGTTTCTATGTTGTATATTACAAGCGTGAATTTGTCCCTTCACTAAGGCTTTGATTTTTCTGAATGCTTTGTTTCTGCTTCTCTTTGTCTTTTCTTCATCTTTCATATGTCTTCAGGTCTTTATGTCTAATTAATGAGTGAATCTTCAACAGCTCCCCCTCAATCACTAATTAGCTTCCTCTGATCTTTCATATATTCTTCTTTTCTTTTATTCCTGCCATTTCTTTGAATCTGCTTGTCTTTACTCCATCCAAGCTCTTTGTCAGAATATCTGCAATCTGATCTTTTGTAGGAGTGTATACTATTTCAATCTCCTTCTCCATTACCTTTTCCCTCAGGAAATGATATTGAATCTTTATGTGCTTTGTTCTTGCATGAAATACTGGATTTGCTGCAAGATACAACGAACTCATATTATCTCCATGTATGATAGGTATACCTTGATCAATACCCATGCTTTTGAACAAGGTCTGCATCCATATCACTTCTTTAGCTGCTTCCACAAGTCCTTTATATTCTGCTTCCGTTGATAATAAAGCCACTATATGTTGCTTCTTTGAACACCAGCTGACAAGTTTATCTCCTAGGTATATCATATACCCATGTGTTGACCTTCTGTCATCTTGAATTCCTACCCAGTCTGAGTCACTGTATGCTCTCAGCTTTATATCTGATGTAAAAGGATAATATAATCCTTCCTTTATAGTTCTTTTGATATATCTAAGAACTCTTTGTCCTGTAACCCAATGTTGATCCTTCGGACAATGCATAAACTGTGAGAGAACTCCTACTGCATAACTAAGATCTAGTCTCTTCTAGTGCATCGAACTCTTCCTTCATTGCTTCTTCCCATTTTTTCTTACCTTTTGCTTCACTGTAATTCTGAGGTTCTTCATCTTCTTTTACTAATTATGCATAGTTTTTCTGAGTCAAATAAGAAGTATCATAGGAATACCTTGTTGGTTGTTTCCTTTTGTTTGACCTTCTTGGTTCATATTCTTCATGTGTATCTGTATACACTTCTTCATCAAATCTTGGTCCATCTTCATTCCTCATAGTTGATCCGATCCTGGATGTACTTGCCTGCATATAATCTTCATCTCCATTCACCTGCATATGTGATTTACCTTTTTCATTTCTTCTTATCTCATCTTCAATTGTTTCATCATTATACTCTTTATCTGCATACCAACTCTTTCCTTCATCAAATGTCACATCTCTGGAAACAATAAACTGTTTGGTTAAAGGACTCCATAACCTGTAACCCATCTGCTTTTCATCATATCCGATGAACACATATTTTTCAGCTTTTGGTTCAAGCTTATGTCTAAGTTGTGATGGTACATAAGCATAAGCAACTCATCCAAACACTTTGCAATGATCAAGTGTTGGTTTCTTGCCCCACCAAGCTTCATAAGGAGTCATCCTATTTAAAGTTGTACATGGTAATCTATTTACCAGATATGTTGCTGTATTTACAGCCTCAGCCCAAAGATAATTTGGAAAATTCTTCTCTTTTAACATTGCTCTTGCAAACTCAACCAGAGTTTGGTTTCTCCTTTCTGCTACTCCGTTTTGTTGTGGTGTATACCTGCAAGTTATTTCTCCCTGCATTCCACAGACAATCATTGAATTCTTGAGAAAAATATTCTCCTCCTCCATCAGACCTTAGTCTTTTGAGTTTTTGTCGTGTAAGTGTTTCAGCATATGCATGAAAATGCCTGAAAGCTCCTAATACTTCTAACTTCTCTTTCAAAACATAAAGAGTTATCCATCTTGTTGCATCATTAATAAAAAGAACATAATACCTTGAGCCACTGATAGATCCTTCTTTTGTTGGTCCCCATACATCTGTATGTATGAGGTCTAGCAAACCATCATGTTTGTAACCATTTTTTTGAAATGGTAACCTGTGTGCTTTTCCCATCTGACAGGCTTCACATTTGTGAATCATATGTTGATTCTTCATATTTGGTAATCGTCTTACGGATTGTTTCTCCACCATAGTTTTGATTCCTTTTTCATTAACGTGTCCTAACCTCTTATGCCAGAGATCCAATTCTGTAAACACTTCATCACCATGTGTGATTAAAGCTTGGCCAAGATTCCCTTGTACTTTAAGAGTAAAAAGTCTACCTTCCTTTTTACCATGGACAATTCGATTGTATCCATTTTCTGGATCTTCAACAAATACTCCTTCATTTGTAAATCTGACTTGAAAACCTTTTTCTACTATCTGTCCCACATTGATCAGATTCTTTGGGATTGTTGGAACATACAAAACATTTGTTAGCAGGTCAGCTCCATTCTTGCACTTTACTTTTCCAATTGCCCTTACATTATGTATTGTATTATCACCTGTTTGTACTATATGATTTGAAATCCTCCTTCCAGTTCTGATAACAATTCTATATTTCCTGACAAATGATTTGAACAACCAGAGTCAATATAGAATACCTTGAGGTCTTCATTCTCTGACATGCTTATCGAATTCATCATCAACGTTGTATGATTGTCATTCTGTGTATCATTCGCATAGTTGTAGTAGGTAGTGTTGTGAGACTGATTCTATCCCCAACTTCTTGCTCCACCTCTACCATATCTGCCTCTTTGACTTTGTCTACCTCTTTGATATCTTCTGCTTCTGCCTCTGCTATTGTTATTTTGATTCTGATTTGATCCTTGAGAATTATGCCAGCAATCATGAGCCAAGTGATTGCTTAATCCACAGATCCAACAAGACTTCTTGTTGTTATTATGATTACCTCTTCCTTTTGTATTACCTCTACTTTTACTTTTGACATTACCTCTTCCTCTTGCATAATTTGATTGAGTAGTCAATTCTTCTTCATCTTTTTCTTTACCTTTATCACCTTTCTTCTTAAACTTTGCGTACATAGCAGAACTTTGTCCTTTATCTCCATCTGTCTTCAAATCTTTCTCAAATGTTAGCATTAGTCCAAGCAACTGATTTAAATCTGATTTAATGAAAGTTCAGTTGAGAGTGCGAAAGGTTTCCACCTTTGATCACCTCTCACTCCTGCAAGCAATTGTGCTATTAACCTGTGGTCTTTGATATCTTCGTCAATAGATCCAAGACTATCTGCCAAGTCCTTCATCTTAGTGACATAATCACTAATGCTTTGACTTTGTTTTTTCTTGAACATTGTGAACTCCGACCATAAGCTAGCCTTCCTAGCTTTGGTAGTATTTTGGAAATCATCTTCCAATGCATTCCATATGTCTTCCGCTTTCTCTAGACCTCTAATATGTGGTAGTAGATGATCTGAAATGGTATTGTAGATATAATCTCTTGCCGTTGCATCTTTCTTCTGCCATAGTTTCAAGGCTTCTAACTCTTCTTTCTTCGATTGACTGTCGTCTCCAAAAGTAGATTTCTTTTCTTCTCCTGTCACATATATCATTAAGTCCTTACTCATAAGTAAGGCTTCCATTCGCATTACCCATGCGGGATAGTTATCTCTATCCAATTTTGTCAATAGAAATGTGATCTGCCATAATCTTCTTGTTTCTGTTACTGCCGGTGAGTTTATCGTTAAAAATTTTACCTTTTGTAAAACTTTACCCTTGAGAATGACTTCGAAACGCTTCTCTGATGCCGTTTGTTGTTGATCTCCTCAGCTTTCACCTTTCTTGTGAAAAAGTTTTCAGTTTCTCTTGTATCTTTACTTCCGTTTACTCTTGAGAACCTTTTCTGCTCTTCAGAATCTTTTCTGCTCTGATACCACTTTTTGATGTCAACGTGAAAAAAGCTTGACAAACTAAGCTGCGGAATATTGCCACGCCACAACAAGAAATAAGCTAGAGTGATGTTAGAACACCTCTATAATCATCAATAGCTTAACAAGTTTCTTGAAACAGAATATCACCGGACTGATACCGGACTGTCACCGTAATCTCACCGTAATTGTATCGGAATGTTACCAGAATCAACTGCACTTATGTTTGTAGTTACTTCAAATGATTGTAATTGAAGTAAGGAAGTAATACCTGAGCTTCCTTCATTGAATGAACTTTATATGAAGTTTGAAGAAAAACTTCACCAGTTCTGGATGCCTTTATGGTCAGACACTGTACCATGTGTACATGTCCTGTTTTACAAAACTCTTTTGATCAGTTTGTAGTTGAGACTTCTAGCTTCAAGATGAGCTATCACTTATGAAAACCTTTACACTGTACTACGAGATCTAACTTGCAAAAGTACCGTAAAACGTGTACTGAGATAATTGTAACTGTTAACTAACTTTCACAGTAACATGAAATCACTTAGATTTCTTCACACAAGAAGAATGTGCTCAAACTTTCCACACAAACATGTGTTTTCTATTAGAGAAGATGTGTACAAAATGGTTTGGCCTTCCTTTGCTCATAGCCATGGAAAACTCTCCTATGCTGAGTAGTTTCTCCTTACCATCTCTCTCATATGAATACCCGACTGTTCAGGTTCTATTATTCATCTCTACATATGCACACTTGCGTCTACTACAAGCACTTCTACATCCACTATTTCTTCTCACATCTAAACACTCTTTCAACTCTCTTATATACATTTTTGATCCGAGAAAAAACTCGTAATTCTGGAAGTTTCTAGGCTGTATATTATAGGCGTGAATTTGTCCTTTCACCAAGGCTTTGATTTTTCTAAATGCTTTGTTTGTGCTTCTGTTCGTCTTTTCTTCATCTTTCATATGTCTTCAGGTCTTTATGTCTAATTAGTGAGTGAATCTTCAACACCAATCATGTGTGATTCAATTATAGAAGAATGTGAACTTAGCACTGATGCATTTGAGGATGCGAGTGATTTCGATTTAGAGTCAATTATTATGGATCCAACCTTTGCATCAGAAGAGGAATATTTCTACGAAGTAGAAACTCACCTTCAAAGACATGAAGAACTTATGAACGAGGTGAGGTTAACCACACAAGTGACTGCTAAAAGTGAAGGTAAGAAAAGAAAGAAGAAAGAAACTATGTCAGAAGAGGAAGAATCTTTGTTTGAGGTTCCTGAGAACTTCAAGAAATATGAAATAGAAGATAGATGAATCATGGTACGAATGCCTAACAGAAAAGCTGATGTTGGAGAAGTGTATGATAACTGAGAGAAAACCAAAAAAATAATAGTTGCCATAGAAGGAGAGGAAGAGAAATGTACCTACATAGGGCATGATTTGACGAATGAAGAAGAGGAAGAATTAGTTGCCCTATTGCGGGAATATAGAGATGTTTTTGCTTGGAGTTACAAAGATTTGAAAGGAGTAGATCCAGATATATGTTCCCATAGAATCCCTATGACTCCAGATGCAAAGCCTACGAAACAGAAACCATACATGTACAATGATAACTACGCTGCAAAGATTAAAGAGGAAATAGATCGTTTGATAGAAGCAGGATTCATTTACAAAATTGAGCATATCGAATGGGTATCCCCCATTGTGGTTGTGCCCAAGAAGAATGGAAAATTGCATGTGTGTATTAACCTTAAAAAAGTTAACGCCGCCACGATTAGAGACAATTATCCTCTTCCTATCACGGAACACTTATTGGAAAGAGTTACGGGCAAGGAAGTTTATAGCATTCTTGATGGATTCTCAGGCTATAATCAAGTAGCCATTGCTCCAGAAGATCAACACAAGATGGCCTTTGCCACAGAATGGGGCATTTTTGCATTTCGTGTGATGCCATTTGGCTTGACAAATGCACCCGCCACTTTCCAGCGACTCATGTGTCATGTTTTTAAGGAATTCTTACACAATAGTTTGGAAGTTTATGTTGATGACATATGTGCACATTCGAATGTGAGGCAGACGCATATCCCAGAGTTAAGACAAGTATTTTACAAATGTTGAGAATATCAAGTTTGTCTGAACCCAAAAAAATGTGTTTTCATGGTTAGACAAGGCAAAATTCTAGGACATATTGTGTCAAAGAATGGAATCTCTACGGATGAAGAAAAAGTGAAAGTAATTGCAGATCTACCTAGGCCAAATAACGTAAAAGAAGTACAAGCATTTATGGGCCATTGTGGTTATTACAAATGATTCATACACATGTATGCAATCATAGCTAAGCCTCTGTACTCTCTTTTGACCAAGTTTGAATGGACAGATGAGTGTGAGAATTCATTCAATGAACTTAAACGATGTTTGTGCTCAGCACCCATATTGACAACCCCAGATTGGAGCAAGCCATTCCATGTACATGTGGATGCATCCAACTATGCCATAGGATGTGTGTTAGCACAACCCACGAATGACGGTAATATAGATCTCTCCATAGCTTATGCGAGCAGACAGTTGAACGCAGCAGAAAGAAATTACACCACTAAGGCCTATTCATTAAATTTGGGAATTATTCAAGTCCCAATAATATTACTTACTATGTTAAATTCTTAAGTTTGAGCCCAACCTTGATAGCCCATTTACAATACAATCATCCTTAATAATAAATTGTCAATTTAATATAGTCCAATCAAGATATAGTAACATGTTTTGGTGTGTAAATGAGTCAATTATTAAAACACTGGGACACAAAGAATTGTCTCAAAATCTTGTGTCATTCCCATTTTTCCTGAATAGGCCTTCACTACGGAACGAGAAGGATTAGGAATGATCTACATAGTAAAGAAATTTAGACATTATTTGTTGGCAAACAAGTTCAAGTTCTTTACAGATCATCAAGCATTATTGTACTTAGTCAATAAGCCATGTAACACGGGACGACTGATACGTTGGTTTCTATTACTCATAGAGTATGATTTTGAAGTAGTAGTCAGGAAAGGAAAGACACATCTCAGGATTGACCACCTTTCAAGATTAACCACAGGAGAAGCTCCTCAAGGGATAGCGGATGAATTACCATATGCATATTTGTTTAACCTTGAGATAGCACCAGAATGGGCTAAGTCTATAGTTCCTATTCTCACATATGGACCCAAGAATCCTAGGATACGGATCAAGGAAGGAGAGATTACTAAGTCACAGAGATATCAAATAATAGCAGGAAGTATATATAAACAAGATAATCAAAAGATTCTTGCTTGTTGTGTAGATGAATTAGAACATGCGAATTGGTTGCAATTAGCACATGTAGGTGCATTAAAGCAACATCATTCGAAACATCATACATTGTAGACTCTGCACAGACTAGGAGTATATTGGCCTTCCATGGAAGCAGATGTCTACAAGTTGTGTAAAGAATGCCATGTTTGGTGTGAAAGAGCACCAGTAGAACATGCTACATTATATGACGTGTCTCTCACACCAGAATGGAGTGAACCTTTAGTGACATACTTGAGGACAAAAACATTCCCTCAAGGAATGACCTTAGCACGACAACGAAGTCTAGAGCGGGAAGCTCAAGACTATTCACTTATTGGCGATAATCTATACAAACGAGGATGAGATGGATACCTAAGACAGTGTGTTCATGAGAACGATTATTTGAGCATACTAGAGACTGCAGACCAAGGTGTTGCAGGAGGTCATTTTGGCCCCGATAGGATAATCAAAGCCATCCTTTTTGCAGGATTATGGTGGCCCACTCTTCACATGGATGCACATACCTATGTTAAGAGATGTGATGTGTGCCAGAGAACTCAATTTCCTACTCGCAGAGATGAAATGCCATTGAAACCCATGATGGGAGGACGTGCATTTTCTAAGTGGGGCATAGACTTTGTAGGACCCATTAACCCCCCTACAAAAGGTACACATGCTGAATACATTATTTTTGCGATAGATTATCTTATCAAATGGGTAGAGGCCAAAGCCACAAAAAAGAATGATGTACACACGACTGCAAAATTCTTATTTGAAAATGTCTTTACAAGATATGGATTGCCTATAGAGTTAGTGAGCGATCGAGGAACTCACTTTCTAAACCAAGTCATTGAATATTTGTTACAAGATTTTATGGTGATTCACAAGAAATCTGCACCATATCATCCTCAAGCCAATGGTCAGGCTAAAAGCACTAACAAGATCCTTTGTAATGCACTAACGAAACTAGTGAACAACAAACGTTCAGATTGGGACAAACAGTTACACCATGTTGTTTGGGCATATCGAGTGGCCTACAAGACCGTACTCAATGCAACTCCCTTTCAGATGGTTTTTGGTCAGAATGATGTGCTTCCTTTGGACTTCTTGGTACCGACCCTTAAGGTTGCATAAAAGCATCAGTGGACCAACCATGAATTATCAGCAAGAATAATGGACTTGGAACGATTAGGAGAAACCAGGCCGAAAGCAGCAATAGGAATATACGCAACAAAGAAGCGACAGAAAGCATATTTTGATGCACATGTGAAAGATAAAGGCTTAAAAGAAGGAGATTTAGTCATAGTATATACGCTGAGACAACACGCACGGAAGTTAGAGAAGCGAGGTTATGGACCTATGATCATTAACAGACTCTCGACAAGTGGAGCAGTACAATTAGCCACCTTAGAAGGAGACATAATGCCTAATTACATTAGTGGCTGTAGAGTCAAGCTATATCAGGAACCTCTTACTGAGGATATGCTTAGACGACTCACGTTGTCAAAGAAGCATAAGGATGAAGAAAATAGAATATGAGTTGAAGCTCAGGCAGAAGCTATAGAACGCATTAAGCGCATGAAGCTAAGAAGACAAGGACTAGGGAGAGAACATTATGATCAGTTGGAAGTAACACCCAGATACCCCATGGCCATGTGTCAAGCAAAGTCAACCACTCATCCTAGCATAGTGGATATGAGACCATTCATTAAAGCCAGGCTAGAGCACGACAACCCTTGCCAAGAGCTCAGGGCATTAATTGACTCAGGTGTTGCGACTAGTGTGATTAGATGGTCCCGCTATAAGGACTCAAGAATAGAAATGCGGCCAATTGAGGCATACCTCATAGGGCTAGGAGGCATGGAAACCCCTTGCATGGGTGAGGTGGATCTTTCTATCCTCATAAATGATGTGACCATAACAGCGAAGCTACTAGTGTGCCATGATGACGACCTAATAGAACCCCTAATCCTTGGCCAAGATTGGCTATACGATCACTCAGTGGACCTAAACCTTCGACAAGGCTCCTTACAGATTGGAACCTTAGATCAGAAGCGAGTGATACTGCTTGACTTCCCTAATAACACCCCGCCTCAGGTAGGTAACCCTAGACCCTATGAAATGCTCACGACGGAGGACCGGAAGATATTTGGCCAAATCCCTTGGCTAAGCATGCTCTTTCCAAAGTCAATCCATGAGAGCTTGGCGATGGATCATTGCCAGATAGAAGATTGTTAAGAGATTTTCCCCCGGTCTTCTAGCAGCGATCAAATGGGGACAATCAGCGATCAAGTGGACTGCATCAGCAGCCACATGGGCAAAACACCCTGCAGTGCCCATCCTTCCACACTTACTGCGGACTGGCCTAGATTAACAACACAAAATGGAGCACTTCCTAATGGGCAGGTTTTGCAAGTGTTGGACCTCCCTTCTTTTCCAAAGGAGAGTGTCCATCTGACCTTTCAACCTCAACCACAAAGGAGTCAACCCAGACCAACGACAATATCAGACGACACAAAGAAGGCACACGACAAATATGGGTGCCAAAAGGACAGAAAACACCGACAGATTTCAACAACACAGACAACGATAAGAAGAAGTCAAGGCAGAAGCAGAGTCAATATTCAACATCTCCTCAATCTTCTTCTACGAGTACGAACATTTGACATATTTGGATCGCCAAGAAGTACCTTATGAATCGACCCACACCCACATAGATTTGGGTACCCAAATAGTGTATTATAGCTCAACCCTCAAGCCATGTAATATATACCCCTCAGAAATCTCTTCACCCTTCAATACCACCACATCCGATATCACCTTTTGTCCCTTAGCATAAACATATCACCTGCTCAGAAACTCTTAGGAAATGGATACCGAAACGTATCCAGATGTCTTCTCCGACCCCCTTATCTAACATTACTCCCACCCCGACTAAACACTACCCTTGTAATAACTCGTTCACTACTAAACCTTATACAAATTCACACACTATAACCCAACATCACTTGTAATAACATCTCATCAAGAAATGTATGCATAATCTGAAGCATGTAGGTGTCTAGAGACCTACATTAGTTTTGCAACAATCATTCCATAAACCACATCACAACACTCGGCTACATGGGTTACACATCGGTTATGGAAAGGGATTGCGGTCTCACTTTAATGGGATCATGATTAATTTCCATACTAATGTGTTAATCTTTTGTAGCAGATCTACTACACACTCGCATCATTCATCATGCAGGCAGAAGGACCATCTGAAGCTAGCACCGGTGTACCCATGGCAAATATTGGCGAATTACTAGCTGAACCACATCCTACGGCTCAACCACCAGAATTTCAGGGATTTCCAGGACCTATGCCAATTGATGACCCTCCTAGGGGATATACTGAAAAGATTCGTCGCAATTCTCACTGGTTTCAAGGGCTAGCAGGATCATTGGCGGATGCAGATTTCCTTTTTGAGGCTAACTTGACTTTTGATACCCATACGTGGGGCAAGTACCAATTTTTCTCAAGAGAGTTCGAAGGACTACAGAATACAGAAGACTTAAAGCATGTTTGGGTGAGAGCAGGCTTCACAGAATATTTCAGTGATCCTTTGCCTAAACCGGACCTCTACAGATGCTACTACTTGGTAACAACATTGACAGCGTCTGAAAACAAGGATTTACCAGGCACCTTTATTTTGCCATCCTTAGTGAACAACCCACCATTTAAGAGGTTTTATCTTTCTAAGGATTTGATCAGAGCTGCTATTAAGATACATGGAATGCATACTCCTACAGAGCGAGAGAGGCTGATCCCAGAGCCAATGAAACATGGAGACTTCATTAAGTGGGAAGATATTTCAGCGATCACACCTGAGCTCTCTAAACCATTAAGGATATGTATGCAACACTTCGCTTTCCCCGCTCAGGATCGATTCACTATGCCCCACAAGCGCATCTGGTTTGGTTTGTATTTAGCTTGTATGGGACCACAAACAATAGACCTCGCCAGCTAGATCATTGATCAGCTATATTTAGCACAACACAGATGGGAAAGAAAAAAGGTAATCCATGGATGCTACACTCTCACGCGCATTGTTTATATGTGTTTGGCATACGACTTGCCAATCGAGTGTGCAATGACAAGCGAGGAGTTGAAAGCATTCAAAGGGACAACAAAGAAAGCTAGGAAGGCTAGCAAAGGACGAGTAGGAAAGCGCATGAGAGGAACCATTCCATGCCTACAGGTCCCAGAATCACCGTCACCGCAACCCTCTCCAGAACAGTCTCCGACAGAAGCCACTCCAACGGTACAACCCATTCACATACGGTTATCAAGACCGGTTATAACGGACAACACCACCAGCACAGTCGCTCCTTAAGCAGCCACAGCCCCAGGTCCTCCCACCATTGCAGCAGAAGTTCCCACCACTATTGGTGCGGAAGCATTTTCTTTTCCGATACCCAACATGGAAGCAGAGCCACTAGATACAACCTTTGATTTTGAAATGCCAAATGCCTTTTCAAATGAATTTCAGTTTTCTGAAGGCCAGATTTTCTCTCAAGAATATGAACGTCCAAGCTATCCGACCACTCCCTCGGATCAACAACAAGGACAAGTCTTATCCAGCTCGGATGGAGAAAGAACAAAAACAGATGATGATGAGTGCGATGATGAAGCCAACTAGGGCACTCATGAATCCCAAGAGACAGACAGAGGAGCAAGAATAGCAAACGGACGCCCAGGGTGATACCAGTATGCATGAAGATGAAACCTTTGAAGCGGCAACTTATACACTGGCAATCAAAAAATTATATCGTACTATGGAAAAAGTTTGGGCACGTAAGAAGTTAACTGAGGAAGAGAGCCAAGCACTCATAGAACAAGAACTTGTCTCAAGTAGTTTCAAAGAAGTATACATCAAAGGCTTTAGGGAACTTGTTAAATCAATGGGATCTAACGAAGCATTAAGATATTTGCAGAGGAAGCCGTTACCGCAGTTTGACCCTCGCAGAGTTCGTTTACTAACCAAACTAGGTGAATGCATTCGCGTACCGACAAGTGCCCAATCTTGAGAACAGGCCAAGGAAGCACATCTCATCCCTGAAGACTCATTGGTAGAAGACACCATTGTCATCGACTCCCCGCCCCACACTACTACTGTACATACCACCACTGTAACCGAAGTACCCGCCACCCCAACCACTCCTCTTTTACCTACCGTCTCTCCAATCTCCCCTGTACATCCGATCTCTCCCAGACCATCCACATCTTTGGATAGCGTTGTAGCAGAACCCTTCCTTACTTCCATTCATCCCACAATTCCCGCACCCACCCAACCTAGTTTTCCTCCTCGGACATCCACCTTTCTATCCAGTCCAATTTTCCTTCCATCCTTCCCGTCCTTCCCCACACATCCAAGACACCTTTTCCCATTCCCACCTCCATTAACCTTCTCCCCAGTCTCACCCCTCGACCCACCGTAATTCCTCTTTCCCCTTTCCACCAAGGAGTACAAGAGAACCCCTCTGTAAATTACTCTTCAACCTTCGTAAACCCTGTATTTACACCCATGCATGCACCCACTATCACTCCATTATTCACAGTCATGGCACTTGACACCACGTCCAGTGACATGGACATCTCACCACCCACCGCACCAACACTCACCTCCTCTATTGCACCATCATATTCACGCACCGCACATTTCTCCACTGTTACCACTACATCCACATTCCCATCCTTGTTCCCCCTTCCCATTGCATCAACACCCTTAAACACAACATCTGCATTCACCACACCATTAATATTATCACCCACTATAGACACAACATTTCGACAGATGTTCACATGCATGACTCAAGTGAGAGATGAATTTGCATCTCTTGGCAATAATTACCGGACGCTGCAGCAGACAACGCATGATTTACAGTCACAGCTCAATTCACTGACCATCGAGAATGCCTCACTGAACACCCGCTACCAAGAGCTACGAGAGGCTTATCATAAACTAGAACTAGAAAGTGAAGAAAAAACCAAAGAGGCCATCCCAGATATCAATAACTTGTTAAGGGCCCAGACGATTCGCAATGCGACGCTCACCAGGAACATGGGCTTGCTTAGACGCCACTTGGCAGTAGCGAAAGAAGAGAACCAACGTTTACAAGAACAGAACAGAGAGAATTTAGAAGCTGCCCTAGATCAGCCAGACCAACCATTAAGCCCTAGCCGTTTCAAGGTCGTGCCTTCAGAATCTATGAAAATGTTACTAGATGGTCATATCAAATCGCTAGATGAATACGATAACATGAACGAGGAGTTCCAGAAGCTCAAAGAAGAACACAAGATATTGCAGTTAAGAGCACCTATAGAGCAAGGACTACCAGCTCCTGCGGACCCTTCTCCTCAGATCCTAGAGGAACGCAACGCATTACGGGCCCAGGTAGTAACTCTTCAATCACGATTAGCAGTATATGAAGCACCCCCCACGCCAGACTCCCCACCGGAACTACCAACAGATGAAGAAACAATGACTATTCCGGTGGAGGAAACTTTTGAAGAAGCATATATATATGTATTTACATTGATATATATATATATATATATATATATATATATATATATATATATATATATATATATATATATATATATATATATATATATATATATATATATATATATTATCTATATATTTTTCATTTCAGTTATGTTTTGAATTGTGTGTATGGTATTAAGTAATGAAGAGTTTTGTTCTATTGATTGTCATTATCGTTTATATTAAGCATGTGTTTTAATACTTTAACTATATAATTCATTCATATGTGTGTACCTAAGTGTATATGTATGTGTGTGTATATGTATGTATGTGCATGTGTATGTGTGTATATGTATGTATGTGCATGTGCATGTGCATGTGTAAGTGTATATGTGTGTATGAGTATGTGCATGTGCATGTGTGTGTGTGTATATGTATGTGCATGTACATGTGTAACTCTATGTGTATATGTGTGTATGTGCATGTATATGTGTGTATGTGCATGTATATGTGTATATGTAGGTATGTGGATGTGTGTGTGCATGTGTATATGTGTTTTAATACTTTAATTATATAATTCATTCATATGTGTGTACATAAGTGTATATGTATGTGTGTGTATATGTATGTATGTGCATGTGTATGTGTGTGTATATGTATGTATGTGCATGTGCATGTGTAAGTGTATATGTGTGTATGAGTATGTGCATGTGCATGTGTATGTGTGTGTATATGTATGTGCACGTATATGTGTAACTCTATGTGTATATGTGTGTATGTGCATGTATAAGTGTATATGTAGGTATGTGCATGTGTGTGTGCATGTGTATATGTGTTTTAGTACTTTAATTATATATTCATTCATATGTGTGTACCTAAGTGTATATGTATGTGTGTGTATATGTATGTATGTGCATGTGTACGTGTGTGTATATGTATGTATGTGCATGTGTATGTGTGTGTATATGTATGTATGTGCATGTGTATGTGTGTGTATATGTATGTATGTGCATTTGGATGTGTAAGTGTATATGTGTGTATGAGTATGTGCATGTGCATGTGCATATGTGTGTATATGTATGTGCATGTATATGTGTAACTCTATGTGTATATGTGTGTATGTTCATGTATATGTGTATATGTAGGTATGTGCATGTGTGTGTGCATGTGTATATGTGTGTGTACGTATGTGCATATATATGTGTATATATGTGTATAATGTATGTATATGCATGTGTATATGTATTCCACATGCATGTGTATGTGGATGCATTTCCATTTGCATCCATGTGCATGCATGTGGATGTGCATATACATGTATTTGCGTATATGTTAATGTGTGTATGTATGTATATATATATATATATATATATATATATATATATATATATATATATATATATATATATATATATATATATATATATATATATATATATATATATATATGCAATAATGCATGCATGTAAGTCTTTTTATGTGGTTGTAGAAATGTTTGTGCATATTCATGTGTATATGTGTGTATGTCTAAGTGTATGTGCACATGTATCGGTGTGTATATATGTGTGTGTATGTGCATGTGTATATGTGTATATGTGTGAAAGTGCATCTTCATCATTTATAAGTGTATAAGCGCATATCAATAAGTGTGAGTATGTTATATAATGAAAATAATATGTTATCTAATGAAAATAACACAATTCAAATGATATACAAAGAATAGAAATTGTACTTACAATAGTTAGCCATACTTTTTGCTTGGTTAGCTTCTTGAATAACCTACAATAAAGAGAGAAAGAAGAGAGAGAGAGAGAGAGAGAGAGAGAATTCAAAGAGAGAAAGATGTAGAAAGAGAGAAACAGAGACAGAGGGAGACAATAAGAGAGAGCTTAGGCAAAACAACAATTCTGCATATACTTGCTTCAGGTCGTAAGTGCAGTGCAATTGCGAACGTTGGAGAGCTCTTCGATCAGATGCGTGAAAATGCCGATCGAAGAGCCTCCAACGTTTTAATTTTTTTCCGGCAATAGACCGTCGTGTAAGCGATGCTATGCGTCGAGTAGGCATTGCATAAGCGACATGTTTTGAGTGTCACTTATGCGACGCCAAAAAGCATCGCTTATGCGATGTAACAAAGTGTCGCTTATGCGACGCTATTCAAAACCGTCGTGTTAGTGACGCTGTATGGGAGCGTCGCAGACCCCATCGCACCACAAGTCGCAAAAAACATCGTTTGGTTCATCGTTTAATCGACGGTGTGCGTGCGACACTCATTATGATGCATTTTGTAATTTTGTAGCGACGAAATTATGTCGCCTTAACCGTCGCTATACGCCTGTATTCCTTGTAGTGAATTCTATTCCCTCATTCTATTCCCTCAGTCGAGCTTTTGTCACACTGGGCTGGTATCTTTTTCAATTGCATTCATCGTGAATGCCAACTGATAGTGAAGCAATTAGAGCAATTGGGATCCACCCATACCCATCTATCTTATATTCTATCAATCCTTTATCTCGAGGAGTTCCACATCTAGGTATGCACCTTGCTAATCCTTCATGCCTTCGCACTTCCAACCTCACCCACCGCTAATCACGATGAGAGTGTCAACCTAATCTTTCGATGTGCCAAGCCCCCTTGACAAGTTTGCAGCTCCAACTTCTCTGATGTTGAGCAAACATCTGAGAACATGGTCAACCCTACTTCCATCCCCATTCCTCCCATTTTTTAATACAATCAGACTCCTATGAGGGTAGTACCGATTTCTTCTGATTCCTCCAAGAACTCATTTCATTCCCTATCAAGCTTCACATAGCAACCCCCTACTTCTCCCACCAAGGTGGTTCCTCTTTCCTAACACGATCACTCCATGCCAGATGTTCCTCTAGCTACTCTACCACCATCGCCTTCTCAATCGACGGCTGTCGATCTTGTGGATGGTATCCATCTTCCATCGTGCCTCAAATCATCTTCGCCTAATTACTCACCTAAACTTACCCCTCCTTCCAAGAGCCCCGAGTGGTCTCCCATCGTTCCCTTTGATCAAACTAAAGTACACTTGACAATTCAAATATCCTGGACCTTCCTCCTCTTTCGGCTCCTCATGAAACTCATTGGAACTTTGATGTTAATGAGTATTGCAATTCTAAAGATTTTTTAAATTTTAGGTCTTATTTGGTCCATATGCATGAGCATATCCGTAGTGATATGAATGTTGTCTACCATGAAGGAAATTCCTATCGCTAGGAAACCATTTTGTTTCATAATCAAATTTGTGAGCTCCAAGCCAATCTTTCTACCTACATTGAAGAAACATATACCCTTGCTAAGCAATGTTATCGAGAGTCCATGCAGACCCAATATTTTAAAGGGTTTTTTGAAGAGGTTATCAAAGAATGAGGTCCCTCTACAAGCAAGCCTGCAACTTACAAGAGGCTAATGCTTGCCACCTCCAAAGGATCAACGACAATCTCAACAAGAGTGGGAACTTCTACACTAGACAAATGAATCATTGTAGGAGACAAACACCCAACTTGCAATCGAAGCTACTCGTTTTATGATTGCAGTCACTAATCATCATGCTAAATTACTATGATTACAAACTAGGCTAGAACAAGCTGAAGCCACCAAAGCTACCACCCTCCATCATGCAGAAGAAGAATGAAAATGCGAAAACATATTCTTAAAACAAACTTCTACTTGCAAGAGGATTTTGGTATCCAGTTGGTAGAAGCTCAAAGATGGGCCATTCTCTCCACTACAGCCTCCAGTCACTAGCCCTCTACTGAAGCACTTCTCTTGGATCCTCACAAACCTAGAAGCTATTGAAGAACATTGTAAAGAAAATCTAGACTACCTTCCAAGAAGCTAAGGAATCACTAAAGACTGACCTTCATACTCCATCCAATGATGAACCCAAGGAAGAAGATGGGCATTTTGCACCTTAGGGTTAAAATTTTGGGTTCAGGTCCTCCATGTGTGCTAGTGTTAGGCGGTTGGATATATCATTGTAATTACTTTCAATGTAATTTTGGTCTTTGTAATTTTCAGTGAACAATCCTAATCTGAAAGGCATGATTGTATCCTTGTAACCTTTTTGGTGAATGAATGATAAGGTGGACAAATTATGTTGTGTGAGAGACCATTAGTGCATGTGCTCATGAGTCTGGCAAGTGATGCTTCAAGCATAAGATGTTGCATAAACTATTGTGTCTAGTAATTTCAATAATATGGCTACTTGTCTATGTTTATTGAAGAATGTAATGGGTATTCATCAAATTCGATGCATAATTCATTGTTGTAATTGATAATGATTGTGTAAACTTACGAGGGAAGATTTGTACAATAGTGTGATATGCTTATGGTAGTACCGTTCTACAAATAGTATGTTTGGTGGAGATATACTTGGTCTTGTATATTTGTTAACAAGTTGGTGAAGACTTATATTCGGTGTCTTACGATGATATATGTGTACTCTAAAAGTCCGGTAGTGCAAGAAACCCTCTCACTCTACTCAGTTTGAGCCTGATGATTTGGCAACAGATGCGCAGTGAGGAGAAATCTATCAACTAGATTGGCGCAAGGATCTATTACAAAAATATCCAGAGATGATGAGTACTTGGGTCAAGGCACCACTACACTTAAAGTACAACCCATGTTGGGGACCAGTGCCACGTTGCCGCTCCTGGAAGGCATTTGCCATTAAAGTACAGAACAACAAGCAATGCCAGGATTGGCTTAAGTACCCATACTTCACCCCACCCACCGGACCACCAATAGTTGGATACATGATGGCAACGATTCGTCAGTGGCTCCCTCGCTTGAAACATATGGACGATGTAGCAACGCACATGACTGTCAAGATATTTGATATGATGCAGATGGTATTCAAAGTCTTCCGTCACGTCAAGGCACCACATGTGAACACCCCGGGTTTCGAGCATGGCAATCTAGATCTAGCATATGACATGAGCACGACACCATCGCTCCGGGTGTGTTACGCCTGGCACTGTCGAATTAAATACTTATCGGCGTGCTATAAGCAGACATTCGAAGAAATGTTCACAGCTGGTTTCTGGGAATACCATTCAGAGGTGTTCATCAGCAGGCCTACACACCTCTTGCAGTTATTTGCCTGTGAACAGATGGTATATTCCACGCATTATCAACTCCCGCCATCAGATGAACCGCAGCCCATTGATTGGGAGAAACTCGAGGCAAATCTGCCCCAGGCATTCGAATATCAAAGCACACACGCTCAAGACCTCCTACAAAATTACATACGATAGATCCCGCAATAAGGTTCTATCGAGGATGACAGAAGCGAGAGGGAGGGGGTTGTTGGCAGTAGCCAGAGGCATAAAAGATGCGGAAGCATGTAAAGACAGAGCATAATGAAGTAGCAGGGAGCCAGTCGAATCATTTTTTCAAAAAAATATATTTCAAAATACTTTTCAAAAACCTCCAACAGTGATTTTCATCACTTTTGTACCATATGTAACATAGAAAAACCCTTTTTGTAATTTGTAGCTCCATTTTGTGCAAGCCGAGGAGTCCTCGAGCTTGAGTAGCTTAGGTAGAATGAGCGTACCAATTTTGGTTATTTTTAGACACCATTTACCCTTTCAAATAGCATCTAGAACCTATTTTTTAACTATGCCAGTCACTAGATGTGAAACCGATCAAAACTAGTCTAGAATCTATAAAAAGAGCTAGAGAGCTCATTTTTGAGGTTACTTAGTGTTAGCTAGTGTAGAATTGTATGAGCTAGAGTGAACTTGAGCTTGTAAGAGTGTTCTTGAGCAATAGAGTCTAATTCTCACCTTCCATTGTGTCTTGCTTGTCTCTTCATTGTGTGTGTGTATGTGTGTGTGTGTATGTGTGTGTGCATCTCTATGCTTCTCACCATCACTCTCACTTCATCTCATATTCACGATCTTCATATCACTCCTATCTCTTCCGCAGATTGACATTAAGGAGGTGGAGCTTCTTAACATGGTTCTCACCATTGTGCTAGAGCAACAAGGTTCTTCAAGTAAAATACCAATGTTACATACTTTTCAAGGGTGTCAATTAGTGGATAAGTGGAAGACTAAGGAAGGAAGGCTGAAGTTACCCCCACTTCGATGCACAAATATTATCTATCCTTGGATGTACAATGATGAAACTGTTAGACTAGAGATATTTGGAGACCTAGCTTGCGAATTGTCCTGGAGTTCGGTGAAGCTCGAAGAGTTTCAAAACAAATACAATTCTATGATTGTTGATAAAGACAAGTGGTTTACGGAGTGGGAACAGATGCTAGCACATATTAACCAGCTTCAATCATAGGCCGAAGCTATTAGAGCTGAGAGCACTGCTAGAGATAGTATAGCAAATGAAGAAATAATGGATGATATGAATGAGGTGATTTTGGAAAATCATACTTTAAAAGTAAATGTTGAAGAGAAGTCTAAAATTATAGCTCGATTACAAGTGGAGGTTGGACAAACACAAAAATCGCAGCAGAAAATGAAGAAAAAGAAGGTTGAACAAGAAGTGCGGAGGTTAAAAGCGAAGCTTAAAGAACATAGCAGTGAAATGAAAAGATAAAGCATATCAACCGCAGAAGTGGAAGAAAGACTGGGAGTCCGGAATTCGGAATTTATTGCCTTAGAAGAAAAGTTCCGGACTATGTAGGAAAATTTGGATACAGCACAAGCACAAGTTACGGGAATCCCTGAACTAGAGAAACAAGTTAGCCAATGGAAGCAACATTGTGCAGATGCAAATCTCGTGTTGGCCGATAAAGAAGTGGAAGTGGAGAAGCTTAGAAAGAAGGCTTCAGTTTTGGAACTTACCTATAAAACTAAGTTAGAAGAAATGTTGAAGACAACTGTGGAAAATATAACTAAATTATCGGATGTTACTATCAGTTTTGAAAAGCTGTCAGAAGGATTCTAGTAGCGCATCTCCGAATCAGAAGCTTCCCTAGTTAGTTATAGAAGTGCTAGTCAACAGCTATTAGATCCAAGGGATTTTTTTGAAGCGAAAATATTATTAGCCGAAGAGAATATTAGAGAGATGTTGAATGAATTGCGGTATGATATAGAAAGAATTATGTTTCCAGAAATGCAGAATCGTGATGATGATTTGTAGATTTATACACTTTGTAACTAGTGGGTTCCGATCCACTGTGCATGCCAGTGTTAGCAGGTAGTGTGGACGAGCTACTTCCATTGTAATTTCTCATTTTCAATGTAATTGAATGGAGGCTTACAGAGATATCAAGAGTTTTCGAAAATCGTTAATTCCATTATTCTATATTTTGGAAGTTGAGAACGGTGTGAAGCCCCTACCCCTTTTACGAAGAAGTACGGTGTCGTATCTTACGGACGGATTCCGGAGGTGATGAATATGGAATAATTAGATATGCAGAACGGTGGAGGGTGAAGTCCGTATTTTTGAAGTCGGATTGTAGAAATGTTACTGTAATGTATTCGCCTTCATATTCTGAAATCAAGAGTCTATTCTACTGTGCAGAAGATATGATTCTGTGTACATTGTGTATGATGGATTGTCTCTGTGTGCAATCAATATTATTGTAAGTGATGGAACAGAAACACATGTTTACAAGTATTTTGTATTCGTAAATCCCCATTCCCAAAACTGTTTATTAGGGTATTGTTAGTCTGAAGGCAATTAGTATGTTAAACAATGTCAAATTCCTACATGAGAAGTTGCTTTACTTCTTTGATGCCTTCTTCATTATCACCAGCTACAATCAAGTCATCAACATAGATAGCCACAATTGTGATGCCATCGTCACCCTTCCTTGCATATAGTGAATGATTTGCATCACACATAGAAAACCCAATGGTGGTTAAGTAATCAACAATTCTTGCATGCCATGCACGAGGAGCTTGCTTCATAAGACAAAAAGCCTCAAGATCAACATCAAATTCTTTCCATCCTCCTACCTCTAGAAGATGATACCAACAAGAAATTTATCCATGAATATTTTCTTCCCCAAGTGCACAGCAATGTTCTTCCTTTGAGATGCAAGCGCAAGGATTGAGCATTGTCTTTTAGCCACATTCACATACATTACAAACACCTTGCATGTATGACAAACTTTAAAATTGCATTGGATGCATAAAAACATGGTTTTTGATAAAGATTCTAGGTTTGTATCAAACTTTGTAAAATCAACATTCGAAGCAATGGTTACTCAACTTTGTATGGGTACACTTGTCCATCCACAGACTAGCGGAGCACATATATCTAAATGAATAGTAAGAAAAGTAGAGTGAATTTTTCATTAATTGGGTTTCCATATAGTAGTACGGATCCACACAACAACATTTGAACCCACTTGAAATGGCATGTTTGTGTGTGTGTTTTTGCTACTAAGGTTGTGCAAGTTTTCATGAGCTTTGATAGGATCCTAAAGATTGCTTGGAGTTGGCATCAAGGCTCTTCATGGAACCAACAAGTGAAGAAAGATCAATTGAATGTATTCTTTTTTACTTATATACTTCAATTCTTGAAACTAGGCATAGAGATATGACATCCAATTTTGAGGAAAAACATGTATTGAAAACATTTCACTTTATTGAATCCAATAATGGGAATTCAATGGGCTAAAGGTACATCATATTTTAGATACTTTTTTTAATCAAAAGACCAATATGGATTCTTGTGACTAGTAAAATGGAGATATTCATTAGGATCTCTAATGTTTTTATGCATGAGAAAATTAGAGTTAGTGTAGCTGATAACCTTTCATGGGGAGATTTTAAGAAGAAACTCTTATGAAGACTATAGTCAGAACAATAGGGCTTATTTTCTTCAATGGATTGAGTCTTCTAAAACAAACATGCACATCACACAATGCTTGATAGAATTTGAGGTGAAATATAATCAACTTCCTCAAGCAGATAGGACAAGCCTAGAACTAGATAAATTGAAAATATTTCTAGCTATTCTTATCAAGTCCCAGAGAGGATAATTAGAGCGTACATTAGAATATGTTGACACTGGTAATGTTCTAACCAATGACTCGGATATAGTTATGGCTGAGGTTCATCGCCTAGCACAATGACAAGAGAGGCATTTCAATCATACAACTCGCTTAAATGCTAGAGATGGATCACCAAAATGTGAGGCATCTAAATATGATGTTGACCAACCAATGCAAGCTAGATAACATCAAGAGATTGTTCAACTTGAATCCAAAATTCATTCTCTTACCAAACACATGGAAACATCGGTGACTCAGATAGCTACATGAAAAATGATCAATGAATTAAAGCCCAAGTTCAAGAGTTAGTTTGGAAACCATTTAATCAGCCTAGGAGATGCATATGGTGCAATGAATTTGATCACCCATATTGGACATGTGCATCCCTTTGTGAAGAAAAGAGAGAGACTTGGTCATTGAAATTTAGGAAACTTTGTGACTATGCCACAAAGCAACTTTTAGGAAGAAACTTTGGGAAAGGTGGCTTAAAGAAGTTTTATAAAGCTTTCATAAGTCAAACTTCATAAAATGATGGAGAGCACTTTTGGACATACGTTTACGATGCTTCTTATAAGGGTAAATTGAGTGAGCAAATGCTTAAAGAATGTAGCTCATATGTTTATGATGCTTCTTGTAAGGGTAAATTGATTGAGCATACATAAATTGGAAAAGATAATTAATATTAAAAAGGTCATTTATGAGAAGATCCTTAAAGCCAAAGTGCCTCTTTCAATTTCACGATTTGATGTAGAAGAGGAAGTCATTAGTATGTTAAGAAGAAGAAGAAGAAGAAGAAGAGAACCCATAGAAAATAACCAAAAGTGACCACTATAAAAGTGAATGAACACGAAACTAATAATAATTTTGGATGAAGAAACTATTAAGGACCTATGGTTTAGAGTATAGATGAAAAAAATAGTAGCCTAAAATGCATTGGGCAAGGGAAAGTACTAATACTATGGTAAAGTTTGAAAATAATCATGAACCATATGTTGCCTTGATAGATTCTAGTTTAGAAATCAATGTAGTCTCAAGAGAACTTTATGAAGGAGGTAGGTCGCATATAGATAGAGACCATGGATATTGTATGAAAGTAGCAAATAATGCTCTAGGTTATCTTTTAGGTGCTTGCACTAATGTACCTCTTTGCATTGGAGATATGAAGGAAGATCACCATTTCTTTATTCATGAATTACTCATATCCGATTATTCTAGGATAAGCATTGAAATGGAGACCAAAGTTTTAGATGATGGGATTTCTTTTGCATGCATTCATTCATGTGATGATTCAAACTCAAGTGTAATTTATGACTATTTGTGTTGACACCCTAAAAATCAACAATCATTGAGAAAGTATCCTCTCATGCATATTGAGCACGATTTGGAGTAAGTGCCACTATTACGGAGGTCAATAGGGGTACATGCATCCTTGATTCCCCCATTTTATTACTTTCCTTTTTGAAAACTTTCCATTTTTTTGGGTCAAATTCCTTTTGTACATAGTCAGTTCATACGATAAATAAAAATAAACAAAATTTTAAAAAACAAGAAAAAAAGCTAAAAATTGGTGGTTTGATTGATGAAGATAAAATGATATGCAGAATATTTGAATATGTTTCATGTATTGATGTGATTAATGAAATTGAAAACTTCATGGTTGATGAACAAGAATATTCAAAACTTTTGCATGTCCATCATTGGAAATGTATGCAATCCTATATGATTAGATTTTTAATCATTATAACATTGATGGTCTTGAGCCAAATGTTGATACTAAATACAAAACTATGGATAAGAAAGTAAAGCCAGTAACTCAACCTCTTCCAAAATTGAGCGATGAAATTATGAAAAAAGTGATTTATGATCCAATTCTTCATGACACATCAAGGATTGATTGATGTTAGTGGCTTTCTTCTATATATGGAGAAAGAATGTTGTAGAAGAGAATCTCAGTAGAGCATTGGTACCCTCGTCTCCATTAATCACAAAAAATGATCCCAACTCGAATATCTTTGACTCTACCCATGTAGATAGACCACCCGCATACTACACTCAGTCACAAAAACATATGGAAACATACCAATATGAGATCCCACGGATGGAACCTAGTTGGTAGCCAGACTATGCTAATGTCATGTATGCCAATCCCAACCCATGGTCCCAATTGAAACAGACAAGATCGCAGGGCCCTAAAGGACCATGCTTTAGGTACCAAGGAGATCGTTACATAAGGGAGTATCCACATCCTACACTAGTAGGACAACCCTAGTATTATAACCTCCAAGGTTTTTGTACTGATTGTGGTAAAGAGGATGTCATACAAGAATGCCCCAAAAAACCCTACCAATGTCTCAAAAGTATCACCCATTAATGTGATAAGCTCTGTGCACACTTTGATTGGATCCACCCCAACCTATGTGCATATTCAAGCTGTAACAAGATCACATGCATTGCTACAAAATCAATGGCCAAACCCCAAGAACACATACATAATCAAGAACACTAAAGTGCAATGTCATCTCACTTTAGAAGAATTTTTAAAAGCTAAACCCGAGTTGTGGAAGCATGTATTTCCATCAATTCTTGCTAACCCTTTCCTAACTCCTTCTATTCTATTTACCTCCTTCCCCCAACAACCTTTATTCACCCCACAGAGTCCCATTAATCTTTCTTCCATATTACAACTGAGTCCAACCACACTTCCACAACCATCTCCTATTCATCAATCAGTGCATGAACCCCTTAATGTAACATATTCATCTACCTTTGTAAATCCAGTGTTTACACCTACACAATCACCCACAATCATGTCACTATTCATCTTCAGCCTATTAGAGCAAACCTCTAGCAATATGGATATTTCACCACCCATGGCACCTCCACTCACGTCCACTTCCATAACTCACCCACTCATATCCATGCACTTCTCCACTATCACCATAGCATCCGCACTCCCTCACCCCACCCCTATCCCCCTCTGCATTACACACTGAACAACAATCATTTTTCAACACACCATCACTATTTTCATTATCCACTCTAGATAGCATGTTTTAGCAAATGTTTGCATGCATGCATTGTTCGTGAAGAGTTCGCTTCCTTAGGAAATCACTATCAGGCTCTAAAACAGAGCAAGTCAAGGTGAACCTTAATTCATTAACAATTGAGAATGTATCAATGAATGCTCGCCATCACGCACAGAAGCTATCACCATTGTAAAAGAACATTTACGAGTACATGTCGTCAGAAATTCCACTCTAACATGCAACATGGGGCTCTTAAGATGTCACCTAGTAGGAACCAAAGAAGAAATCAATGGTTGTAAGAACACAATAGAGAAAATCTTGAAGCCTCATTGGGCAAACCTAACGAAGTGATTAGCCCAAGTTGTTTCAAGGCAATCCCATCGAAAACCATGCAATTGTTGCTCGAAGGCCATGCATGCCTATTAAAAGGCTATGACAAACTGATAGAGGAATGTCAGACACTTAAAAGTGACAATGCAACTTTATGACTCCAAGCACCTATTCAACCACCTACCATCCAAGAAGTCACCCCGCCTAAAATACTGGAGGAATTGAACAGATTACAGGCATGCGTACTGGAACTTCAAGCTCAAATACCAGATCCCTCATAGATTCCCTGACTAGAATTACTACCTGGCATACGTGTGGCAGAAGAGACAGTCCCCATCCCTGTCGAGTCTACCTTTGAAGATGAATACAAACCTCGACTTGCCCCTGGTGGATGAATAACTAATGAAGGGTAGGATACATTTGAACTCCCCACACCGGCCTGGATGAAGCTAGTAGAAGAATTGGGTAAGACTAATTCTACACGTGTAGAAGCTCAGCCATAGGCTATGGTAGCTAATGAGGAGAAGACTCTTCAATCTCCTTACTTTGCATAATTGGCACCGCATAGGTACATATCCATTAATGAGCTACAATATAAGCCATAATTCATATACATGGCTGAGTATAATCTTGCAATTGAGAAAGTTACCGGCAAGAAGCCCACACATGCTACTCAATTTGAACATGTCGATCTACGACTCAATGCCTAATGAGGCAATATTTTCCAACCCACATGGAGGAAGGAATGACTATAGGAATATCCTGAGATGATGTATACTTGGACAAAGGTTCCCTTACACTTAAAGTACAACCCATGTTATGGCCATGTACCTTCACCGCTCCTGGACCGCATTCACCATCAAACTACTGAATAATAAGCGATGTCAAGATTGGCTTAACTATCCATATTTTTCACCACCACAGGGTCTCCCCATGGTTGGGTATATGATGGCTACCATATGCTATTGGCTCCCTGTCTTCATTGCATGACTGATATGGCCGCCCAAATGACTATCAAAATTTTTGACCTGATGCAGACCACATATAAAATCTTCAGATGCATTAGACCTCCACATGTGTCCACCTCGGGTTTTGAGCCTGGTAGTGGTGATCTAGTTTAGGATATGACTACAATGCCATTGCTTAGGGTGTGTTATGTGTGGCATTGCCAAATTAAGTATGTACCAACGTAAATTAACATTTGAAGAGATGTTTACTATAGGCTTCTAGGAGTACCATTCAGAAGTGCTCATCAGTAGGCCTACACACTTGTTATAACTTTTTGCCTATGGATAGATTACAGAATCCCGCCCCATGATGAGCCTCAGGAAGTTGATTGGGGAAAACTAGAAGCAAATTTAGCACGAGGTCTCCACATCACATAACAAACACTCGCCAATGATCTCTTGCAAAATTATAGGGTTAGTAGCAAGATGTAATGAACTAATGTTATCTCCAAATATATGTGGAGTTGAAGTATTCAACCCTAAATCTGAATATAGGGCCATCATCCACAGAACTTCTTGTGTAGCATTTGCAAGTCTTCTGTATTCAGCGTCAGTTGATGAAAAAGCAATTGTAGGTTGCTTCTTGGAAGACCATGAAATTAACTTTGTACATGCAAAAGTAAGGTAACATGATGTGCTTCTCCTATCATCTTTAGAGCCTGTCCAATCATCATCAAAGTAGTTAGGAACATACCTTTCTCTGTATATACCACTTCCAAACCTAAGAAGTATGTGAGAAGGCCAAGATCAGTGATCTTGAACTCTTCCTTCATTTGAGCCTTGATCCTTCTAATTCAATCTACGTCACTTCTTGTAATGATTATATCATCTACATATACACAAAGGTATATGACCTCTGAGTGGTTCCTCTTGATAAAGAGGGAAGGATCTGCCTTGCTTGCCACAAAACCTTTATCTTGCAAGTAAGTGACAAGTCTTGACTCTAAGCTCAAGGAACTTGCTTCAAGCTATACAAGGCTCTCCATAACCTGTATACATATTATGGATATAATTGATCTTCAAAACCAGGAGGTTGAGCCATGTACACCTCCTCTAAAATCCAACCATTTAGAAAGGCATTTTTAACATCCATTTGATAGATATTCCAATTCTTGGAAGGTGCTACACTCATAAGTACTCTAATTGTGGGTATTTTTGCCACAGGTGAGAATGTATCTTCATAATCAATCGCTTGGGTTTGAGCAAATCCTTTGGCTAAAAGCCTTGCTTTATACCTGTTAATTGAGCCATCTGAATCTTTCTTTACCTTGTAAATCCACCTTGAGCCAATGACCTTCATAGATGGTTTCTTGGGAACCAATTCCCAAGTTTGATTTTCTTGTAGAGCTTCTATCTCTTCTTCCATGGCATCTCTCCATTCTGGCTGAAGTAATTGGATGTCAATGCACGATTGGTGCACTCTCCTTCTCGAGAGCTCCATGACAATATCCTTGGAGTAGAAAACCAAGCTTCTAAGGCCGCACACAATACTCTGCATAGAGGCTGCATAATATGCAAAAAAACACAGTACATGGGGAGCACGAAGATAGACTTCTTAGGTCTTACAAATGCGGTCGAACTTATAGTCTGTGACTGACCAGACCACTATATGTTTTATTAAAGAACATATACAAAGAAGTGTCTAGTGGCCATTTGGCCTTTCACATGGAAACTAATGGTAACAATCTCCCACTAAAGGCCAATATGGCCAAAGTAACTATGGGGGGAAAATAAAGAATGATAAAGAATAGCTGAGTGTAAGTATACAAAGTATACCTCCCACTGGATGCGCATGTTACACAGTATACAAGTGACTATGTAAGATCATGAATCACGTAACCCCCCCCATCAAGTGACAACAGTGTCGAAAGCTATCTTGTGGTAGAGCTTTAGTCAAAGCATCTGCAGCATTATCTTGAGTGTGAACCTTTCAAGAATAAGGTGCTCAGTGTCTAAGCAATCTCTAATGAAGTGATACCTCACGTCAATGTGCTTGGTCTTTGCATGATTGGCCGGATTCTTAGCCAAATTAATGGCACTCTAACTAATTGAGCAAACAAGGTACATGCTGAGGTAAACGACAAACGAGGTACATGCTGAGGTAAACCCATATAACAAGCAAGACGAGAAAGCCACAATGCTTCCTTACATGGCTCACTTGCTGCAACATATTCTCCTTCTGTGGTGGAAACATCTGTACATTCTTGAAGATGAGATCTCCAAGAGATAGCACCTCCAACAAAATGAAAAATGTACCCTGATGTAGACTTACTATTGTCCACACAACCAGCATAGTCAGAATTTGTGTAGCCAATAATGGATGCTTTCCCTCTACCTAAGCAGAGACACTTGTCCTTAGTGCCACTCAGATATTTTAAAATCATATTGACCACTTCGCAATGTTTCTTGCCATCATTAGACATATATCTGCTCACAACTCCCACTACAAATGCAATGTCTGGTCTCGTAGGTACCATAGCATACATGAGACTACCAACACTAGACTGATAGGGAATTTGGTCATGAATTCCTTTTACTCATCTGATTTAGGGCAATCATCCTTGCTCAATTTCACATATGTGGGTAAAGGTGTACTCAATGCTTTTCCACCTTGCATATTGAGCTTGTGAAGTACTTTGGATATGTACTCACTTTGAGACAATTATATGCATCTTTTACTCCTATCACGAGTGATGCGCATGCCAAGAATATGTTTGGCATCCCCAAATCCTTCATATCAAATGTCTGACTCAAGTTCTTTTTAAGAATTGACAAATCATAAGAGGACTTCTCAGCAATTGGCATATCATCCACATAAAGTATCAAGCATATCAAGTTGCCATCAGAGCACCTCTTTGTGTAGAGACAAGGATCCTCATTGCTTCGAGAGTAGTCTTGAGACTTCATAAAAGCATCAAACTTTTGGTACCATTGTCTAGGGGACTGTTTAAGTCCATACAAGCTTTCTTGAGCTTACAAACTAGATTTTCTTTGCCAAGAACTACATAACCCTTTGGTTGTTCCATATAGATCTCATATGTAAGATCTCCATGCAAGAAAGCATTTTTCACATCCATTTGGACTAGCTCTAAGTTCTCCATTGCAATGAATCCAAGGAACATGCACAGGGTAGTCATCTTGACCATTGGAGAGAAGATTTCCTCGAAATCAATACCATGTTGTTGCTTAAAACCCTTTGCAAAAAGTCGTGCTTTATACTTTGGAGAATCACTATGTGATGTGAATTTTAGCTTATATACCCATTTACATGGTAAAGCCTTCCTACCCTTTGGCAAAGGTACTAAGTCCCAAGTACCATTCTTATGAATAGAATCCAACTCACTCTTCATGGCACGCTCCCACTTGACATGATCCTTTGTCTGCATGTCCTCTTTCTAGCAAGAAGGCTCACCAGTATCTATTAGTATAACAAAATCTAAACCTGGAACATATCTATCAGGTGGATGTGAGACACGTGCAGAGTGTCTCAATGATTGTTGAATAGGAACATGTGTAGACTGATCTGAATGGACACTCTTGAAGATCCCTATGTGTAGCATTTTTATGCATGCTAACTAGAGGACTAGTATTCTCAAACACCACTCTTCTCACTTCAACCTCCTTAATGGGCTACTTATGCATCTTAGACTCATTGAAAATGACATCACTACTTTTGATTACGAACGGTGTTTCAGGATCCCATAAGCGATACCCAAATTGTCCTTATCGACCATATCCAAGAAAAATGCATTTCTTTGACTTATGGTCCAACTTTTGTCTAAGATTCTTGGGTATATGAACATATGCTTCACACCCAAAAACTCGAAGATGATCATAATATGGTGGCTTCCTATCCATAACTCTTATGCAACTTTCAGACCTTTGGTAGTACTAGGTGAAAGGTCAATCACATGAATTACAATCAATACTGCTTTTGCTCAAAAGCCTTGTGAGAGTTTTGCATGATGCAACATAGAGACTACTCTATCTTGAATAGTTCTATTCATCCTCTCAACTACACCATTCTGTATTGGGGTATAAGGAGCTATAAACTCTCTACAAATCCCTCTAGACTGACAGAAAAGGCTGAATTCATGTGAGGTATACTCACCCTCATTATCTAAACATAAATCCTAAGCTTAGTTCCTTTTTCAGTCTCAACTAAAGCAAGACATATTCTGAAAGTAGGGAATACCTCATCCTTCGATTTGATAGGATATACCCAAACTTTTCTAGTAGCATCATCTATGAAAGTGGCAAAGTAAAGAGAAGCACATAAGGACCTAGTGGGCATAGGACCACACATCTGTATGAACAAGATCGAAAGGCTGAATTGAAGAGTCAATGTGTGTTCTATGCACATTTTTGGTTTGCTTTCCATGTTGACAATGCTCACAAAATGAAAAATCAGAGAAAGATAACACACATAAGTAGCCAGAACAAGAAAGATTTTCCATTCAACTACGAGATATATGGCGCAAATGACCATGCCAAATACAAGCCATAGGTTGTTCAATAACAGCTAACAAGTGTTCTTCCTTTCATACAAATAAAGGATAAAGTGAGCCAACTTTGCAATAACCATATTGCCCTTTGATATGTGAAAGGACTGAGCATAGAAGACCACCTTGTAACCAAGGTCATCAAGTTGACCAACTGACATCAAACTACGAGATAATTGAGGTACATGGCATACATTATGCATAGTAAAATTTGAACCATGAATGAATTGCACAACCACATCTCCGATCCCCACAATGTCACACTAGTAAGAGTCACCAAGTCTCACGGTACCAAGAGACTTTGCTACATAATTAGAGAACCATTCTTTATGTGGTGTCACATGGAAAGAAGCACCAGAATCTAGCAGTCACATGTGGGAAAGAGAATCAGCCATAAGAGCCTCAATTGGCACAATACTATCAAGTGTCAACACATCAGCATCATCAGAAATAGCATTAATTTCTTCAATCTTCACAGTTGAAGTAGATGGTGCAGGTAACTATTTAACATGCCCATCAACATTTTGTCCTTTACCTTTAGCATTCGTTAATGCATAACAATATTTCTTCATGTGTCCTTTCTTATGAAAATAATGGCATTCGATATCCCTCTTCCTTGATTTACTTCTACTCTCATTTCATTAACCATTCTTTTCCTTGTTTTTTCTCCTGCCACATTGCTGATTCTTTCCTTGGTAAGAATCACGAACATTATATGCATATCCACTCTGAGTGCCAACCATAGAGCTTCTATGAATCTCCTCACTCAAGAGTGCTCCACATATGTCATCATAGACGAGTTTACCACCAGGTGCACTATCGCTAATAGCTATGCAAAACATATCCCATGATGATGGCAAGGTGCATAACAACAATATTGCTTTCATTTCACTATCCATATCCATTTTTTGAGCCTGTAATTGGGAGAATATGGCATCAAACTCATTTAGATGAACAACAACACTATCTGTGTCCTTCATACAAAGGTCATATAATTTCCTCATCAGATACACTTTATTTGATGTCGTGTCTTTTTCATATGTATTGCATAACTTCTTCCAAAGCTTCTTTGCACTTTCACTGTCTAATAGTAAACATTATCTGCCAGATGCAAGCGAATGGTAGACCTAGCCATTTCATCTAAGTCATCTCAGTCATCTTCATCCATGTCAGCACGCTTCTTTGAAATTTCATTTACTAGCTTCCATTGCCTCCTTTGAATCAACACATCTTTAATTTGATTCTTCCATAGAGCAACATTTGTGTAATCAATTTTTGGATCTCATAATGTTCTTTGCCCTACAAGTTATAGCTCCTCCTCGAAATACTAGCACTAGACCCTGATCCACCAGATGTGCCTGAGACCTCTAATGCCATGATGGTAGAGAACTGAATAGAATGATAATGGAGCTAGAAGAGTCCAAACACCAATGAATAAGTGTATCAAGGAGTAAATCGACCACTATATAGTTGACAAAACCAAAAATTTTGCCAGAGTATCCTCTGCAAAATGAGCATATGACCAATGTCAAAATATCATAAAACTACAACTACTGACATGTTTATCTGCATAGTGAATCACTAACTCCACTGCATATAATCAGTTACCCAGTAGAAGCCAACTAGGCTTATCGAGCACCTATGAACAACTATCATACATATCCTATGGTGAGGCTGGGTAAGTCTTCCACTTGCATCACTGAAGAGACCCCAACATCTAGGTGTCTCCCAGTTAAGAAAACATCACCACGATTGTAAGGAATTGAACTCACAACCTCTTGGTTAGGAATGTGATGGGCTAACCACTTGCCCCAAAAGCCATGGTTGAGGATTACTTCCTAATCCTCTCTCTTAGAGCGTGGCTCAACCATCTCCTACTAGGATTATGTTACATTCTTTCCCCCTTGGTCGATCATTGTCCTCAATGATCTACTCTTGTATCCCTCTAGCCTCGGTGATCAGTCCCTTGAACTCCCTAGGTGCCCTTGAATTGATGTCCCTCAACCTCGCACGATTTCTTGAACCTTGTTCGCAACCTTGGTCTCTTGAACCCTTGCTCTCAACCTTGGTGTCTTGAACCTTCTTGTTCGCAACCTTGGTGTCTCGAGCCCTTGTTCTCAACCTCAGTCTTGAACCTTGTTCTCACCCATGCTTGGTATCTTGAACACTCAATCAAGTGCCACCCAAGGATTCCCAAGGAATTCACACTTCCAAGCTAGCTCATTGGAAAGTTCGTTCCGAGAGCTTTCCAACGGTATATTACACGCCTCAATCCGACCTACGGATTGAGAGATACACCCCAATCATTGTAAGGTCCATCCTTGAAACCGACGCGCGCGCCTTCCACAATTCCTACCCTTTCACATGGTAGAGTGCCCAAGCGCCTTTTTTAGAGGCCATTGGATCATTCCACTTTGCCCAAGCCTACTTCCTAGGCTCTGATACCAATGTAAGGAATTGAACTCACAACCTCTTGGTTAGGAATGTGATGGGCTAACCACTTGCCCCAAAAGCCATGGTTGAGGATTACTTCCTAATCCTCTCTCTTAGAGCGTGGCTCAACCATCTCCTACTAGGATTATGTTACAACGATCCTCTTTATCAAATGTAAAAGGCTTTATGCAAAAGACATAACCGCTATATCAATGACCACATGGACGTACATAAGTGATATCCACAAAAGGGTACATGGTGTGTATGTGATCAATATATGTAGTAAAATGACACAAAAAGGCTGCTTGCAAAACCCAAAAACTATCCAAAAAAACGTGCAAGAGTCTGTCAACTTTGATGTCTTAGTCTCAAAAAACTTGCATAAATTTGTAGTGGAAGCTCCCACCAAAACTGAAAAACCTTTCGAGAAACCTGTAGTTTTATGAGTGTAGCTGAAAACACAATCCCAAAGGTTGATATTTATTGTTGGAGAAATACAATGAACACTCTTCTTGATGTTCTTGGATCTGTGTGAAGAGAACTATGTGCAAAAGTACTCCAAAATGGCTCCAAAAGACACCCTAAAAATGCTTCAAAAATAGGCTTTGAAAGCAAACAATGAAGCTTTGAGGGACCAAAACATGTTCACGATAATATCAACCTTAGTCTTTCTGCTTCAGACATCACAAGGGTGTAGCTTAGTGGCAAAGCGAGCTATGGGGGGAACAATACTAGGATGGGTGACCTCTCGAGAAGTACCGGAAACCTCTATATTCCTTGATCGTTGAGGTCCTCCCTCGCATGCAGCCAATGATGCCAACGGTGACTCCGATGACTCGGATGACAAGGTATTCCAAGGTCTATGCCTTGGTCGCCGCCTTAGTCATAAACCTTGGAAAAGCCGGGGGGGGGGGGGGGGGGGGGGGTGCTCGCTTTGCTCACACAAAAGGAACAAAGCTTTTGCATCAAACTGCTCTAATACCAGTGAGGTAATTTGATGGTGATGCACCACTACTACGCTCTCCTTCTCGAGAGCTACAGGATGATATCCTCAGAGTAGAAAACTGAGCTCTTAAGGCTGCACATAGTACTCCGCACAGAGGCTACAAAATATGCAAAAAAAGACAGTACCCGAGGAGCACAAAGACAGACTTCTTAGGTCTTACAAATGTGGTCGAACTTATAGTCTTTGACTGACCAGGCCACTATATGTTTTATTAAAGAACATATACAGAGAAGTGTCCGGTGGCCATTCGATCTTTCACATGGACACTAATGGTAACACAGGCTTCTTCATTGTAGATGGTTTTTTTGAGTTTGTATCTTGTGCTATGTAAATCGAATGTTTAGTGAGCAAAGAAGCGTCATAACCATACCTTTCTTTCTTTTCTCTCTAGTAGACCTTCTTATAGTTTGTTGAGATGAGACTGTAGCCCAATTTTTTAGTATAATTATGTGCACAGGTGGTCTATTTTGCCCAGTTGTGTGTACTTTCTCTGTACCAAATATCTTCCTCAAAGAATATATATTCAAGGAGTTATCAGCCTGAGAGTGAAGTTCATTTCTTCAGCATACTTGTGTGGATAGGTAGTTCATCTTTGTCAGTTGCATTCCCTAATCAAAACTTGTCCAAATTAAGTTATTTATAGCTTGTTAGAAAGATCTCTTTGTCTACTTTGATTGAATAAAAGTCCATTTGAGTTTTGTATTGAGATCGACAAGCTATTTAAGGTGCAGCTGTTTGTCCAAGTGCTGGACATACAAGGGTTCACTATACATTTTTGTTGTGCATAGGAGAACTCATTCTCCACAGTTGGTATCAGAGAAAACTTGGTGTTGAAGCTTCATCAACAGAGTTGGAGCTAAAGCAAAGCAAAAGAGGAGCTACAATACAAGGGGGAGCTTCACAAACGCAAGAGCAAAGGACAATATAACTATTCGAGGTAACTCTCAAAGTTTTTGATAGTCTTCAATGGCTGACTTGGGTCAACAAGTAGAGAAATTGGATAAGGATAACTATCTCGTGTGGAAGTTTAGAATGAACAACTACCTAATGGGCAAGGGCTTGTAGGGCATTATGAGCGGCGATGATGCTCAACCTCAAATCAATCAAGATATGGCCACCAAAGTCCAAAGCAGGCAAGCAAAAGAATGGGAAGAGAGGAATAGGAGATTCATGTTCCTCATTTTGCAAGTCATTACTAATGCCATGGTAGGGCATATTCAACATCTAGAGAAAGCTAAGGATGTTTGGGAAGTTGTTGAAAGGATGTATTCAATAAATACCAAAGCTAGGAAACTTCAACTCAAGAATGAGTTGAACACAATCAAGAAAAGTTCGAGTCAATCCATAGCTGAATATACTTTGAAGATTAAGGAGCTAAGTGATGCTTTAGCTTCTATTGGCACAACGGTTGAAGACGAAGATCTTGTGTGTTATACTCTCAATGGATTGAGAGAAGATGAAAGATGGAAGACTTTTATAACTTCCATTAACTTGAAAGATGCATATCCAGGTTTTGAACAACTAATCCCTCATATTGTCACATAAGAGCTTAGCTTTGGTGGCCCCAAAGGAAAGGACAGCCACAACCAAATGTTATATGCAGGTCAAGGTAAAGGGAGGAACTCAAGAGGAGGCTCAAGAGGAAAAGGAAGAGGTCACAACAACTCCAACCACAATCAAAACAATTCGAAAGACAACAAGGATGCATCAAATGGCAACGCACAAGGAAAAGGTCGAGGTAGAAGTAGAGGAAGAGGCCGAGGCTCCTACAATTCTCATAAAGGTATAACATGCTATCATTGTGGTAAAGTAGGACACTATGCTAGTGATTGTTGGCTGAAGAATGGAAGACCAAATGGAGGCAATCAAAGGAACCAAAGTTACGATGCAAGCACCTCAAGTGAAGGAAGCAAGGACACACTACTTGCAATGAGACATGAGTATAGAAGCTCTTGTGAAGATGACAAAAAATGGTACATTGGTTCAGGTTGTAGTAACCATATTTCATGCAAAGGAAGTTTTTTCACTAATCTATAGGTACCAAGTGGAAAAGGGTGTGTTGAAACAAGTGACGATACTCAACATATGATTGAACATATTGGAGATATAAGGCTTGGAGATACAAGGAGTGCAAAGGTACTATCTAATGTCCTTCATGTTCCTACAATTTCAAAGAACTTGATTTCAATAGGACAAATGGTAGAGAAGGGTTATCATGTCATATTCAATGAGAATGGGTGCTTCATAAAGAATCCAAAGGAAGGCTTCAAGGTCATTGCTTGAGCTAGAAGAGAAGGAAGGATGTTCACTTTGGACGTCCAACATCCACATGGAAAGTTCATGTACATTTAGTGTGGGAACGAGAAGATTTCAGAGCTTGACTTATGGCACAAAAGAATAGGACACATCAACATTCCAAATCTGAAAGACATGAACAAACATGAAGTGGTAAGAAGTCTTCCAAAATTTAATAGCATTGGACTAGATGAGTTATGTGAAGCTTGTCAACTAGGAAAGCAAATGAGGCAGCCATTCAAGAGGATCAATTATGTGGCCCAAATGTCTTGGACTTGATACATACGGATGTATGGGGACCAACCCAAGAGGCATCAATGGTTGGTTATAGATTTTTTATCACCTTCATTGATGATCACTCAAGAAAGGTATGGTTGTTCGTATGAAGCAAAAATCAGAGGTGTTTTCTATATTCAAAAGATTCAAAGTTGAAGTTGAAAAAGAAACAGGAAGGTCTATCAAAACCTTAAGGTCCAATGGTGGAGGAGAATACTTCTCCAAAGAATTTTCAGATTTTCTACAAGAGAATGGGATCAAAATGCAGTTCACTTGTAGGTATACACCACAACAAAAGGGAGTAGCTGAGAGGAAAAACAGGTAAATTGCTGAAATTGCAAGATGCATGCTCAACGAGATGAAGGTACCATTGTACTATTGGGCTAAAGCTACCACAACCGCCATTTACTTGATGAATAGGTGCACAACATCGAGAATACATCACTTGACTCTAGAGGAGGTATATTCTGGTAAGAAACTTGATCTTACACACCTTAAAGTATTTGGATGTGTTTGCTTTGTTCACATTCCACAAGAAGTTAGAACAAAGATGGAACCAGTCAGAAAAATGCATTTTCATCAGCTACTCGACGGAGCAAAAAGGATACAAGTGTTACAACCCTAGAACAAGGTCTTTGATGAACTAAGACCATGGTATGAAGATAAAGGAAAGGAAAAGATTCTTGAAGAAGATTGTGATGATTATGCAAGAACAAATCAAAGAGAAGTTCAACAATCAAGCACAAAGTTTTCAGGTCCAGAGGCATCTACATCAAATGAAGAATGTTCAACATGGAGGGGTAGTCATTATGTGTCTCCAAATTCAGCTCATAGTAGAGACGAAGAAGCAAGTGCTACTCCAAATAGTGAGATAGATGCAAGTGAAGAAGAACATGAAGAGGTAATCACTCCGATGGTAAAGCTGAATAGGTTAAAGAAGCAACTTTCAAAAGGCAATGAAAGAAGATCTTCAAGGACAAGGTATCCAACTCAAAGGTTGAGTTATGATAGTTTCATGGCCACACATGTTTGCAAGTTGAAAAAGGCACTTTATGGCTTGAAGCAAGCACCAAGAGCATGGAATCAGAGATTGGTAGAATATCTAACTAAGTATGGATACAACCCAAGTAGTGAAGATCCTTCATTCTACATGAAGAAGGAAGAAAATAGAGAGGTATATATTTGCATATACATTGATGACCTCATCATAATAGGAAATGATGTTACAATGATTAAAGATATCAAAAGGAATTTTGGTAAGGAGTTTAAAAGTTCAGATCTTGGAGAGTTGAAATATTTTTTAGGAATTGAAGTTGTTGATGGAAAAAGTGGCATCTACTTGATGCAAAGGAAGTACTTGTTGGATGTTCTTTTCAGGTTTGGAATGAGTGAATGCAAACCACTCACTCAACCCATGGACACTATGCAAACATTACAAGACCTGATTTATCTTATGTTGTTGGTGTACTGTCTCAGTTTATGCAAGCCCTGACAAGTGAACATTTAAATTCAGCCAAGAGAGTGTTCACATATGTAAAGCATAGAGTTAATCATGCTTTGGAAAGCTATTTGTGTTTACTTTCTCTGTACCAAATATCTTCCTCAAAGGATATATATTCAGGGAGTTATCAGCCTGAGAGTGAAGTTCAGTTCTTCAACATACTTGTGTGGAGAGGCACAACTCCATTTGAGTTTTGTATTGAGAGCAGCAAGATATTTAAGGTGCAGTTGTTTGTCCAAGTGCTGGACATACAACGGTTAACTACACATTTTCGTTGTGCATAGGAGAACTCATTCCCCACATGTATGTGTGTATGTATGTATGTATGTATGTATGTATGTATGTATGTCTGTATGTATGTATGTATGTATGTATGTATGTATGTATGTATGTATGTATGTATGTATGTATGTATGTATGTATGTATGTATGTATGTATGTATGTATGTATGTATCTATATATGTATGTATGTATGTATCTATATATATATATATATATATATATATAATGAAGTGAATAACACTTTGAATTATCAATCCACGGAGTACACCCAGAGTGCTTGGAGTTGGAGGCTTGAGAGAAATGTGATGGATTCTTGAAAAGAGTGTCCAACCTTAATCTACCTCCTATTATGGTTGTATACCATTTAGAAAAAAATGCATGTAACTTTTAGCTTGAAGCACGAGATCATAGAAACTTGGTACCCTTGGAGAGCTCTCTTCAAATTTATGAGGTAGCATGGGTAGAAAATCTGAAATCATATAGAAAATTGATTAAAACATACTATAGCACATACACATGCAAAACTCGTGCTCAAAACAAGTTTGCTTGTGGTTAAGAATGATGCAAATAAGTGCTTAAGGGGTGGATATGGGTTGGAAAACACTTAAAATTCAGTCACAAGATTGAACTAGCTATTAAAGCATCGAGAAAATTGCAAAAAAGGAAAGAGCACAAAATGTGGAAGAAGAACTCTCTTCACTTTCTTAGAAGTTCAAATGTGGAGAAAGCTCTACAAAATGAGAGACATGGCTTTTTTTATGGCGCCCCCCCTTTAGTACCATGTTTTACAAAGATAATTTCAGAGAGGAGGTACCTCCTTACATGTATCGTTAAAGAATACATGAGAGATCTCAAGAGCTATTCGAAAGAATCACTCTCATGCAACTTATTTATTTTGGACATTTACAACAAGGTCGAAGCTAGCATCAACATCTGATAGAAAATTGCGACGATGTGTGAAGCATGTATAGGATTAGGCAACACACCATTAGATAATAAAAAAGTTGTTGTTGTTGTGGATAACCATACATCAAGGACTCTAGAGAAGTAGAAAAGATAGAAAACCTAAGATTGAAAAGCCCTTGCTGCATAAGATAGAAATCGGAAGAGGGGAAGGATCATGATTATGTTTGAAAATGAAAGGAACACCCTCTATGTAACAAGCATGTTAGAATCAACTATAAGAACACAAAATCATGCAGACAGCTAGTGCTAAGACACTCTTATATGTATGGCGAGTATAGATATGGATCCCTCTCCCTGAAGATGAGGAGACGATCCACAGGCTATGCGATCCATGTTGGCACTCCCTAATTTTGTTACTGTACTTGATAATTTTGCTCAAAAAAAGGCTATATGAATAAAGAAAGACTGTGCTTCACTTGAGTACACAGAGAAAGGAAGTAGAATCAATTTGCTAGCATGAACATGGAGGGCTTTGGTGCTGTCAGAGAGTCTTGTTTGCAGATGAAACCACTATCGCAAATGCATGAAGCGTCCTCAAGGGTCAATCCACACTGGAGGGTTGCTTCCATCTGCATGCAAACTTTCTGGTTTTCAAGGAGTTTTAAGCATAAAGGCAACCATGATCGCAGATGGAGGGAGTGACATCAACTACGCACATTTGAGGAAAATCTTATAGTTTTTGCCTTCAATCATCGATATAACTTTTAAAACCCAATGTTTACAGTAAGTGTGCAGAAAGATGCACGAATAACTGTGCCCAAGCAGTGTGTAGAACAATGCACAGTAATATTATAGCTATTCATACTTTACATGAAGACATTGCTATTGTGCAGTCGCTTAAGAGTTGCACAAAACAGAAGAATCTCCGGAAAGGGAGCAAGCTCCATGGTCAGGCTCTCAAGACAGGCTTGCTTAGACATAATATCTTTGTAGGGAGTGCGACAGTCCATATGTATGCTGCATGTGGTGCGCTGGCGAAAGCACAGCAAGTGTTTGATGAACTGCCTTCTCATAACGTAGTCTCTTGGACAGGTCTTATTACAGGATATGTGCAACATGGCCAGGGTAAACGTGCACTCGACTGCTTTGAACTTATGAAAGATGAGGGCTTCTCACCAAATGCTATTACATTTGCCTCTGTTCTAAGGGCCTGTGCTAGTGTAGGATTAGCTATAAAAGGAAAAGAGATACATGCAGACATTTGTAATATGCATCTACTCGAAACTGATACTGTACTTGGAAATGCCTTGATAGATATGTACTCTAAATGTGGAGACCTTACAATGGCAGAGCAGAGCTTTGCTGGTCATCTTGTTAGAGATACCGTGTCCTGGAATGCATTGGTTGCAGGATATTGTCAACATCACCATTATGAGAAAGTTTTAGTATGTTTTGAGCAGCTGATAGGAGAGGGCCTTATTCCAGATGTGGTGACGTTCCTTTGTATGCTGAAAGCTTGTGGCGTTACAAAAGCAATCTCAAAAGGGAAACAAGTACATGCAGAAGTTGTTAGACAGGGTTTCCTTAAAGGTGACACTTCACTGGGCAATGCACTGGTAGACATGTATGCAAAGTGGGGTGCACTGACAGAAGCACGACAAGTGTTTGACGAGCTTCCCAATCGAAACATTATTTCTTGGACCATATTGATTACAGGATATCATGAGCACGGTCATAGTGAAGAGGCCCTTGATTGCTTTCAGCAAATGCTGCATGAGGACCTCACTCCAGATGCAGTGACTTTTTTCTCTGTTTTAAAAGCCTGTAGCAGCGTTGGAGCAGCAGAAAGGGGCCAAGAAGTACATGCTGAGATCATGAGAACAGGATTGCTCTATAAGAGTTGTGAACTTGGGAGTGCATTGATAGATATGTATTCAAAATGTGGTGCTCTAGAAAAGGCACATGAAGTATTCTCCAGGCTTAGTGGGCGGGACATAGTTGCTTGGACTGCATTGATTACAGGTTATTGCCAACATGGTTATAACTTTGAAGCTATGAGATGTTTTGAACGAATGCAGATTGAAGGCTTCTCTCCAGATGCTGTAACCCTCTCCTGTATCCTGAAATTGTGTGGTGTGGTGGGAGCTACAGAAAGGGGGCAAATGCTTTTTGATTCAATAAGCAAAAACTATGGTATGATCCCTGCTGCAGAACATCATATTTGCATGGTGGATCTTTTTGGTCGGGAAGGCCAATTTGATAAAGCAGTCACTGCCTTGAGGCAAATGCCATCTTCTTTGACTTTACCATCCTGGTTTGCTTTATTGGATGCCTGCCTCAAATGGGGGAATATGGAACTTGGAAAAATTGCATTCGAACAGAAATTCCAGTCAGATGGATAGTATCTTTTGATCGTGTGCTCTCACTGTGATCCAAGTTCTGTTAAATGTATTCTTGCCAAAATAAAACATTAATCATAAATTTAATATCTTTGCGATCTGCACAACTGATTCTCGGAAGCTTGCATGTGACTTGCTGAGAAATAGCCATCAGTGTCTATCAGTTACAACACAAATGAATGCTATCTGATGTGTGGATTGACTAGAAGTGTCTCTGAAGTGCCATGCATGATTGGCCATTCTTTCATTTTTCTAGGTAGTTTGGTAATTTCAGTGTATGAAAAGCAAACTCAATTCAGGATTGTATGCTGTTGCCAAGAACTTGGATTTGGTGCATGCTTGTTAGATCTTCCATGAGTGCTATTAGAAATTGGAGCCTATAAGCTATTTGGGCAGACTCCAAAGGAGGTGTATAAAATGTGTTCTCGTTAACTGATGCCTTGGGACTTGTTTTTCCTTTGCTTTCTGTAAAGTTTCCTCGCTTCACATCTTTGATATATATTTGATCATTGCATGTTTGTATGGATCTAACTTTTAATATTTGTTGCCTTGAGATTTTAGACTTTTAAGGCATGCATTGTGTATGTGTAGAATCTTAGAAGGTAAATATACAAATCCAATAAGCACTGCATAAGCAGTATTTTGTGAATTGCATGCTTGTGATAAATTTATATAGAGGGAACGCATGGGCATATGGTAAAGGTAAAGTATGTCTGTCCTTATTGGACATTAATGGTCTATTAATGAAATGTTGACTTTTTGTTTCAGATTATATAACCCAGTCCAAAACTTGCAAGCGAATTGATTGGGCACTCACCTCTTGAGGTGGAGGTTGTGTGTTCAACCCTTGTGAGCTGTTGGACATACCTAGGTCTATGTGGCCAGTCTAGACTGTGTAATGCCTTTGCGCAATTGAAACTAGATGTCTTCGGGTGGACCTTTCCTTGTAATGCTTCGGTAGTCTAACCCCTGCTTTGTGGGATATGGGGAGTCCCATGTGTACTATGCTCTTCACTTGTACAGTTTTGCTTTCAATACATTCAAGTTCGGGGAGATTAAGCTTCGGCCAAACTTCTTATGAGAAAAAAAGATTATATAACCAAGGCTTTAGGAAATTTTGTAAATTGCTGATGGGAACCTGATAAGATAGTAAATACAGCATCTAAAATTGTATGTTTGGTGGTACTTGGAATTGTCCGTTTGATAGCGCTCAAGAAGATGGGATAAATGAAGAATGAGATTGTGAGACATCTCCATTAGGCTTTCTCTATGAGCCCTTAGTATAAGGGCTCAAATCTTTTTTTAGCATAGCTGAACCAAGACAATTTCTATATTTCATCCATCATAACTCGAAATCCAATGTTTTTTTCTGAGTATATGAGTTTCGTTGGCTATCATGTTATCCGCACGTGCTTTTTGTATCGAAAATGTCTTGTTTCAGCATCTTAAATGATTATTTTTTTTCACAAGAGTTCACATATAACCTTATTTTGATACATTAAATGATGAGGAAAAACACTTTTTATCCTTGTGTTTTTGTTTTCTTTTTTATTTTTATCTTTAATTTATTTTATTTATTATATATATATTTTTTAAAGAGTATATGAAAAGCTACACACACTGAATAATCATAAACTTGGTTTGCTTCCAACCCAACTTCTTCTATGGATATGAATCTAGGTGAATGTATGAGCATACAAAGGGCTACGAAAAAGAAAACCAACCAATCCCACCTGCATGTCAGATTACTCATAATCCCAGGCTCTTCATGTCTGTGTGACCATAATTCTGATGCAGGATGCACATCCCTTCTAACTGAATCGAGCTTTCTACCAAGGGTCTTGTGACCTTTGTATTTTGTAACTCGGTTCCCATATGCACGATCCTCTTTGTGTATTGCTTCTTGTCCTTCACATTGAAGAATACACTTTCACTATAATGATCAACTAACAACAAAAAGTTGCAAGATCCTCCCAATGCAAAGGTGGATGTTTTACCATGTAGATTAGCATTTGTCATATCCAAAGGGACTTGAACTTGATTACGGCCCTATTGTGGAACTTCCCTTCATTGTCTCCTGCCATCATGGTCTTCAGCTTGATTATTACTCTATTGTGGAACTTCCCTTCATTGTCCCTTGCCCATCATGCAAGCGTCACATAGTGCTTGTAACTTAGAAAATGCAAGAAAATATGTTGTCATCCCTTTTCTTTTCATATCCTTATGTAAAGAAGCCCAAAATAATTGTGCTTTTTATGCCAAAGTATGCCAATATCTTCTTCCTTTGTAATGGTGAGGGTTCTCACTCATATGGATGTCTTGCTACAATCCTTTTTCTATGATATTTCTTGATCCATCAAATACTTTCGCACTGTCTTTCTTGATGCATATCTTAAGTCCAAGTTCTATTTTGGAATACATTCATAACAAGTTTCTTTTCAATGTAGGTGCATACAATATATCAAAACGCTTTCTTTCAAACAAAATTGGTAGTAGCAAAAGAAATGGTTCTATCCCTTTGTCTTGAAATTTGGAGTCATTCCCCATCAATAAAGTCATCCACGCTTGTAAACGCATTAAAAACTACACTAATTATTCTTATTGGTCATATGGTGAGGTGCTTCATATCTATATCCATAGTTCATTAACAAAATCTTAAGTAAATGTATACCTTCTCTATGGAAACCCATAGTTCAAGCATTATTTAGTAGTTGATTCCTTATTCTTCCATGTGGATACGAAAGTATCATCTCTCTCATCATCTTTCTTCTGTTTGAAATCATTGATGCCATGTCAATTCTTGTCATATTAATATTAGCTACAAATGAAACTCTTCTCTTTGTCTTCTTATTTGAGCTAGAAAAAGGGTTGTCCACTTTGTGTTGGAAAAGAATGTAGCATCATCCAAAACTTCAACATCCTTTAGCCACACCCTCTTTGTCTAACAAGATTGCACAAAAAACTCTCGTTCTTAGTTATGGAATATTGAATTATTGGATTTTATATTCTCTATCTATTGCATGATAGTGACCTTGTTGGCTGCATTATATGTGTTAAATATGAGGATTTAATGTGATTTGCGTTTTGATTTAGCAGGTGTAGGTTTTGAGGGCATAGATGCATTTGGATGTAGCTAGAGAGATTACATTTTCCATATCTTTTGTGCATAAAAGGTCCACGTAGAGGGTTGGCTCTAGTTAGTTTTAAAATAGTGCTTAAAGATAAGGATTGCTATAGAAAGTGAGTTTTGTAAATAAATATAAAGCTCATTGTAAAAGTGAGCTACTTTTGCATTATGGGTCTTCTTTTCTTAGTGCCCGACCTTATTGTAAGCTCTATCCTTGGACGTAATGAAAATCTATGAATACATGTACATTGGAGACTCGTCCAACATAATGCATTGAGGGAGATTGTACCCAATACTATGTACTATTTCCATCTTGTGTGCATCTCTATTTGTGTTTTTGGCGTTCATATTGTCTCCATGCATACGTGTCCGCAAGATCTTGCAACAATAGTGTTAGAGCATGCACCCATCATTCCAAAGGAATTTTGACACCTTTTCTTGTTGTCTATTTGTATTCTAGTGACATTTTGTTTTTGTCAACTATTCATGTGCATTTCAATGACTTGAAAACATGTAAAAAGATAGGTAAGGACTTTGGGTGCTTGCACTCGCTCTTCGCTACTCCACAACTTATGATTAAGGCAAAGACCAAGGCATAAAATTTGAAATTACATTGGCCATCCATGGATCTGTTGCCTACATGCAAATCTCTTAAACTAATAGAGTGGCAACAAGTGTTGATATATTTAGGTAGTGATGTGTGTGAACACACTAGGACCGCTCATACACTTTTTTCCCTCTTTAGGAGGTTTTTCCCCCCAGCTTGTATATACACCTATATCCATAACGGGTCACTTATCTTTGTACATTCTAGTGGTAATACATTCACTATTGTGTGTTGTGCTCCAAGCTTCTTCTTCTTCTTCTTCTTCCTTGCGTTATTTGCGTGCTTCTACAGACCTTGAACTCCAACAATTGGTATCAGAGCAGGTCGCCACTTCACATAAGGCATCGTCGACACCCCCCGGTCACAGTCTCAGAATCGCACGAAATTTGGTAAGCATACTCAGGGCTCCGAATGCACTATTGTAGCACTTGTGCAGGTGATTTTGTCTTTTTGTGCCATAGATATATACATTTTTCGGTTTACCAGTATAAGCGTCTCAAAGTCTGCTATAGGTTTAGTAGAACTTGACAGGGTAGTTCTGTTCAACTTTTTGAGATATAGTCATTTTTTTGCATCAAGCTATTTTATTCAGTGGCCATGGCTGAAAGTAGTGATGTATTCCGTATGTTGGCTCTTGAGGATGAGTTGGATGGTACCAATTACCTATTATGGGCTTATATGATGTGTCATGTATTGGTTGCAAAAGGACTTTGGAATATTGGCCAGGGTGTTGAAAAACGTCCTATTACACCTGCAAACACAGTTGCTCAAGGTGATGCAGATGGCATTGAAGATGATGATATTTTCTTCATGTTCTTGTTCGTGCTACGGTTCTTGTTGTACCTACTGCAGAGCAAATTCGTTGGGATGGTAGAGATGCTTAGGCACATGCATTGATAGCCTTTCCTATCAAACGTGCCATTATTCCTTACATTTGCTCTTGCAGAAGAGTGAAGGATGCTTGGATACACTTACCACTTTATACCAGGCAAGGAATGAGGCTCGTGTTGCTTATCTCCGAAAACAATTGGAGAGTGAGCACATGAATGAAGGAGATTCCATGGATAGTTTTTTGAAAAAGATCAAAGATTTGAAGGAACATTTGATTTCTGTTGTTGAAGTCTTGCCTGATAGTTCACTTGTGCAGACTCTTCTGAATGGTCTCCTCGATTCATATCAGAGTTTTGCTTCTACTCTTTGTTTGATGATGATAGGCAATCCAAATGCCTTAACATTTGAGGATTTAGTCTCTGTTGTGTTGCAGGAAGATCAATCTAGGCAGAACAGTCCCATTATGCATGTTGTAGATCAAGATTTCCTGGCTAGTCAGAAGGACAAAGGTAAATGGAACTCTTCTACTAGTAAGCAGAAAATCTGCTGATTCTGCACAATCAAAGAAGGAAAACATAGACAAGAAGAAAAGAGAAAGGAAAAAATTATTTTGCAAATGCTATAAAGGAAATGATCATGTCATAAAGATTTGTGCAAAACTGGCTGCTAAAGAGGCAAGGAAGAAAGAGGATGGAATGGTTGTTGCAGAGGCCTCTACATCCAAAACATAGTTTGCTAATCTTGTGCAAAATGAAGAGTGGGCATGTACCACTGTTTGCAGTTATGACCCATCTTCTCATGAACAATGTATGTCTGTAGTAGACTCAGATGTTTGGTACTTTGATAGTGGGGTGACCAAACATATTACTTCGCAGCATAGTTTCTTCACTTCACTCGAGCCTTCCCCTATAGGGAATACTGTTACATGTGCCAACAACTCCTCTTATCCTGTTATGGGAGTTGGTAAGATCATTCTGACTACTGATAATGGTAGTTCTTTTACATTATCAGACGCTTTATTTGTGCCACGGATTTTTGATGATTTTTATTTTGATGAAGCCTACTCAAAGATTGAGAAAATGAAGTTTTCCACCAGCTATTTATTAGGTAAGGCACAACTTTGGTGCAACGTATTATAGAATAGTGCATATCAACCAACAACATGACATACATGAGAAAGTCAAAGAATATAATGTCCCTCCTCAATTTCACTTACATGCTCATCATTGATGGATCACTCTTGCATGGAGGGATGACAATACTATCACAATGTATATTGAGAAATTTTGGTAATGATTACTACTTGTCTGAATGCTTGAGAAAATTCTTGAAGGCACTCTATAGACGAAGTATGAAGATGGTTTGGAGATAGGGATCCAAACCAAGATCAACACATTGCAACCTACAAGTCTTTATGAAGCTATTTCGTTTTCTCATTGAAGGGATTTGGTGTGCAAAACAAGAAGAGCAAGGAGGAGATGCAAGGAGCGAGAAGAGAGGAGAGATGCGCACAGATGTGTGGGAGCCTCGAAACCCACATAATGATCTCTCTTGAGGCAATGCTCTATATATGATGTATATATTGTATATATATATATACATACACACACACACACACACACACACACACACACACATATATATATATATATATATATATATATATATATATATATATATATATATATATATATATATATATATATATATATATATATATATATATATATATATATATATATATATATATATATATGAATATAGGGGTAAGGTCACATGATCCTTACATCCCCAACACTCATGATGTAGATAAATAGTTTTAATCAACTGGCAAATCAATTCTACTTCAACAATCACATCAATGAAAACCAATAATTAAGCCTAATTTTCCTTCAAAGCATACTTTCTTTACTTCTTTCACTCCTAGTTTACCATGGACTCCTACTTTCTATTTTTCATCAAACCCTGTGAGCCTCATCATTTCAAGATACAAAGCCATCTAACCCACAAACCTTGATGATGGATAATCAACAAAAGAAGCTAGATATAATTTGGTTAGAATTGTATCAAACCTGACTACATCAAAGCAAATGGAGATTGCATCCTTCTAACATGAAAGTTGTAGTAGATCAAGGCCATAATGTTGAAGAGACTCGAGATCAAGATCATCTTGTTGGAGTTCGAGGTCTAAGGAAGCACGTGAACAACACATGGAAGAAGAAGAAGAAGCTTGGAGCACAACACACAATATTGAATGCATTACCACTAGAATGTATAAAGATATATAACCCACTAGGGCAATATGCGTATATACAAGAGGAGGGAAAAAAACCTCCTAAAGAGGGAAAAAAGTGCCCCGGTGGTCCGAATGTATTCACACACATCACTACCTAAATATATCAACAAATTCCCCTTGGGAGTGATCAATGAATAAGGAGCTGGCACTCATGTATAAGGAAGTGCCAAGCTAAGTGGAATCAATCCACAAAAGGAAGTAAGCCCAAAGCTTTCCGGAAAGCCTCAAACTTCTCCCTAGGTAGAGCCTTCGTGAACAGGTCTGCAATGTTCTCTTGTGTGGGCACATATGCCAAGCTGATCTCTCTAGCAAAAAACCTCCCCCTGAAATAATGATAATGCAACTCAATGGGCTTAGTGCGAGCATGGAACATAGGGTTCCTCGCAACTGCCAATGCGCTTTGATTGTCAATGAAGATGGTGAAGGGAGAAGATTGACCAACACCCAAATCATGCATAAGGCATCTGAGCCACGCACTCAAAAGTAGCTTTGAAAGCTTCCCTATACTCAGCCTCACAACTAGAAGTGGCCACAGTATGCTGCTTCTTGCTCAACCAAGATATACATGAGCTACCAAGCATGAAGCAAAAGCTACTAGTGGACACACGAGTGTCATAGCAACCAGCCTAGTCAAAGTCAAAAAAAGCATGTAAATATGGCAGTAGTGATCCCCCCTTGGGATAAAACAATCCAAGTAGTTGAGCACCACTCAAGTAGCGAAAGATGCACTTAACTTCCTGCCAATGCTTGACACCTAGGCAATGCATAAACCTGCTCATCTGTGAGATAGAAAACTGAATATCTAGCCAAGTAATGCATAAGTAAATCAAGCATCCAACAACCTTCTGATAGAGAACAACATCAAATGCATCTCTAGCATCATGAAGACTCAATCGTAGACATGTCTCCGTAGGAGTGTCAATAGGTTTACAATCTTCAAGGACAAAAAGCTGCAATAATGTGTCAATATATTTCATTTGACACAAAGCCATTCCACCATCAGCTTGCATAAAATAAATGCCCAAATAATGATGCAAATGCCCCAAATCATACATCTCAAATGAGGCATGCAAATCAGCCTTAAAATTAGCAATATGTCATGAGGACTAGTGCCGCCTGCACAAGCATTGTGATAGTACGTTCAGAGGCCGAAATGAGCTTAGATCATGATTTCGGCACCACACAAAGAAGTTGTTTTGATATCCTAATCACCTTGAGTATGCTCAGCAAATTTCGTGTGATTTTGAGAGTGTGACCAGAGGGGTGATGATGATGCCCTAGATGAAGTGGCGACATGCTCTAATACCAATTGTTGGAGTTCGAGGTCTACAGAAGCATGCGAACAACATAAGGAAGAAGAAGAAGAAGAAGCTTGGAGCACAACACAATACTAAATGTATTACCACTAGAATGTACAAAGATATATGATCTGTTAGGGCAATAGGCATATATACAAGCCAAGGGAAGAAAAACTCCTAAAGAGGGTAAAAAGTGCCTCGGCAATCCTAGTGTGTTCACATACATCACTAGCTAAATATATCAACACATCTTGCTCAGAAAAAATAAAAAATGGAAAAGGATTTCGCTACCTTGGATAGCAAAATTTCAATTCATTCTTTATTTTGCACGTAGGGAACAATAATTATCGAAGTGTTACTATTTTGCATGATGATGGATCTCACATGATTTTATTTTACTTAGATTAGTGCATGAATTAGATTGTCTTTTTCTTCCATGTATAAAGTTAAAGAAGCTTCCTAGTGGGCTTGTACCAATTGTCTTCTCAAAAAGAGTTGGTGCTTACTACTTGCTCATGAGCAATTTGACACTCAATGGCTCTAATACTTTATCTCAACTCAATGATCAGGGGGAGCTTGTTGTATTCAGTAGTGGATAGACCTTTATGGGCATTAAGAATTGTTGAAAGAGTAATTGGACACAATATGTGCCTCTAGACAATAATTTAGTGCAATGGAAGTACAATGGAACAAAAATTTACTCCAAAATTCTTATAGAGAAGAAAGATACTCGACAATACACACAGAAGTACACTCGAAAAATCACTTGAAAACACTCCACGTATAGAAAAGTACAACCAAATGTACAAAAAATTATAATCATAGTGCAAAAAGATGCAGTCAAAAGTATAGAAAAGAATGGATAGGAAGAAACCATTCAATTACATGAACTAGCTAGAGTATAGTGATCACAACCCAAGAATTGGGAAGGTACCAAGAGATCCCCTTGAGAAGCAAGTTTGGGCACTTATCCACATGAGCACCAACTACTGAACAAGCTTCCCACAAAGTGACTCCCTGGACCGTTCCCTTAAACAAGGGTGTATATAAATACTTCTAATGTTTTCTACTAGCTTATTTTTTATAATTCCTCCCTAATCAATCTTGATGAGACATACCATGCATCATTCCACCTCATCCTTATATAGAGGGGGAAATGAGCTTGTTGAAGTCATAAATGGGTATATCTTGCCCTTCCATCATGATACATTGGAAAGAGCCATTTTTGAGATTCTAATTACATGAAAAATAAGGAGAAGAGAGTGGGTGATTGTCATCGCATCCAAGAGGAGAGAGGAAAGGGCAATTTTACATGAATGCTTTGATATTTCTTAGGATTCTGGGGAAGCATGAAGCTTCACGGGAAGGAGATACACTAGAGAGAGGTAGATCCACATTTAAATAGAAGAAGTGGAGGAGGAAATTACATGCCACATGCCTCGAGGGGAAATACCATGGAATCTATGCCATTTGCACACAAGGACATGCTCATCTACTTACTTCTACATGTTAGGGTGGGAAAGAGTAATACATCAAAGGGCATACATCAAAAACTTTTGTGAGGTGGCTTCTTTTACATATTACATCCAAGTAGCAAGTAAAATACCTTAAAGTATGAAGTATGTACTTGCAAGTACAAAGAAACCTTTCAAGTACCACAAAGTACACTTCAATCATTGGTGGGGTTCTATAGTTATCATCTTATGTACCTTGTGCCAGACTTGATTCTTAAGGTCGAGTCTCTCTAGTGTGTGCTTCTTCAAGTCATGATTGGTCTTAGTAAAGAGTTTCCTAATGAAAGAGGAGATTTTGATCCACTTCACCTCAAGTTCTTCATTGAGAAGATCTAGAACATGATCAATTTTATTCTCAGTAGTTTTCTTATTAGAAGAGAAGCTCAAGAGGTTGTGGTTAACCCTTGGCCACCCATTCCTAAATCAAGAATTAATGTCTTCATTTTCATAGCAGATAGGCAAATTATCAGAGGTCATAATCATACAAATAACCTCAACCCTAACAGAGAAACTATCTATATCTTTGTTGCTAACATAACATCCATCTAATTGAGGACAAAGGAAGTTGAGGGAGCTTGATTATTAAACTGGGCGAACCATGTGTTTTGCAAAATGTCCAAAATCCAGAAGTGTTTGCTAAGACTAAACTAGACATGTTTTTTACCACCAATAATCCCAAGGCCATTGTTTCTATCTACAAGGTCCAACACCATATTAAAATCACCAATAATGATAGTCAGCCTAGTCAAGGATAGGAGGGGGTTCCAAGTGTGAGTTTTTGAGATATCAAGCTCAAGATATGATGATTGAGGATGATAGTTTTCATTTCTCTAACATGTATGGTGGTTATGCTAATTTATGTCAGGGATAGTTTCAATGATCCTCACCATATTTATCTACTAAGAGTGATGGAACATTTGTTTCTTGCAAACTCACTCAGTCATGGACATTAGATTTTTCTTTTTCTATCAAACATTATCTATTTTCATGGTTGTATTGTTGTAATGGATCATGTATATTTTCTTTATGTAATATAAGAAGTATAAGAACATTCTTACTTGCCTCAATCTGTGTGGACCTCTCCTTGTATGTGAGAGTGTGAGATCTCTTTTCCTTATCTCCTTTCTCTTGGCATGGTATAAGAGCTAGAGTGGCTATAGGGAGCTCATAATGAAGGAAAAATTGTGAAGAGTCTGAGAAATGGAATGGAGAATGTGTGCTTCAAATAGAATATCAGATTGCTAAGAAATTTGGTGTAAAAGTAGAAGGTGTTGGATTTCTTTTTGGAGTTAACCATTTAGGGTCACTTTTTTTGCTTATATTTTTTTGTTCCAAAGCCATTTCGACCTTGGTTTTGAGCCAAGAAGGTGGGGCCCAACAAAAAAAAGATTAGTTTGGAAAACTATAATTGAGTTCTATTTGGTATCTCCAAATATTTTAGGTCGAGAATTTCAACCTATTCTATCTGCTGTTGATAACATAAACGGTGTTTTCCAGAGTACGAATTGTCAAGTCACAATGTGACAGTGTTCAAGTATAGGTACTACTTTTAGAGCTTTTGCAGTATTGTAAATTGCTATAGAAATGGCAAATGTTGATGGAATGAGCTAACTAATGAGCAATAATTTGGATAATAACATATTTCATGCTTGGAGATTCAAAATGAAGAAATTATTGATGGGAAAAAAGCTAGTGGAAGTACATCAAAGGAGACACCAAAAGCCCCCCATTGTTACTAGAGAGGAATCAAATTTTTAGTTAAGAGTGGATGTTTGTTAGCATACAAGATAGCATGATTGGGCACATAAAGGTTGCAAAAACTCCAAAAGAGACTTGGTAAGTGACTATGTTTTAAAAATCAAAAGTATATGTGAGTTGCTTGCATTTATTGATATCAATGTAGATGATGATGATAATAGGGTTGAAGCGTGGCTTCATGGTTTAAGGGCTGCATATAAACAATTGAAAACTTCTATTCAAACAAGGGAGAATATCCCAATTTTTTTGTTCTTCTATCCATGCAGATAATTGAAGAAAAGAGCCTTGGTGAAGACTCAAACTCCCAAGGAAAATATGGTTTTGAGCAATATTCTACTATGGTAGAGGACAAGGTTGAGGTAGAGGTTTCAAAAGTGGAAGAGAAAAGAATAACCAGGTCCAAAGTCAACAACATAGTAATTCAAGAGGTGCATGATAGTTTTGAGGAAGGGGGAGCCAAAGAGGCTGCATAAATTTCCAAAGAAATTATTCAAGTAATGATAGTAAGTGATACTAGAATTGTGGTAACCTTTGGTCACTTTGAATGTGATTGTAGGTTGAAGAATCAAAACATGAAAAATCAACAAAACAAATATGCATCCACAAGTGAAGATGATTCAAAAAAGTTGTTTGTGATCCAACATCATACGATGAACACAATATCTATTAATGTTTCAAAATCAAATGGTAATGTCTAGCATGTTGATTTAGGTGCTTCAAAACACATGAACAACCATGCGAAATGGTTTAGTAGCTTGCAAAAATAGCTGATTCTCAGGTTTGTTAAGATAGGTGATGATACATCACATCTTATCAAGCATATAGGGAACATAACAGAATGTTAGATATTGATAAATGACCCGATGGTTCTTCTACTATGTAGCCTGTTTTTGTAGGTCTAACATCTTCTTCAAGTATAGTGAGTATGCATTATCCACCTATGCAAGAGAAACTTAGATGGGATGTAAAGGAATCTTAAGCTTAAGCATTGAGTGCCCTTCTTGTGAAGAGACATGTTGTTCCACAAATTTGTTCGTACATTATTTCAAGACAAGCTTGGGATACACTTGCTTCTTTGTATGTTGTGCATAATGAAGCACTTTTTGCTTACTTTAGAAAGAAACTTGAAGATGTATGTATGGTTCAAAGTAAGTTATTGGATGTATATATGACAACATCAAGGATTCAAAAGAGAAATTGATAAACATTGATGATATCATTTTGGATGCATAACTTGTTTCTACATTACTCAAAGGATTTACGAATCCTTTTAGAACTTTGGTACTACACTTCATTTGGTTGTTAAAAGAAATCTAAATTTGTATACTTTTTATGAGCTTGCATCTCTTCTTTTGCAAGAAGAGAAATGAAGAGTGAATAGAAATGGTTTGCTTGAGGGAATACAAACAATTGCTATTACCTAGAAGGAAAAATTAATTATGATTCAGTTTTGGGTTCATGAAAACCAAAGTCTCACTCTTCCTCTTCAACCTCTTCTTTTCTTGATGGTGATATGCAAAAGAAGAAGAGATGCATATATTGTTGAAAGGCTTGATGTACCATTGATGAATGTATAAAGCTTTCCAAGCATAATGAAAAGGAGAAAGTATCCAATATGTCTATTGTTAAGAATACATCTAATGCAAAGAATGATGAAGACAATGTTGCTCAAGATGTTTATGGATGTTTTTCTATAGTCATTATGATTAATCATCACATCCTACATGTATGATTATGAATGAGGTTGATTTGATTGGCTTTTTTATAGTGATGCTTCAAAGAATATTGCTTCATGCAAAAGATTTTTGCATCTATGAAAGATGAATCTAAGGGCGGACATGTTGTATGTGCAAAAAATGCTCCTTGCCCTATTATTGTAGAAGAAATTCAACTTATAATTGCAAATGGAGGTATTTTTACTCTCAATAATGCATTGTATGTGCCTGATAAAATTGTAATCAACTTGTCTAGACACATGTCCAAGAATAAAAGCTTAATCATTCAAAATATTTGAAATATACAATGCTATAAAACGAAATCAATATGTTGATAGCAATACTTAGTATACGGAGGTAATACATCCGTACCTTTAGTACCTTGATCTCTAAATCTCCTTGCACAATATTGAACCTTATTGGTGTGGTGATATTCTAATGCAAATACCTCTTCATCAGTGAAGTCTATTTGTTCATTGCTTCTACTCAACATCAAATCTTGAGCTTCAAAGACACTAGTAGACACACTAGATGAAAGGATAATAAAAATAGTTTCAATAGAACCAAACTCATGTTGGAGTTAGACATCTACAGAAGCACACAAACAGCACAAAGAACAAGAAGCTTGGAGCACAACACACAATATAAAATGTATTACCACTAGAATGTACAAAGATAAGTATCTCGTTAGGGCAATAGGCATATATACAAGACGAGGGAGAAAAACCTCCTAAAGAAGGAAAAAATTGCCCCAGTGGTCCTAGGGTGTTCACACACATCACTACCTAAATATATCGACAAATCCCCCTGGTAGTGATGCGGTGGACAAGGAGTTGGCACTCATGTATAAGGAAGTGCCAAGCTATGTGGAATCAATCCACAAAAGGAAGTAAGCCCAAAGCTTTTTGGAAAGCTTCAAACTTCTCCCTAGGCAGAGCCTTTGTGAAAAGGTCTATAATGTTCTCCTGTGTGGGCACATATGCTAAGTTGATCTCCCCACCAAAGAACCTCTCCCTGACATAATGATACGGCACCTCAATGTGCTTAGTGTGAGCATGGAACACATGGTTTCTCGCAATCTACCAATGCACTCTGACTATCAGTGAAGATGGTGGCGGCAATAGATTGACCAACACCCAAATCATCCACAAGACATCTAAGCAACACACACTCAACAGTCATTGTAAAAAAAGTTGCCCTATACTCAGCCTCACAACTAGAACTAGCCATAATAGGCTGCTTCTTGCCAAACCAAGATATACATGAGCTAGCAAGCATGAAGCACAAGCAACTAGTGGACACACGAGTTTCATAGAAACCAACCCAATCACTGTCAGAAAAAGGATGCAAATTTGGCGGTAGTGATCCCCCTTGGGACAAAACAATCCAAGTAGCTGAATACCACTCAAGTAGCGAAAGATGCGCTTAACCGCCTGCCAATGCTTGACACCTGGGCAATGCATAAACCTACTCATCTGTGACATAGCAAAGTGAATATCTGGCCGAGTAATGCATAAGTAAATCAAGCATCCAATAGCATGTTGATAGAGAACGGCATCAAATGCATCTCAAGCCTCATGAAGACTCAATCATAAACATGTCTTCAAGGCCAAAACATTGCAATAATGTGTCCATATATTTCGTTTGACACAAAGCCATTCCACCATCAATTTGCATAAATTGAATGCCCAAATAGTGATGCGAATGCCCCAAATCAGACATCTCAAATGAGGCATGCAAATCAGCCTTAAAATCAGCAATATCCATGTCATGAGGACCAGTGAGCAGCATGTCAACAACATACACAACAATGATCAGAAGTACATCATTAGCACGCTTAACATATAAGGTGTTTTTAGTTGGACTGTTCTCAAAACCATGTGCAATCAGATAGGCATGTATATTTTCATAGCAATCACGTGGTGCTTGCTTTAAACCATACAATGCCTTCTTTAACATGTAAACCTAGTTTTCATGCCCTTTTTGCACAAAGCCACAGGGCTGAAAAACATACACTTCTTCATGCAAGTCACCATTTAGAAATGCAGTTTTAATGTCCAATTGATGTACATTCCAACCATGCTGGGTTGCAAGTGCATAGATGCTATGAACAATAGTCATACGGCATGTAGGTGCAAAGGTCTCATCAAAACCAATGCCTTTTTCTTGCGCATAAACCTTTGCAACAAGCCTAGACTTATACCTCTTCCATCAGGCTTACACTTCAGCTTGTAAAGCCACTTAATGCCAATGGCCTTCTTGGCAGGAGGCAAGTCACGTAAAGACCAAGTACCATTCTTCACTATAGCATCATATTCAGATTGCATAGCAGCCATCCAACTTTCAAAATTTTATGCTTCATCAAACGAAATAGGCTCATGCTCATCACAAAGACTAGAGGAAGCCATAGCATAGAAATATGATGCAAAAGAGGCACTATGAGAGGCTTAAGCAGTACGATATGACAAAGGTGCATCTAATCTGTTTTTTTGATTTCTTCTCATCTTTGTCTTCCTTCTTCGAATGTGTAGCATTTGCAGATTTTTGCTTACTAGTAGAAGAGCTCCATTTTCCTTTGCCCTCCTTCTAACTAGCCAGGAAGGCTTGATCTGCAACACGCGTAATGGACCTGCTCTACCTAGATTGATCCTCGTGCAATAGAACAGAAATTAACTCCTCAAATGATAGGGCATTTAGATTGCCTTCCATCATTAAACAAAGAGTAGAAGCAAAACTCTAATATGAATCAGGAGGACCATTCAGAACGGTCTGCACAAGTGAGCTATTTGGTATAACTTCATCAGTAAAAATCAATTGTTCCTTCAAATCCTTGATCTTTGTCAAAAAATTGTCCATAGAATCACTTTCATTCATGTGCTCACTCTCCAATTGTTTTCGCAGGTAAGCATTACGTGCCTCATTCCTAGCCTGGTACAATCTGGTAAGTGTATCCCAAACATCCTTAGTTGTTCTACAAGAGCGAATGTGAGGAAGAATTGCACATTTGATAGATAAAGCTATCAATGCATGTGCTTGAGCATCTCTGCCATCCCAACGAATTTGCTCTGCAGTCGGTGCAACATGAATAGTGGCATGAACAACAATATGTAGAATATCACCATCATTGACGCCATCTGCATCAGCTTCAATACTTGTATTCGCAGGTGTAATAGGACATCTTTCAACACCCTACACAATATTCCACAGTCCTTTTGCAATCAATGCATGATGCATTATATAAGCCCACAACAGATAATTGGTACCATCCAACTAATCCTCAATAGCCAACATATGGAATACATCACTGCTTTCAGCGATGGCCACTGACTAAGATACCTTGGTGCAAAAAAGTGATTGTATCCAAAAAGTTGAACAAAACTACCCTGATGAGTTATGCTAAACCTGTAGCAGACTTCAAGATGCTTATATTGGCAAACCAAAACTAGTATATATCTTTGGCACAAAAAGATGAAATAGCCTACACAAGTGCTGCAATAGTGCATTTGGAGGCCGAAACGAGCTCAAATCGCGATTTCAGCACCACAAGGCAAAGTTGTTTTGATCTCCTAATCACTCTGAGTATGCACACCAAATTTTGAGCAATTCTGAGATTGTGATCAGAGAGATGCCCTAGATGAAGCGGTGACCTGCTTTGATACCAATTGTTGTAGTAAGACGTCTATGGAAGCACGCGAACACCACAAGGAAGAACAAGAAGCTTGGAGCACAACACACAATATTGAATGTATTACCACTAGAATGTACAAAGTTAAGTAGCCCGTTAAGTGCCCTAACGGTCCTAGAGTGTTCACACACATCACTACCTAAATATATCAACAACTCAAAGGGTTGAACTCTATATCCATTATTAGCCTTCAGAAAAAGAGTTCCTTCACTATCTTGAAATGGATAAGTAGGATTCATCTACACTTCAATTTTGAATAGACCAACATAATTGAATTTAAGTTTATTGTGCCTTTTGCCTAACTTAGTATTGAAAGAAAATCCTAATCTATGGCTGAAAGAATTTATGTTTTATATTCTTGTCAATCAAAGGTTGTCTCTCCTTTGAATGGTTTCTACCATAATTATGATGCTTTTAGTTTATCTTTCTACAAATTCAAGAAGATGAAATATCATTTTACAACCATATTATTTATAGAGACGATATTGGCTTGCCAATTTGAGTTTGGGTAGAATAAACTACATGGGAAATTTTTGCTCCAGACCATGCACCAATTTAAATGGATTCATACATGTGGTAACTCTATATGAAATACAAAAGTGCCGCAATTTTGAATCAAGCTTTGTGTTTCAATGCTTTTTATGGTTTACTACCATCTTTTCAAAATGTGGATCAAAGTTGTGTTTTTCAACTCCAGTTGTCTATTTACCTATGGATAATACATTGTAGAGATTTTGTGCAAAATCATGAGTGTCTTAGTCAGGGTTTTTATTACATTATTCATGAAATTATGCCTTGATCTGATACAAGCTCCACAAAATATCTTAATCTTTTCATTATATTCTATAAAGAAATTTTGTTGCACTTAGTGCCTTCTTTCCTTTCATTGCTTGTGCTCCACCCACTTAGTACAATAGGTATCTTGATTACCTATGTGCTTGGTCAGTGGACATATAGGCCCATAAAATTAAGCTCTCATTTCATGAAAATCTTCAATGGTAAAAATGGTTGTAATAGCATGCTATTTTCTTATAGTAACATGCCATCACTTTAAACTTCTACACAACATTTGAAAAACTCAAAAGCATCTTTGAACAATATTGGCCATCATAATCCAATCTGTAGCACCTTTCTTGTTGTAAGATCTCTTGAAAAATATGTTGTTGCATCACCCCACGTGTTTCCAACAATATAATCCTTTGTTCATTCTTAGGGACGCATGGTCATAAAATTCAATCAAATCCCATTTCAAAAAACATTGTTCCTATCAATCTAAATGTTGGAATATTCCAAGATAGATTTTTTCTTCTAGAAACATATAAACTATGAGGAATATACCTATATTAACAAAGTAAAAACATATTTTCACGCCAGCTATTCACAAAGTCCAAGACTTCAATAGAAAACAAAGATAATTATACATTTGCTCCGATGGTATTTCACCGTGCTTTATTCAATTGACGCAATCAGATATAGCATTCTCCTATCTAGGTCTATGAATAAAGAAATAATCAAGTTCTTGCATTAGTAATACCCATCTAGCTAGGCAAGCTGATAGGTGATATTTCTTTACCCAAAAAATAAGAGGCTAGTAGTTGACATGAATTATTTCTTGTCAGCCAACAGGTAGTATCTGAATTTTCGCAAACCAAAAATCATGGCTTAAAATTATTTTTCAAGTTATTGTATAATTAATATCTACCCTATGTTGTACCCTATTGATATAATAAATTGGTCCATACCATTCCTTCTCATAGTGCTACATTAACACCACCCCAACAACTATATGGGATGCATCTACAAATAGATGAAAAGGCAATGGCCAATTAGGTGATACCAAGATAGGTGTTAGAATGAGCATCTTCTTCAGTATAGTAAATGCTTTCTATTATTTTGTCCCAAAAAAAGGCTAGTTTTTTTTTTTGTTAGTCGAGTAGAAGGAACATAGACATGTGCTAGATATCTAAGAAATGCTCCATGCCACCTCATGTGTTCCAAAAATTGCATCCATTTCTTCATTTTCCTCACCAATTATGTGTTTAGTACTTGTTATACTTTGTGTGGATCAATAGTAATCCCCTCTTTGATGGCAATATGTCCTAACAAAATATCTTTTTTTACAACAAAGACATTTTCATTAGTTTCAAGGTTAATCTGATCTCTTCAAATCTTTGCACAAATAACTTCAAATGATATAGGTTTTCTTCTTTCTTGCTTTTTGTATTGAAATCATCAAGAACAACTTTCGTAGACCAATTCAGAAAGGGACCAAAAGCATGTATTACCCATTTTTGAAAGTTTGATGGGGTATTCATCAATCCAAAGGTCATAACATTCGATGCGTAGACTCCCCACTCCATGAAAAATGTTTTCTCTTCCTTATTTTTTTCAACCATCGAAATTTTGTTGTAGTCATTGAACCCATTGTTGCAGAGGATTGAAGATAATGAAGCAGAAGAATGAGGTAAAGAAAAGCAAGCCCCAAAAATTTCAATAAATGGCCCATTTTCTTTTTTCCAAACTCCATTGTAAAACCTTGAGAAACCATGTAAATGCTCTAGAGGACTCCTCTAGATGCAAGATCCCTAAAGAATGTAACATTACCCATGTACATTAGTAGGAATTTAGTGATTTATAGGAAAAGTGTCAGTCTCTTATGTGAATGGACAATTTTGGCACATGTATATCAGTCACCTTGTGAATCTTTGTAACAACTTTTTACCATTGTGAAGAACTAACAAGAAAAATTTCGAAATTGCTTCTTCTTGATTGTGTATCTTCTTCTCCTTGAGTTTGTATGTGTGTTTGATCCATGAAATGTGTGCCTAGAGGTGTTATCTACCCCTTCCCCTTCTCTTTTCTTCGTTGTTATTGTGAGTGTTGAAACGAGAGCCACTCTGTATTTTGCCTATAACTTGAAGCATGCTTATTAGATTGAGCTAAAAATACACAATTGAATGCGTCTCATCGAGGTCTTTGAAATGAACACGGTATTGATTGTATTGGGGTATCGGAACTAAAAGATATGGCTTGATTTGTGCTTGTTGTTGCAACAAATATTGTGATACACATTTTTAGTGAGAGAGGTGTGTTGAAAAATAGATTTCCCTAATTCTCATGCATTACTTGAACATTCACTTGATTAGCTATCATGAGAGCACATGTCTTCATACACTTGATGAGGTCTTAGTCCTTGGATTGATAATTTAATGAGTATAAAATCCACCACTATATGCACTTGTTGATGATTGAGGTATAGTCTCATTCATCACAAGTCCCTAAGACAATGTGAGCTTAGGTACACATGTTTTTTCACACCCTTGTTGGGGATTGATTCTAATAAAGAAGCCTTCATCATGGTTAAAGTAATGATGTGAAGGTAGTAACCTTGAAGAAGTGATCTGCGATTTGTGGCAAAGTCCAAAATTTCTTGCACTTGTTACTTCATACACTTGTGTGTGTGACAAGTTTTAGGTTTAGAATTAAGAGTGAAGGAGTAGGGTTAGGAAATAGAGAAGAGTGCTTGGAAGTATTTAATTTCAAAAATCTACAAAACAATTTTTTTTCTCCCTTTGTTTCTTCTTTTTTTAGCCTCTAGCCTTAGCCAAAAGCTAAAAACCAAAAATTACCACATGTTTTGTGCAAGTATCATAGAGCTCACAGATGATCGGTATGATTGACCTTGTATCGTGGAGAACTCGAGGTGTAGCAAGAATCTAGCAACCAAAATCTGAAAAAATCTTCCTAAAGGTGAGCTCTAATCTCAAAATATTTGATTGACCATTCACACAGGGTGAAACAACATGCATCAAGTATCATGAGTAATGATTGGGGAGATTTTATAGAAAATTTCTAGGTGCAAGCACATAGCGGTGACAACGAGAGCAAAAGGAGTAGGTACACACAATTTTTTTAAAATTTGAACTCTAAAAAGTCCAAGTATCATGGCTGGTTGAGTTTGGTATCACGATACCAAATTCATGTGTGTCGCGATATTTGGCAAGTATCATGTATTGTTGATACCTGCTACTCCCGGTGTATCATGATACTTAGGTATCATATATCTTCTAGTTGAGTATCACAATCACCCAAGATCATGTATCAGCAATACAACAAGGTATCATGTATCGCAATTTCGCGTTGGTATCATTGAAGGAAGTTGGAGAAGCTTGGAGAGGCTTGGAAAGTTGAGTTGTTAAGTGGTGAAGTTGGTCTAGCAAACTAGCATAGGAACAACCCTAACTCTTTGGATATTTAAAGTATACCTTGTAGGATTTGGTTAGCACAATAAAACCCAATAGATACTTTGGAAGACCAATAAGAACAAGTTGATGCAAAACACATAACTTGCACCTTGACTAGCTCACAAACACCTTCTAAAAATGGATGGAAATTATGATTTCAAACATTGAGAGCAGCAAGCACAATTACATTGGAAAAATTCCTCTTAAGAGAGTGCCCTACACAGGGTTGGCTTGCTAAAATTCATAAAAGACTTAGTTTATATCAAGCAATGAAGGAGCAATTACCTTAACACTGATTGGATGTCATCCCAATTTTTTTAGGGATGTGCAGACAATGACCCCGAGACTATAAAACTCAGATTTCTCTGAAACTACTAAACCAAATGACTTAAAAATTTGTAAACATAAACTAGAAAGTCGTCAATTTCCAGTCAAGGCATCTATTTCTCATCTATGTGTATTTGGTTGTCTGGCATATGCATTAGTGCCTCCCTGAACAACAATGCAAAAAGCTAGATGATAAAGCAATGAAATGTATTATTTTTTGGTAAAATGTTTAAAGAAAAGGCTATCGTCTATATCATCCAAAAATTAAACACATTTTGGTTAGTCGTGATGTTTTTTTGTGGAAGATGCAATTTAATTATTACTTTAATGTACCAAGGAAACATAAGTTACCTTTAAAGATGTGTATGAAACTTTGCTGACTCTTTTTATAGGTGGGTTGTCAAGTGCTGATCCTAATGAGGCAATTTCTCAACCTTTATAGGTTCCACATCATGATTCATAGATTTCATTTTTTATGAATATTTACATGATGCACTTGTTGATGAGAGCGCTAACATAGAAAAGGCTAAAATTATGCCTAAATGGCTAGTAAAGACCTTGAGAGATAGTAGATTACATGCACCTTTGTCATATCATACTTGTTCAAGCTCTCATAGCATTTCCTTTACATCATATTGATATGTAATGGTTGTCGCTAGTCTTTGTGATGAGAGTGAGCATGTTTCTTTTGATGAAGCACAAAATTCAAAAAAATTGATGGTTGCAATGCAATCAAAAAATGATGCTATTATGAAGAATGGTACTTGGTCTTTATGTGATTTGCCTCTAGGAAAAAGGGTCATTGACACTAAATGGGTGTACAAGATGAAACGTAATCCTAATGGAACTATTGATAGGTATAAGGTGAGGCTTGTTGCCAAATGTTATCTCAAGAGAGAGGCATTGATTTTGATGAGACCTTTGCTCCCACATGTCAAATGACCTTTGTTTGTTGCAATTGTGCACGTGCGGCTCATCATGGTTGGAATGTACATTAGTTGGACATTAAACTTGCATTTTTTGAATGGTGAGTTACATGAACATGTATGTATTTTAGCCCTGTGGTTTTGTGCAGAAAGTGCATGAAAACAAAGTGTTCATTGAAAAAGGCAATATATGCATTGAAGCCAGCACCACGTGCTTGATATGATTGATTGCATATGGTTTTGAGAACATTCCAACTGAGATCACCTTTTATGTTAAGCACAGGATGCATATGATGTACTTCTGATCATCGTTGTATATGTTGATGACATGCTTCTCATTGGTTCTAATGAGAGGCATATTGTTAAGTTTGAGGCTGATTTGCATGGCTCTTTTGGGACATCAAATTTGGGGCATTTGCATCATTATTTGGGCATTCAGTTTATTGCAAGCTGATGAGTGAATAGGTTTTTGTCAGATGAAATATATTGACACATTATTGCAGTGTTTTGGCCTTGAAGATTGCAGACCTATTGCCACTCCTATGGAAACATGTTTATGGTTGAGTCTTCATGATGTTGGAGATGCATTTGATGTTGTTACCTTTTTGCAAGATCTTGGATGCTTGATTCACTTATGCATAACTTGGCCTGATATTCAAGTTTTTGTCTCTTACATGAGTAGGTTTATGCATTGCCCAATTGTCAAGCATTTCCAGGCAATTAAGTACATCTTTTGCTACTTGAGTGGCACCCAACTACTTGGATTATTTTATCCCAAGGGGGATCATTACCACTAGATTTACATGCTTTTTCTGACTTAGATTAGGCTTGTTGCTATGACATTCATGAAAATGGTTTTTTCTTCATGCTCAGTAGCTCATGCATATCTTGGTTAAGCACGCAACAACCTACTTTGGCCACTTCTAGTTGTGAGATTGAGTATAGGGAAAATTTCACAACTTTTGGGTGTGGGTGGCTTGCCTTTTGGGCTGATTTGGATGCTGATCAGTCTTCTATCACCACCATTTTCATTGATAGTCAGAGCACATTGGCACAAATGCAAGGAACCCTATGTTCCATGCTCACACAAAGCACACAAAGGTACACTATCATTGTGGCAAGGAAAGTTTCTCTATTGGAGGGATCAGTTTTTTTTATGTGCCCTCATAGGATAACATTGCAATCCTTTTCGCAAAGGCTCTGCCCAGGGAGAAGTTTGAAGCTTTTTGCAAAGATTTGAGCTTACTTTATTTTGCGTATTGATCTCTTTCCAACATAGCTCGACACTTCCTGTTACATGAGTCCCAACTCCTTGTTCACTACATCACTCCGAGGAGGGATTTGTTGATATGTTTTGGTAGTGATGTTTGTGAACACACTTAGGACCACTCGGACACTTTTTTCCCTCTTAAGGAGGTTTTTCCCCTCTTAAGGAGGTTTTTCCCCCTAGCTTGTATATATGCATATAATTCTATCATGTCACTTATCGTTGTACATTCACTTGGCAATACATTCTATATTGTGTTGTGCTCCAAGCTTCTTCTTCTTCCTCTCCCTTGGGCTATTCGTGTGCTTCTGTAGACCTTGAACTCCAACACCTTGCCTACTCTTGGAAATTCAAAAAAATTGGTAGCTTTTGTAGATTTATTGCTAGTTTTTATTTTGGGAGAAAGTGGGTGTATTGATCACAAAAAAGGGGTATTTTGAAAAACATTTTGCCTTTGCATCACATTGAATAGTTATTGATCTCCCTTGTGCCCCATCTTTAGTTCTTGATCTTTTCAATAGCCTTTACTTGTTAGCTTTGGCTAATATTCACCATGGGTGTGCCTATCTAGTACATACATAAGAATAAGTATTGAGGAAGAAAGTAAAGATGCAATGTCAAATAGAAGAGTAAGATGGTACCATACTTTATACAATTTCAAGTTCCAATAAGTAACACATATAATCCTAACCACTAAATAAGTGTTTTGTAGTTATTTCTAGAAAATCAATAACAAAAGAGAACCATATACAAACAAAAATGATCAAAAACACCATCAAGTAGTGCATTAACCTTAGAGATGGCCAACAAAATAAGAAAAAATGTTGTAGCTAAGTTGAGGAGTCATATGCAACAATCACACTATACTAAAAAATCCTCAAGGACATGCAAGAAGAACATGAGGCTAGGGAAATGAATGTTCATGTATGGATGTGGACATTTACATGAACACAACATCTGTTCTAGAGGAAGCACCTATTGAAACTTAATAATATGGACTATAAAATTAGAGGAGGCAGGGGAAAAATAATCAAGTGACAGTAATCTCTCTATCATGTTCTAACATATAATCAAAAAATCATTAAAGAATATTTCTAAATGGAACAAAGAGATATTGTTTCCAAAATTTATAAATTCTAATTAGAAGTTGAACAAGGTTTGGATGCTACCTCACATAAATATTGGACAAACATTGTACCCAAGGAATTCATAATATGTGATCATAAGACAATAGTATTGAAAATATTTCATAAGTGTAGTTGGAAAGTACTTGGAATGCATATACACATATAGATGAAGATGCTTTTAGGTTAGAAGATGATGCACAACCAAGATGGTAAAAGGTGTTCTTAGATGAGTCCCCTTCTTTTTCTATTGACACAAAAATGTGACTCCATAACACTGTGACAAGTTATGGTTGAGTTATCAAATCTTGGAATCTTCTATAAAAGATATATTCACTAAGATATATACACTTCAAGTTATTACTTTCTTGAAAAAAATTATGGGAAATTTTTAGATGTGGCATTCAAGATGGAAATTGAAGATATTAAATCTTTTAGAGGTTCTTTTTAAGAACATTTACAAAGGTCGATATCATAGCTATGGAGTCATTTGGCGTGCATTCGTTATCATAGAGCTTAATATTTGGTATACATTGCCTTATGGCTTATTATTCCAAAATATTATTTCTACAATCTAGAAAAAAGGTGCTTTTCAGATGGGATTTTTGAACAAAATAGTGAAATATTTATAGGATAACCCATCTCAATCCAAGTTGAACATAGCCCACATTGAGTCCCAAGCAAGTAGAGGAATTAACATAGAACAAGGTATATGTATAGACATAGGGAAACACAATAGTGGGAAGTCTTACTCATAAAATTATCTCATCAAATCAATGGAAAACAAATTATCATAAAATTTACTTAGTGCAATGTTTTTTAAGAAGTGAAAAATGTTGTTATCAAAGGTACCAAAGGAAGATTCCGCATAATCATGAAGCTATGTGGTAAAACCCTAGACCAATTTTAGGAAGAATAGTTTCTAGGGGGCATTTTAGCTTAGAATATATATACTTTTTTTATTTTCTTCACTAAGAAGACACTATCCTACACCATATGTAGAAATTATGGTACAAAATCCCATTCCCTTCACTTTTAAGGAGCTTATTTCTTAGTCATTTAGACATTTTAATTTCAAAGAGAGCTTATTCATTCAAATTTTTATTTGATTGTTTTTTGCACTTTTCTCCAAGATTCCATGTCTATATTATGCATGTCAGATCAGATATTGGGCGTTTTATGTGATATATATTCTTAACTCTCTTGTATAATATCATTTTATGCATAATTAAACTTGCTCAATACTTTCTCCTAAAAGTAATTGATTTGTTGCATTCTTCTAAGCCATAAAAAAGGGTCCATTGAGAATTGGAAAGATTTGTATGCATGGAGTTGTAAAGATGCTTAAGAAATTCAAAATGAGTGGAAAAAAAATCATTTTTTTTAGTCACAAACATGTCATAATTTGAATTGAGTGGTAAAAATTTATAGTAATGTACAAATTAGTGAGTTTGACTTTTGGGTTAGGGTTAATATTCTTCATTGTTGAAGAAATTCTTGCTAAACTATCATATTTTTTGCATATCTTTGATTGTATCTCATGGTTATTCTCTTATTGAGGCATAATTAAGTGTTTATACATGTATTGAAATGAGAGAGCCTATAGTGGATTTGATGTTACATTGTATTTGTATAAGATGGTAGTGGTGAGATTTTTCTAGTTGGCCGTTGATTTTTCTACTCAATATATACTTTGTACATATAGTTAATATGTTTTGTTTATCGCTTGCAATTTTAATACTATTGGTTTTCTTTACTAGCCATGTGTTATGAATATTGAGGAGAGACTTTTGATTTGTTTTTGAGATTTTGACTAGCTCCAAATTTTTCCAATTAGTTTTTATAAATATGGCCTAACCAATGCATAATACCTCTAATGGATCAAGGTGTATGCATAGTTCACGAAGGAACCAAAATACTCAAGTTAAGGACCAACTTGAAACCTATAAGTTTGATGGATTCCATAGAAAGCTCATTATGCACTAAGAATATCATAGAAATCTCATTATGCACTAATGAATCCCAAAGAAAAACGAAAATGAAGATTCTTCTTCATTAATGAAGATAGAGAATATTAATGTTATTTTTATGATGTCGATGTATTGACCCTAGACAATACTACATATATTGAGTCTCTTATGTCTTCCTTGTACATGGATATTGGACTCTGATGGTTCTTTCCATATGAAACTACAAAAAAATGATTCACTTCTTATGAAGAAATGCCTCTTTTATGTTTGGAGAATTGTATTGATGCAATGCGACTAGGATTGGAGATATCATAATTCAGTTTCTAGATGGTTCTTAGTTTACCATGCATGATGTGCACCATATACTTCAACTTTATTGCAAATTGATGTCAATTGGTCAACTTGGGGACGTGGGATATAATTCTTGTTTATTCTCGTAGTCCTTTTCTATTTTCAAAAAAAAAAGTTGTAAAAGGAAAAAAGGTGGATCCCTTTAAATCATGATTGTACAATAGAAACAATGTTTGTTAGCTACTCTATATTAGCAGTGTAGTGCTATAAGGAATGGCTAGCTGACAAATATATCCTACTTGTTGGAGTTCGAGGTCTACAAAAGTACATGACACCACAACAAAGAAGAAGAAGCTTGGACCATAATACAAAACATATAGTATTACCAAGTGAAATTTACAAAGATAAGTGACCCATTAGGGTTATGGACACATATACAAGCAGGGGGGAAAAACCTCCTAAAGAGCGAAAAATTTACCTTGATGGTCCTAAGTGTGTCGACTTACATCACTATTGAAATATATCAAAAAATCCCCCCTAGGAGTGATGCAGTGAAGAAGAAGCTAGCACTCATGTGCAAGGAAGTTCTAAGCTATATATCGAAGAAAGCATGCAAATCTGCCGGTAGTGATGATGCACTTAAGTGCTTGCCAATGCTTGACACCTGGGCAATGCATAAACTTGCTTATCTATGAGACAACAAACTGAATATTTGGCTGAGTAATGCATAAGTAAATCAAGCATCCAATAGCTTGCTGATAGAGAGAAGCATCAAACGCATCGCCAGCATCATGAACACTCAATTGAAAACACGTCTCCATAGAAGTGAAAATAGGTTTACAGTCTTCAAGGCCAAAATGTTGCAATAATGTGTCACAATATATTTTGTTTGACACAAAGCCATTCCACCATCAACTTGCATAAATTGAATGTCCAAATAGTGATGCAAACACCCCCAAATCAGACATCTCAAATGAGGCATGCAAATCAGCCTTAAAATCAACAACATGCATGTCATGAAGACCAGTGAGTAGCATGTCATCAACATATACCACAATGATCAGAAGCACATCATTAGCACGCTTAATATATAAGGTGCTTTGAGTTGGACTATTCTCAAAACCATGTGCAATCAGATAGGCATGTATCTTTTCATACCAAGCATGTGGTGCTTGCTTTAAACCATATAATGCCTTCTTTAACCAGCACACCTAGTTTTCATGCCCTTTCTGCACAAAGCCACGGGGCTGAAAAACATACACTTCTTCGTGCAAGTCACCATTCAGAAATTTTGTTTTAATGTCCAACTGATGTACATTCCAACTATGATGAGCTGCAAGTGCACAGATGCTATGAACAGTAGTCATTCGGCAAGTAGGAGCAAAGGTTTCATCAAAATCAATGCCTCTTTCCTATGCATAACCCTTTGCAACAAGCCTAGCCTTATACCTGTCAACTGTTCCATCAGGTTTACACTTCAGCTTGGATACCCACTTTGTGCCAATGGCCTTCTTGCTAGGAGGCAAGTCACATAAAGACTAGGTACCATTCTTCATTATAGCATCATATTCAGATTGCATAGCAACCATCCAATTTTTTGAATTTTGTGCTTCTTCAAATGAAATAGGCTCATTCTCATCACAGAGACTAGATGCACTCATAGCATAGCAATCTGATGCAAAAGGGGCAGTATGAGAGCCTGATCGAGTACGATATGATAGAGGTGCATCTAATTTGTTGTCACGCAAAGTCGGCACTAGCCATTTCAGCATAATTTTTGCTTGCTCAATATCAGCTCTCTCATCAACAAGTGCATCATGTAAATCTGCATAAAAAATGGAATGATTTGCATCATCACATGAAACCTAAAAGACTAAGAAGTTGCCTCATTAGGACCAGCACTAGACTGTCCACCTGTAAAAAGAGGCAGCAACGTATCATACATGTCTTTGGAGCTAATAGATGTCTCTTAGTACATCAAAGTAAGGGTTGAATAACATCTTCTACAAAAACAACATCATGGCTAACTAGAATGCATTTAGTCTGTGGATGATACAGACGATAGCCTTTGCTTTCAAAACTATAACCAACAAAAATACATTTTACTACTCTATCATCCAATTTTTTGTGATTATTTTCAGGCACTAATGCATATGCCAAACAACCAAAAACACATAGATGAGCAACACATGGCTTGCGACCATGCCAAGCCTCATATGGAGTGATAGACTATAGTGCTTTAGTGGGACACCTGTTAAGTACAAATGTTGCACACATGACAATCTCAAGCCAGAAACTATGTGGTAAAGTTTGACTCTTGACCATACACATCGCCATCTCCATGAGTGACCTTCTCTTCCATTCAGCAACCCCATTCTGTTGAGGTATATATGGCACTCTACATTGACGTTTTATCCCACGTTCAGCTAGAAATGCATTAAGATCAAAAGACATATATTCCCCCCCTCGATCAGAACGGAGGGTGCCCATTTTACATGCTGACAGATTTTCAGCCAAAACCCGAATTGTTTGAAGCACATAAACACTTCGGACTTTCTTTTGAGTGGATATACCCATACATGCCTAGAAAAATCATCAATGAAAGTCACAAAGTAAAGATAGTTTCCAATAGAAGGTGTCTACATACAACCACAAACATTGCTATGAACAAGCTGCAAGTTCTTAGTAGCCCCAACTGAACCACCTTTTGGAAATGAGGAATGCTGCATTTTGCCCAAAATACAGACTTCACATACATGTTTACCAGGTGCCTCAAGTTTGGGCAAAGAGGACACCATTTCAGTTTTCTATAGGCGTAGCAAACTAGCAAAGTTCAGATGACCAAAGCGTGCATGCCAAAGCGTGCATGCCAAAGCTTTGCATCTGAAATAGCCTGAGAATCATATACTGCACATGCCAAATCATTCACGGATCTTTCATAGTCTATGAGCTTATACAGCCCACAACATAAAATGCCAGAAGCAATGATCACATTGCCATTTGATAGATCGTGAATTGTACATCTGTCATCAATAAAATTTCACAACCAAGCCAATCTTGGCTAATGTAGAAACTGATAATAGATTTTTCTTGATCCCTAGCACAAACAAAGCATCTTACAAAGTGAAAGCGCTACCATCAGTAGTAGTCAAAATGTTCTTACCAACTCCCATAACAGGATAGGAGGAGTTGTTGGTGCATGTAACAGTATTCATTGTAGGCGCAGGCTCTAGTGAAGAGAAGAAACTGCACTGGGAGGTAATATGTTTGGTCACCCTACTATCAAAGTACCAAACATCTGAGTCTAGTGCAGACATGCACTGCTCATGAGAAGATGGGTAAAAACTACAAACAATAGTAAACACCCATTCTTCATCCTGCACAAGATTAGCATACTCTGTTTTCAGTATAAAGGCCTCTGCAACAACTATTCCGACCTCTTTCTTCTTTGCCTCTTTAGCAGCTAGTTTTCAACAGCTCTTAATGACATGATCATTTGTTGTATAGTATTTGCAAAACAATTTCTGTTTTTCTGATTTCTTCTCATCTTTGTCTTCCTTCTTCGAATGTGCAGCATTTGCATATTTCTCCTTACTAGTAGAAGAGCTCCATTTTCCATTGCCCTTCTGACTAGCAAGGAAAGCTTGATCTACAACATGCATAATAGACATGTTCTACCTAGACTCATTTTCTTGTAATAAAACAAAGAATAACTCCTCAAATGACAAGGCATTTGGATTGCCTTTCATCATCAAATGAAGAGTAGAAGCAAAACTCTGATATGAGTTAGGAAGACCATTCAGAACGGTCTACACAAGTGAGCTATCTGGTATAACTTTATTAGTAGAAATCAACTATTCTTTCAAATCTTTGATCTTTGTGAGAAAACTATCCATAGAATCACCTTCATTCATGTGCTCACTCTCCAATTGTTTTCGGAGGTAAGCAACACGAGCCTCATTCCTAGCCTGGTACAATGTGGTAAGTGTATCCCAAGCATCCCTAGCTGTTCTGCAAGAGCGAATGTGATGAATAATGGCATGTTTGATAGACAAAGCTATCAATGCATGTGCCTGATTATCTCTACCATCCTTACAAATTTTCTCTGCAATAGGTGCAACAAAAACAACAGCACGAACAGGAATCCATAGAATATCATCACCTTCGATACCATCTCCATCAACTCTAGCACTTGTATAAGCAGTACCTATATTGGTAGGTGTAACAGGACGTCTTTCAATGCCTTGCACAATATTCCATAGTCCTTTTGCGACCAATACATGACGCATCATATAAGCCCACAATGGGTAATTCGTACCATCCAACTTATCCTCAATAGCCAACATATGAAATACATCATTGCTTCTAGCCATGGCCACTGACTAAAATACCTTGATGCAAAAAAATTATTGTATCTGAACAGAACTACGCAAACAAGTTCTACTAGACATTTAGCAGACTTTGAGATGCTTATAATGGCGAACCAAAACTAGTATATATCTTTGGCACAAAAAGACAAAATAGCTTGCACAAGCACTATGATAGTGCGTTCGGAGGTCAAAACGAGCTCAGATCGTGATTTCAGCACCACATAGCGAAGCTGTTTTGATCTCTGAGACACCTTGAGTATGCTTACCAAATTTCGTGCAATTTTGAGACTACAACGGGAGACTTGTAGACAACACCCTAGATGAAGCGGCAACCTTCTCTGATACCAATTGTCGGAGTTAGACTTCTCCAAAAGCATGCAAATAGCACAAGGAACAAGAAGAAGCTTGGAGCACAACACACAATACTGAATGTATTAGCACTAGAATGTACAAAGATAAGTATCCCGTTAGGGCAATAGACGTATATACAAGCTCGGGGAAAAAAACCTTGTAAAGAGGTAAAAAAGTGCCTCGACGGTCCTAGAGTGTTCACACACATCATTACCTAAATATATCAACAACCAAAATAGAAAATTTTCTTTTGTGTCCTATTTATCATAAAAGTGTCTAGATTGGCTGCAAAGCCCTCAAGGTTGGTATTGGAAATGTTCTTTGCCCTTTCTATGTACAACCTGAAGATATTGTTCATTTATTTTTTTCTTGCTATCATGCCAACATGTACTAGTCAAACTTGCCAAAGCAATGGATAAGATCCACCCTGATCCTTTCACTTAGAAAGAAGTGTTTTTGGGAACAAATCATATTTTGGACCCCTTGTTATCGTTCTCTACTTGTTCTTGTATCCTTTATCATACATGCAAAGAAAGAACTCCTTTAATGTTTAATGGCAAAAAGTATAGGGGATCTCCAGTTCATTATCTTTACTCACCCCTTTTATTAGTAGTGCTAGAGGAGGAGGAAACAGACACCAACACCATGGAAGTATGTAAAGAGTGTATGAACAAGCATATGGAAGGCCATGTAAAGAGTGTATGAACAAATATATGGAAGGCCAATTGAGGCCAAGTCTTTGATTTTTCAAAGATAATGCACTTTTAAAGATTATAAATATGATTCAACTTTCAACTCTGATTTTTATCACTACCTTTGTAACATAAATCTAAAATCTTGTAAATTATCACTCTATTTTGTGCAATCCAAGGAGTCCTAGATCTTGAGGAGCTTAGGTAGAAACCATATATATGAAATTTCATGATTTTTAGAGTTGGTTAGATGCATCAAAAGTAGTTTAGAACCTAATTTTTTGTGATGTTGGACACTAGGTTCAAAACCAGCCAACACTCATAGAAAACTATAAAACGAGCTACAGAGCTCATTTTTGGAGGGAGATGTTAGATGGCTTGAGGTGCAATCATTGCAAAAACTTCTAACTTTGCAACATAAATCTCCAATTTTTAAATTGTTGCTCCATTTTGTGCAAACTGAGAAGTCCTCAAGCTTGAGGAGCTTAGGTAGAACCCATATATCAAATTTCATGATTTTTTATAGTTCATTAGATGCCTCAAAAGTATTTTATAACCTAATTTTTAACTATGTCAAACACTAGGTTTGAAATCGGCCAAAACTCTTAGAAACTATAAAAAGATCTAGAGAGCTCATTTTTGGAGAGAGATGTTAGATGGTTTGAGGTGTGATAATTGTAAGAAATTCTTTTTGTATTGTGATCTCTTGAATAGAAGTAATCTTCTTTCCATTGTCTCTTCTTTTGTCTGTTGGAAACAATGTCAGAATAGTCCAAAACCTTGATTTCCAGCAACCCTAATTTTTGGGTACTTAGCCAATTTTTGGGTATAGAAGGTGAAACATTTTTATTACCTTATTAGATAAATTTGATATATAACATTTAGTCATCAGAGGTCCATATCAAGAGAAAACCCTAACCCTAATTTCTATGCAAAAATGGAATTTTACATCATTTGAACCCTCTCAATCTCTACATCAAGGAAAGCTAACTACCATAACTAATTGATGGATAATTATGGAAATCATTGCATTTTTGTTCACAAAAATCATTTTTAATTCCTAAAAAGCAAGTTCCATTTTTTGCTTTATTTTTTGAGGTGCCTTTTTAGCTTTTGATAGTTAATTTCATGGTTCATCCTTGAGGCCTTTATAAAGGAGCTTTAGGGGTCACTTATGGCATCACTTGGGCACAATCTCAAGGATCAATCAATCCTAGAGGTGACAAACTTTTGGAGGAGGTGTGCTCTACCTTCTAGTGAAGCTATGGAGGAGCTTCTGGCAACCAACCATCATCACATCGTTGATTTACTATGAGTAGCAAGTCTATATCAGTCACACACTTCTTAGTTCACTAGTTTTTGATTTAGGGTTTTTGAAACCCTAATTTTAGAATTAGGGTTTACTATAAAACAGTTTTAAACTATTCATATTCTCTACATCTTCACACATGCACACACACACTCTTCATACCTCTTTGGCATTTTACACACAAATTCTTGTATCTCGTTCTCCATTTCTGCCTAGATTCAAAGTTTATAATTAACTAGACACATTTTAATTTGACATTCATATATAAAATAGTGTAGGTAAGCATTGTAGCTTACCGTATACTTTAGAAAAACTTGTCTACTCTCTCTCTCTATCTCTCACTCATCATCTTTTTGAGTTTTAAGGTGTGTATGCTAAGGTTCATGTCTTGGGAGATCTTGTAAACTTGTGATTAATGTTCTTATTAAGGCCCAACCCTCTTCCAACATTTGGTATTAGAACATAGTTGACATACACCCTTAACAAGATGAGTGATTTGTTGATATATTTAGGTAGTGATGTGTGTGAACACACTAGGACCGCCGGGCCACTTTTTTTCCCTCTTTAGGAGGTTTTTTTTTCCCGACTTGTATATATGCCTATTGCCCTAATGGGATACTTATCTTTGTACATTCTCTAGTAACACATTCAGTATTGTGTGTTGTGCTCCAAGATTCTTCTTCTTCCTTATGTTGTTTGCGTGCTTTCGCAGACGTCTAACTCCAACAATTGGTATTAGAGCAGGTCGCAGCTTTATCTAGGGTGTCGTCGACACTCCTCCGGTTGCAATCTCAGAATCGCACGAATTTGGGTGAGCATACTCAACGTGTTTCCGAGATCAAAACTACTTCACTTTGTGGTGCCAAAATCACAATCTCAACTTGTTTTGGTCTTCGAATGCACTATCATAGCACCTATGCAGGCTATTTTGTCTTTTTTTGCCAAAGGTATGTACCAGTTTTGGTTCGCCAGTATAAGCATCTTGAAATTTGCTACAGGTCTAGCAGAATTTGTATGGGTAGTTATGTTCAACTTTTTGAGATACAGTCAATTTTCTGCATCGAGGTATTTTAGTCACCGACCATGGCTGAAAGCAGTGATGTATTCAGTATGTTGGTTGTTGAGGATAAGTTGGATGGTACCAACTACCCGTTATGGGCTTATATGATGCGACATGTATTGGTTGCAAAAGGACTACGAAACATTGTGCAGGGTGTTGAAAAACGTCCTATCACACCTGCAATTGTTACAATTGTAAGTACTAAAGCTGATGCAGAAGGTGTCGAAGATGATGATATTCTGCATATTCCTATTTGTGCTACAGTTTTTGTTGCACCTACTGTAGAGAAAATTTGTTGGGATGGTAGAGATGCCCAGGCACATGCATTCATAGCTTTTTCTGTCAAACATGCCATTATTCCTCACATATGCTCTTGCAGAATAGCTAAGGATGCTTGGGATCCAATTACCACATTGTACCAAGCTAGGAATGAGGCTCATGTTGCTTACCTCCAAAAACAGTTGGAGAGTGAGCACATGAATGAAGGTGATTCTATGGACAATTTTCTAACAAAGATCAAAGACTTGAAGGAACAGTTGATTTCTGTTGATGAGGTTATACCAGATAGCTCACTTGTGCAGACCGTTCTAAATGGTCTTCCTTATTCATATCAGAGTTTTGCTTCTACTCTTCGGTTGATGATGAAAGGCAATCCAAATGCCTTGTCATTTGAGGAGTTAGTATTTGTTATGTTGCAAGAAGATCAATCCAGCCAGAACAGGTCCATTATGTGTGTTGCAGATCAAGCTTTACTGGCTAGTTAGAAGGGCAAAGGGAAATGGAGCTCTTCAACTAGTAAGCAGAAATGTGCTAATCCTGCACAATAAAAGAGGGAAGACAAAGATGAAAAGAAATCAAAAAAGCAAAAATCGTTTTGCAAGTACTATAAAGGAAATGATCATATCATAAAGAACTGTCCAAAAGTGGTTGCTAAAGAGGCAAAGAAGAAAGAGGATGTAATGGTTGTTGCAGAGGCCTCTACACCAAAAACAGAGTCTGCTAATCTTGTGTAGGAAGAAGAATGGGCGGTTACTACAATTTGTGGTTTTTACCCATCTTCTGATGAGCAGTGCATGTATGTAGTAGACTCAGATGTTTGGTACTTTGATAGTGGGGCAACCAAACATATTACCTCACAGCGTAGTTTCTTCTCACTCGAGCCTACCCCTACATGCAATATTGTTACATGCGCCAACAACTCCTCTTATCCTGTTATGGGAGTTGGTAAGATCATTATGACTACTGTTGATGGAATTTCTTTCACTTTGTCAGATGCTTTGTTTGTGCCAGGAATCAAGAAAAATCTATTATCAATTTCTGCATTAGCCAAGATTGGCTTGGTCGTGAAATTTATTGATGACAGGTGTACAGTTCATGATCTCTCAAATGGCGACGTGATTATTGCTTCTGGCATTTTATATCGTGGGTTGTATAAGCTCATAGACTATGAAAGATCTGTAAATGATTCGGCATGTGCAGTACATGATTCCCAGGGTATGTCAGATGCATTGGCATGCATGCTTTGGTCATCTGAATTTTGCTAGTTTGCTATGCCTGCAGAAATCTGAAATGGTGTCCTCTTTGCCCAAACTTGAGGCACCTGGAAAACATGTTTGTGAAGGTTGTATTTTGGAAAAAATGAAGCATTCTTCCTTTCCAAAAGATGGTTCAGTTCAGGCTAGCTTGTACATAGTGATGTATGTGGTCCTATGCAGACACCTTTGTTTGGAAATTATCTTTACTTCATTATAATTTTTCTAGGCATGCATGGGTATATCCATTGAAAGAAAAGTCTGAAGTGTTCATGTGCTTCAAACAGTTTCTGGTTTTGGCTGAAAATTTGTCAACATGTAAAATGGGCACCCTCCATTCTGATCGAGGGGGGGGAATATATGTCTTCTGATTTTAATGCATTTCTAGTTGAACGTGGGATAAAACACCAATGTACAGTGCCATATACACCTCAACATAATGGAGTTGCTAAAGGGAAGAATAGGTCACTCATAGAGATGGCGAGATGTATGGTCAAGAGTCAAGCTTTACCACATAGTTTTTGGCTTGAGGATGTCATGTGTGCAACATATGTACTTAACAAGTGTCCCACTAAAGCAGTACAATCCATCACTCCATATGAGGCTTGGCATGATCGCAAGCCATCTGTTGCTCATCTGTGTGCTTTTGGTTGTTTGGCATATGCATTAGTACTTGACCAACATCGTAGAAAATTGAATGATAAAGCAATAAAATGTATTTTGGTTGGGTACAGTTTTGAAAGTAAAGGCTATCATCTGTATCATCCATAGACTAAACGCATTTTGGTTAGCCATGATTTTTTTTTTGTGGAAGATGTTATTCAGGCATTGATTTCATGTACTAAGGAGACATTTGTTAGCTCCAAAGACATGTATGATACCCTGTTGCCTCCTTTTACAGGTGGATAGTCTAGTGTTGGTCCTAATGAGGCAAATTCTAAGCCTTTGCAAGTTTGATGTGATGATGCAAATCATCCCATTTCTGATGTAGATTTACATGACGCACTTGTTGATTAGAGAGCTGACATTGAGGCTAGTTTCTGTGATGAGACTAAGCCTCTTTCATTTGATGAAGCACAAAATTCAGAAAATTGGATGGCTGCTATGCAATCTGAATATGATGTTATAATGAAGAATGGTACTTGGTCTTTATGTGACTTGCCTCCTAGCAAGAAGGCCATTGAGTTGAAGCATAAACCTAATGGTACAGTTGACAGGTATAGGGCTAGGCTTGTTGTAAAAGGTTATGCGTAGGAAAGAGGCATTGATTTTGATGAAACCTTTGCTCCTACTTGTCGAATGACTACTGTTTGTAGCATCTGTGCACTTGCACCTCATCATGGTTGGAATGTACATCAGTTGGACATTAAAACAAAATTTATGAATGGTGACTTGCATGAAGAAGTGTATGTTTTTCAACCTCGTGGCTTCATGTAGAAAGGGCATGAAAACCAGGTGTGCAGGTTAAAGAAGGAATTATATGGTTTAAAGCAAGCACCACGTGCTTGGTATGAAAAGATGCATGCCTATCTGATTGCACATGGTTTTGAGAACAATCCAACTGAAAGCATCTTATATGTCAAGCATGCTAATGATGTACTTCTTATCATTGTGATGTATGTTGATGACATGTTGCTCACTGGTCCTCATGAGAAGCATATTGCTGATTTCAAGGTTGATTTACATGCCTCATTTGAGATGTCTGATTTGGGACATTTGCATCATTATTATTTGGGCATTCAGTTTATGCACGTTGATGGCGGAATGGCTTTGTGTCAAACGAAATATATTGACACATTATTGCAGTGTTTTGGCCTTGAAGACTGTAAACCTATTTCCACTTCTATGGAGACAAGTTTACGACTGATTCTTCATGATGCTGGAGATGCATTTGATGTTGTTCTCTATCAGCAGGTTGTTGGATGCTTGATTTACTTATGCATTACTCAGCCAGATATTCAGTTTGTTGTCTCACAGATGAGCAGGTTTATGCATTGCCCAGGAGTCCAATTGTGGCAAGCAATTAAGTGCATTTTTCGCTACTTGAGTGGTTCTCAGCTACTTGGGTTGTTTTATCCCAAGGGGGGATCACTATCACCAGGTCTGCATGCTTTTCTGACTCTGATTGGGCTTGTTGCTATGACACTTGTGTGTCCACTAGTGGCTTTTGCTTCATGCTTGGTAGCTCATGTATAACTTGGTTGAGCAAGAAGCAGCCTACTGTGGCCACTTCCAGTTGTGAGGTTGAGTATAGGACAGCTTTCACAATGATTGTTGAGTGTGTGTGGCTCAGATGACTTATGGCTGATTTGGGTGTTGGTCAGTCTTCTACCAACACCATCTTCACTGATAGTCAGAGCGTATTAGCAATTGTGACGAACCCTGTGTTCCATGCTCGCACTAAGCACATTGAGGTGCATTATCATTATGTCAGGGAGAGGTTCTCTGCTAGGGAGATCAGCTTGGCATATGTTCCCATGCAAGAGAACATTGCAGACATTTTTACGAAGGTTGCCTAGGGAGAAGTTTGAAGCTTTCTACAAAGCTTTGGGCTTACTTCCTTTTGTGGAGTGATTTCCACATAGCTTGGCACTTCCTTATACATGAGTTCCAGCTCCTTGTTCACCACATCACTTCGAGGGGGGATTTGTTGATATATTTAGGTAGTGATGTGTTGAACACACTAGGACCCTCAAGGGCACTTTTTTCCCTCTTTAGGAGGTTTTCTTCCCCCGACTTGTATATACGCCTATTGCCCTAATGTGCTACTTATCCTTGTACATTCTCTAGTAATACATTTTGTATCGTGCATTGTGATCCAAGCTTCTTCTTCTTCCTTGTGATGTTTTCATGCTTCCGCAAATGTCTAACTGGAACATGATTATAGACTTGAGAATGCAGACAAGTATTTCACAATTTCTAATGTTCTTTATGTACCAAAAATGAAGAAGAATTTGCTCTCTATATCTATTTTCTTGTCATATGGTTTTAAAGTTGTTTTTAAGAAAGATTCATGTGAGATCATTTCACCTAATGAGGAGAATTGTCTATTTTAAGGTGGAAACAAAAGTGGCATGTTCGTTATCCAAAATTAGTCATGCCAATGTTCTAGGTCTTCTGCACCTAAGGACAACATGAAGTTATGCCATGCTAGAGTCAATCATATCAGTTACATAGCTCTCAAACACATCAAAGATCATGGTATGGTGGAGAGTTTGCCTACTTTTGCTTTACCAGATGATGCAAAATCATGTGAAGGATGTCTTGAAGGAAAGCTTTACACGCTTCCTTTCAAGAAGCATGGATATATTATGGCCATAAGGAAGTTGCAGATCATACATTTAGATGTGAATGGTTCGATGAGAATAGATTCTATTCAAGGTTTTAGGTATTTTGTTACTTTCATTGACGATTTCTCAAGTTATTCATGGATTTATGGTCTTAAAGTAAAGTTACAAGTCTTTCCTACTTTAAAGAATTTCTTAGCAATGGTTGAAAATGAAAGCCAATCAAAGATCCATATTTTGAGAAGTGATAGAGGAGGAGAGTATATTTCTAAATACTTTAAGTCTTTTCTTCAAGACAAAGGTATCTCTCATCAGCTCACTATTGCTTACACTCCAGGACAAAATGATGTTGTAGAGAGAAATCATAGGATACTTGTTGAGATGATTCATAGTATGATGTCATCCAAAAATATTTCTCCCAAGTTTTGGTTTGATGTAGTACATACAACTAATCACATTCTGAATCAATCTTCCAGAAAAGCTTTGAAGGTCATTATACCTTATGAAGCTTATTCTGGGAGAAACCCCAATGTGAGTTATTTCAAAGTTTTTGGTTCTCCGGCTTATGTTCACATTGAGATGAAGGATCGTGGTAAGCTTGATGTAAAAGCCATTAAAGTCATCTTTATTGGTTATGATATTGAAAGCAAAGGATACAAATTTTATGTTCCAGATACAGGTGATATCCTACTCTCATGCAATGCATATATTTCAAGAAATAAGATTTTGATAAGATGGTAGAGATTCCAAATTTCATAAAGGAAGATGACTATGCATTTTTTTGAAGGAATTTGGATTCTTACATTCAGCCATACAAGGGGGGTAATCAACTTTCTCAAACCCTAAGAGATGCACTTGATAAAGGTGAAGAGATAGTTACATTACCTACATCAATACCTAGTCCATCATCAATACCTCTTGAAGTTTTGACTTATGAAGTTGGAGAAGGTTCCAGAATTCGAGAAGAAGGAGATATTGAAGAACCAGAAGAGATTTCACCACTTTTCAAGAATATGCCAAGGTGGTTTTATCAAACTTGGAAAGACAATGGTATAAAGAACTTCACTGGATAAACTTGAAGTCAGAAAAGGAGAGAACAAGCAGATCAGGTAAAATATGCAGAACATTCTGAGATTCATAACATTTTAGCACTAACGTGAGTAGAGAATGAACCAGCTAGTCTAGATGCACTACATAGTTTGCATGGAAGAAAACTATGAAAGAAGATATTGATTCTATTCATAAGAATCAAACATGGAAACTTTTTGAGTTACTAAAAGGTAATAAGCAAATTAGTGTTAAGTGGATCTTCAAAGTTAAAAGAAAAACTGATAGTACTATTGACAGGTATAAAGCAAGGTTAGTAGTCAAAGGTTATGCACAAAAGAAAGGTATTGACTATGATGAGACTTTTGCACCTACTTCTAGAATGACAATAGTCAAAAATCTACTTTATTTTGTTGCATTCTTTGTTTGCAATGTATTCTAGTTATATCAAAACTCCATTTCTTAATGGTGATCTTCATGAGGATGTCTACATTGAGTAGCTAGAAGGTTTTGAAGAGACATGTAAAGAGCATTTAGTATGCAATCTTATTAAAGCTTTGTATGGACTAAAGCAAGCACCAAGATCTTGGTATGAGGAGATACATGTTTATGTTCTATCTATTGGTTTTGAAAACTTAGAAGTGACTCGTGTTCTTTATGTTAAAGCTAAGAAAGATGTTTTGATTATTATTATCATATATGTTGATGATATGATCATGACAAGTCCCAAGGATTCAAACCTTCAGTATTTTAAAGCACAACTTAAACATACATTTGATGTGAATGATTTAGGCATTCTAGATTATTATCTTGGGATTGAGTTCAAGTACAAAGATGAGTGAATCTATATAACACAGGAAAAATACATTGAGACATTATTGGAAATGTTTGAGATGCCAGATTCCACGCCTATGCAGACACCTATGGATGTTAATGTGTCATTACAAGCAAAAATAGTTTAGAACCTTTTGATGCTATTGTGTATAGTGAAGCAATCAGTTGCTTGATATATTTATGTAATACATGTCCTGACATTCAGTTTGCAGTTTCTCAAGTATCTAGGTTCATGCATAGTCCACTTAAAATTCAATGGAAATCAGTTAAGAGATATATTTACAGAAATCCAAAGTTCTGTAGATATCCGAAGTTTTGCAGACATAAGAAGTTTTCCAAGTTATTGAATTTTGTATCATTATGACATTGAAGGGGGGATTGTTGAAACAATGTTAGAATAGTACAAAATCCTAAATTTTGGATACTTTGCCAATTTTTGGGTGCAAAAGTGAAACAATTTTATTAGCTTATCAGATAGAGCTTGAAGAGAGCTTTCATTTTATATATAACATTCAATCATCAGAGGTCCAGATCAAGAGAAAACCCTAACCCTAATGTATATGCAAAAATGGATTTTTACCTCATTTGAACCCTCTCAATCTCTATATCAAGGAAAGCTAACTCCCATGACTGATGGCTAAATATGGAAATCATTGCAATTTTGTTCACAAAAAATAATTTTTAATTCATGAAAAGCAAGTTCGTTTTTTTGCTTTATCACATGCTTTTTTAGGTGCTTTTTTAGCTTTTTGTAGTTAATTTCATGGTTTGGCCTTGAGGCCTATGTAAAGAAGCCTTAAGGGTCACTTATGGCATCACTTGGGCACCAATCTTAAGGATCAATCAATCCTACAGGCGACTAACTTCTGGAGGAGGTGTGCTCCACCTTCTGGTGCAGCTATGGAGTAGTTTTTCGCAGCCAACCATCAACACATTGCTGAGTTACTATGAGTAGCAATTCTATATCAGTCACACACTTGTTAGTTCACTAGTTTCTTATTTAGGGTTGGTGAAACCCTAATTTTTGAATTAGGGTTGCTATAAAATAGTTCTAAACTATTCATATTCTCTATATCTTCACATACACACACACACTCTTCATAGCTCTTAGACACTTTACATTCAAATTCTTATATCTAGTTCTCTATTTCTACCTAGATTCAAAGTTTGTAATCAACTACACACATTGTAATTTGACATTCATATATAAAATAGTGTAGGTAAGCATTCTAGCTTACCGTACACTTTAGAAAAAGTTTTCTACTCTCTCTATCCCTCACGCATCGTCCTTTTGAGCATTAAGGTCATTAAGGTGCTAAGGTTCATGTGTTGGAAGATCCTGTAAACTTGTGATTAATTTTGTTATTAAGGCTCACCCTACTTCCAACATTATCTCTACCTTGTGTGTGTGTGGAGCTAGTGTGCTTCTCACCTTCACCATCATGCACCTCACTTGTTCACGATGGTCACATCATCCTTACATCTTCGTGGATTCACAATTAAGGAGGTGGAGCTCCTTGAGGTGGTTGTCATCCTTGTATAGAGTGACACCAAATTTGGCTCTGTTGTTAGGGAGCATACTTAAAGACAAATATATGATGGTAAGAGTGTTGGAAGCTGATTTGGTAGATTTTGCTAGTTTCTCCACTAATTTTCATGCTTTTTGCTTCATTATCATCTTCTCTACCTTCCTCCACCATAGCCACAGTTCATCTTTCTTCACCAAAAATTTTGGGTTTTTTGCCATATTACCCACTTCCCCTCCACATCCCTCATTTGTTTGCTTGCGAGGGAGGGAGGGAGAGAGAGAGAGAGAGAGAGAGAGAGAGGGAGAGAGAGAGACAGAGAGAGAGAGAGAGAGAGCAAAAGTGATGTTAATTTTTGGTGTTTTCTTGTTGTTTTCTTTTAGATCTAGGTGTCATCATCATCCCAGAAGGTTGCATAGGTATGATAGAGCATTTTTCAAATTTCATACTGATCGCCTCGATCTATCAAGACAAACTGAGAAAGTCATCTTTTCCAAGTGTGCACCTACACCATTACAAAGGGCTCACTAGTGCCATTCTAATGGTATAGATGCATGAAGAGAACACTAAGTTTCTAGCTCTATTGTGACAAACCAAAAGCTCATGATAGGTGACAGGAAACAAGCCGAACATATCATGATAGACCTCGTCTATCACAACAGACCATTCTATCATGATACACCACCCGATCTATCACAAAAAACCGATACTTATGATAGAAAGCCTCTATCATGTCAGACACCCATCTATTGTGTATTGCAAAACAATGCCTTCATAAGTCTATAGTGCTGATAGAAACCTATCTATCATGATAGACATCCTTTGTTGTGATAGACCATTCTATCATGATAGAACACCTTGCTCCCGTGATAGAATCTATTTGTCACAACAAACCACCCCTTCTATCACGATAGACCATGGCAGAAACCCTGTATCACGACAAAGTAGTCTACCATGAGAGACCACCTCGCTCTATCATGATAGATGCAACATCCCACAATAGACTCCACCTATCACAATAAACCACCTAGTCTATCATGATAGAATGCTCTATTGCCATAGACCACCTCTATCATGATAGATGGCTCTATCAAGATAGAACCCCTCTATCATGGTAGACTGGCCTATTGCGATAGACAAGCTACATGAGAAAAAATAGGTTTTGAACTTTTTGCTTGAATTTAGTCTATTTTTAAGAATTTTTGGTGCATTTCAGGATCTACAAAGCTACGTAGTGAGCAATTGAGGCTCTAGGAGGGTTGAACTAAACTAGCAAGGCTTCAGAGATGTTATTATGCTACTAACAGCACATAAAGCAAGTGACTAGAGGTTGGAAATTCACAAAACTCCTTTTGTTAATTTTAGCTTAGGCTAAGGTGTTAGTTGTTGATATATTTAGGTAGTGATGTCTGTGAACACTCTAGGACTGTCGGGGCACTTTTTTCCCTCTTTAGGAGGTTTTTTCCCCCGGCTTGTATATACACATATTGCCCTAACGGGCTACTTATCTTTGTACATTCTCGTGGTAGTACATTCAGCATTGTGTTTTGTGCTCCAAGCTTTTACTTCTTCCTTGTGCTCTTTGTGTGCTTCCACAAACATCTAGCTCCAACAATTGGTATCAGAGTAGGTCGTCCCTTCATGTAGGGCGTTGTCTACACCTCTCCAATTGCAGTCTCTGAATCGCATGAAATTTGGTACGCATACTCAGGGTGTTTTAGAGATCAAAAGGCTTCGTTTTGTGGTGCCAAAATCACAATCTAAGCTCGTTTCGGCCTCCAAACGCACTATCACAGTGTTTGTACGGGCTATTTTGTCTTTTTATGCCAAAGGTTATATACCGGTTTTGGTTCGCCAGTATAAGTGTCTCGAAGTCTACTACATGTTTAGCATAATTTGTCTAGGCAATTCTGTTCGTTTTTGAGATATAGCCAATTTTCTGCATCAAGGTATTTTTAGTCATCGACCATGGCTGAAAGCAGTGATGTATTCCCTATGTTGGTTGTTTAGGATAAGTTGGATGGTACCAACTACCCATTATGGGCTTATATGATGCGTCATGTATTGGTTGCAAAAGGACTATGGAATATTACGTAGGGTGTTGAAAGACATCATGTTACACCTATGAATACAGGTACTGCAAATACAGGTGCTTGAGTTGATGGAGATGGTGTTGAAGATGATGATATTCTACAGATTCTTGTTCGTGTTGTTGATTTTGTTGCATCTACTGCAAAGCAAATTCGTTGGGATTGCAGAGATGCTCAGGCACGTGCATTGATAGCTTTGTCTATAAAACGTGCCATTATTCCTCACATTCGCTCTTGTAGAACAACTATGGGATACACTTACCACATTGTACCATGCTACAAATGAGGCTCGTGTTGCTTACCTCCAAAAACAATTGGAGAGTGAACACATGAATGAAGACGATGCTCTGGACAATGTCATTTATGGTTAATTTTGTTGTAATTTGAATGTTTCAATCTACTTATCTGTATGAAATGTTGTTAGGGAGACCTTGGTTCAGGTTGGCTTAAGTGAAGCAAGATTGGGGATTAAATGTGGTTGTGATCACGAAGGGGAAGAAACAGATCACAATACCAATGAAAGGTAGAAGGAATATGTCGGTAAGAGAGAAACCATTGATGGCTTAGACCATTAGTTTAGCCAACGAGATTGAAGATGATGAGGAGGAGGAATTTTTGAAGGCTAATCCAATAGTGGTACCAGTATTGGAGGTAGATATGGAAGGAGTATTGTCAAAGGAAGAGGATCAGTTGGAGCATAAAGGTGAACCAACTGTAGGTGACATGTTGCAAGGCACATAGTTGAGACAAATGTTTGAGCACAATTTGGAAATTCTGACTCAATAAAAGCTAGAGCAACAAAAAAAGGAGGTAATCAATTTGGTTGAGAGAATATATGAACAAAAACAAATATCAACCTTTGGGGTTGTGTTTTTAGCCATACTCGTAAAACTACATGTTTCTTGAAAGGTTTCAGTTTTGGTGGGAGCAGGTGCTGCAAATTTATGCAGGTTTTTTTAGTGTAAAACATCAGAGTTAACATACACTTGCAGGTGTTATTGGCTAGTTGTTGGGTTGTGTATTCAGTCTTTAGTGTCATTTTACTGCATATATTGAGCATACACACCATGTACACTTCTGTGGATACCGCTATGTACATCCATGTGGTCATTGATATAGCAGTTATGTTCTTTGCAGAAAGCCTTTTACATTTGATAAAGAGGTTCGTGGTGAGGTTTTCTTAACTGGGAGACACCCAGATGTCGGGGTCTCTTCACTGATGCAGGTGGAAGACTTACCCAACTTTGCCATAGGAGATGTATGATAGTTTTTCATAGGTGCTCGATAAGCCTAGTTGGCTTCTATTGGGTAACTGATTATATGCAGTGGAGTCAGTGATTCACTATGCAGGAAAACATGTCAGTACTTGTAGTTTTATGATATTTTGACACTGTTCATACGCTCATTTTGCAAAAGATACTCTCACAAAATTTTTCCAGATTTTTGGTTTTGTCAACTATATAGTGGTCAATTTACTCCTTGACACACTTATACGTTGGTGTTCAAACTCTTCTAGCTCCATTATCATTCTATTCAATTCTCTACCATCATGGCATCAGAGGTCTCAGGCACATCTAGTGGATCAGGTTCTAGTGCTAGTGTTCCGAGGAGGAGCTATAACTTGCAGGGCAAAGACCATTTTGAGATCCGAAAATTTGATGGCACAAACTTTGCTCTATGGAAGAATCAGATTAAAGACGTGCTGATTCAAAGGAGGCAATGGAAGCTAGTAAATGGGATTTCAAAGAAGCCTACTGACATGGATGAAGATGATTGGGATGAATTAAATGAAATGGCTAGGTCTACCATTCGCTTGCACATGGCAGATAATGTTTACTTTATAGCATTAGACTGTGAAAGTGCAGGGGAGCTTTGGAAGAAGTTATGCAATACATATGAAAAAGAGACGACATCAAATAAAGTGTATCTGATGAGAAAATTATATGACCTTCGCATGAAGGACACAGATAGTGTTGCTGCTCATCTAAATGAGTTTGATGCTATATTCTCCCAATTATAGGCTCAAAAAATGGATATGGATAACGAAATGAAAGCAGTATTGTTGTTATGCAACCTACCATCATCATGGGATACATTTTGCATAGCTATTAGCAATAGTGCACCTGGTGGTAAATTTGTCTATGATGACATATGTGGAGCACTCTTGAGTGAGGAGATTCATAGAAAATCTATGGTTGGCACTCAAAGTGGAGATGCATATAATGTTCGTGATTCTTACCAAGGAAAGAATCAGCAACGTGGTAGGAGCAAGAACAAAGAAAAGAATGGTCAACGGAATAAGAGTAGAAGTAAATCAAGGAAGAGGGATATCGAATGCCATTAATGTCATACGAAAGGACATATGAAGAAAGACTATTATGCATTAAAGAATGCTAAAGGTAAAGGACAGAATGTTGATGGGCATGTTAAACAGTTACCTGCACCATCTACTTTGACTGTGAAGATTGAAGAAATTAATGCTATTTCTAATGATGCTGACATGTTGACACTTGATAGTATTGTGCCATCTGAGGCGCTTATGGCTGATTCTCTTTCCCACACCTGGCTGCTAGATTCTGGTGCTTCTTTCCATGTGACACCACACAGAGAATGGTTCTCTAATTATGCAACAAAGTCTCTTGGTACTGTGAGACTTGGTGACTCTTACTAGTGTGATGTTGTGGGGATTGGAGATGTGGTTGTGCAGTTCATTGATGGTTCAAAGTTTACTATGCATAATGTACGCCATGTACCTTAGTTATCACGTAGTTTTATGTGAGTTGGTCAACTTGATGATCTTGGTTACAAGGTGGTCTTTTATGCTCAGCCCTTTTGCATATCAAAGGGCAATATGGTTATTGCAAAAGGAAGCAAAGTTGGCTCACTTTATCCTCTATTTGTATCATAGAAAGAGCACTTGTTAGCTATTACTAAATAGCCTATGGCTTGTATTTGGCATGGTCATTTGGGCCATATATCTCATAGTGGAAGGGAAAATCTTTCTCGTTTTGGCTACTTACCTGTGTTATCTTTCTCCAATTTTTCATTTTGTGAGCATTGTCAATATGGAAAGCAAGCCAAAAATGTGCATAGAACGCACATTGACTCTTCAATTCAGCCTTTAGATCTCATTCATACAGATGTGTGTGGTCCTATGCCCACTAGGTCCTTAGGTGGTTCTCTCTACTTTGTCGCTTTCATAGATGATGCTACTAGAAAAGTTTGGGTATATCCTATCAAATCGAAGGATGAGGTATTCCCCACTTTTAGAAAATGGCTTGCTTCAGTTGAGACTGAAAAAGGAACTAAGCTTAAGGCTTTATGTTTAGATAACGGGGGTGAGTATACCTCACATGAATTCAACCTTTTCTATCAATCTAGAGGGATTCAAAGAGAGTTTACAACTCCTTATACCCCAGTACAGAATGGTGTAGTTGAGAGGATGAATAGAACAATTCAAGATAGAGTAGTCTCTATGTTGCATCATGCAAACCTCTTACAAGGCTTTTGGGTAGAAGCAGTATTGAGTACAGTTCATGTCATTAACCTTTCACCTAGTACTGCCAAAGGTTTGAAAGTGGCACAAGAATTGTGGATAGGGAAGCCACCATATAATGATCATCTTCGAGTTTTTGGGTGTGAAGCATATGTTCATATACCCAAGAATCTTAGACAAAAGTTGGATCATAAGTCAAAGAAATGCATTTTCCTTGGATATGGTCGAGAAGGACAATTTGGATATCGCTTATGGGATCTTGAAACACGGACAATGATTAGAAGTAGTGATGTTATTTTCAATGAGTTTAAGATGCATAAACAACCCATTAAGGAGTTTGACATGAGAAGAGTGGTGTTTGAGGATACTAGTCCTCCATTTAGCATGCATAAGAATGCTACACATAGGGATGATCAAGAGAATGTCCATTCAGATCAGTCTACACATGTTCCTATTCAGCAAAGATTGAGACGTTCTGCACGTGTCTCACATCCTCCTGATAGATATGTTCCACGTTTAGATTTTGTTATGCTAACAGATGTTGGTGAGCCTTCTTGCTACAAAGAGGCTATGGAGACAGAGGATCATATCAAGTGGGAGCGTGCCATGAAGAGTGAGTTGGATTCCATTCACAAGAATGGTACTTGGGATTTAGTAACTTTGCCAAAGGGTAGGAAAGCTTTACCATGTAAATGGGTATATAAGCTCAAATTCACATCAGATAGTGCTTTTCCAAAGTATAAAGCACAAATCATTGCAAAGGGTTTTAAGCAACAACATGGTGTCGATTTCGAGGAAATCTTCTCTCCAGTGGTCAAGATGACTACCTTGCGCATGTTGCTTGGATTCGTTGCAATGGAGGACTTAGAGCTAGTCCAAATGGATTTGAAAAGTGCTTTCTTGCATGGAGATCTTACAGATGAGATCTATATGGAACAACCAGAGGGTTATGTAGTTCCTAGCAAGGAAAGTCTAGTTTGTAAGCTTAAGAAGAGCTTGTATGGACTTAAATAGTCCCCTAGACAACGGTACCAAAAGTTTGATGCGTTTATGAAATCTCAAGGCTATTCTTGAAGCAATGAGGGTCATTGTCTCTACGCAAAGAGATGCTCAGATGGCAGCTTGATATGCTTGATACTTTATGTTGATGATATGTTGATTGTTGGGAAGTCCTCTTACAATTTGTCACTTCTCAAAAAGAAATTGAGTCAGACATTTGATATGAAGGATTTGGGGGATGCCAAACACATTCTTGGCATGCACATTACTCGTGATAGGAGTAAAAGATGTATATACTTGTCTCAAAGTGAGTACATATCCAAAGTACTTCACCGGTTCAATATGCAGGGTGGAAAGGCATTGAGTACACCTTTACCCACATATGTGAAATTGAGCAAGGATGATTGCCCCAAATCAGATGAGGAAAAGGAATTGATGACCAAAATTCCCTATCAGTCTGCTGTTGATAGTCTCATGTATGCTATGGTAGCTACGAGACCAGACATTGCATTTGTAGTAGGAGTTGTGAGCAGATATATGTCTAATCCTAGCAAGAAACATTGGGAAGCAGTCAAGATGATTTTGAGATATCTGAGTGGCACTAAGGAAAAGTGTCTATGCTTAGGTAGAGGGAAAGCATCCATTATTGGTTACACAGATTCTGACAATCATAAGTCTACATCAGGGTACATTTTTCATTTTGTTGGAGGTGCTATCTCTTGGAGATCTCGTCTTCAAGAATGTACAGCTACTTTCAACACAGAAGCAGAGTATGTTGCAGCAAGTGAGGCATGTAAGGAAACATTGTGGCTTTCTCGTCTTGCTTGTGATATGGGTTTACCTCAGCACATACCTCGCTTGCTCAGTGATAGTCAAAGTGCCATTGCTTTGGCTAAGAATCCGGTCTATCATGCAAAGACCAAGCACATTGAGGTGAGGTATCACTTCATTAGAGATTGCTTAGCCACTGAGCGCATTATTCTTGAGAAGGTTCGCACTCGAGATAATGTTGCAGATGCTTTGACTAAAGCTCTACCACAAGATAGCTTTCGACATTGTTGTCACTTGATGGGGGTTACTTGATTCTTGATCTTACATAGTCACTTGTATGCTGTGTAACATGCCCATCAGGTGGGAGGTATAGTTTGTATACTTACACTCAGGTATTCTTTATCATTCTTTATTTTTCTCCCATAGTTACTTTGGCCATGTTGGACTTTAGTGGGAGATTGTTATCGTTAGTCTCCATGTGAAAGGCCAAATGGCCACCGGACACTTCCTTGTATATGTTCTTTAATAAAACATAGAGTGGCCTGGTCAGTCACAGACTGTACTTTCGACCGCATTTGTGAGACCTAAGAAGTCTGTCTTCGTGCTCCTCAGTGTACTGTGTTTTCTGTGTATTTTGCAGCATCCCATGCGGAGTACTGTGTGCGACCTCAATAGCTCAGTTTTTTACTCCGAGCATATCATCGTGGAGTGCTCGAGAAGGAGAGCGCACTATGGTGCATCGGCATCGAAATACTTCATATAGATCCCTTCCCAATGCCATTTTGTGACGTGATGTTGGATGCAGTAGCTGGACATGAAATGTATAGTTTTCTAGATTGATTTTTTGGCTATAATTAGATTCACGTTGCTGAGGAGGATCAACATAAGACTACATTTATTACTGAATTTGGTGCATATGTGTTTACACTCATGAGCTTTGGGTTGAAGAATAGACCACCTTTGTTCAATTACATGGCCCATAAAGTTTTTGAACCTTACTTGCAAGAATTTCATGCAAGTCTTTGTGGATGACTTTTTAGTATTTGGAAAGAAGATACAACACCTACTACACCTGAAATCTTATTTTGACCAATGCAAAAAATTCAGAATGGTTTTGAATTCGTTCAAGAGTGTCGTTGCTGTGAAGAGTCGTATTTTATTGGGCCATGTAGGAGCAAAGTTTTCATCAAAATCAATGCCTCTTTCCTGTGTATAACCCTTTGCAACAAGCCTAGCCTTATATCTGTCAACTGTTCCATCAGGTTTATGCTTCAGCTTGTATACCCACTTTGTGCCAATGGCCTTCTTGCCAGGAGGCAAGTCACATAAAGACCATGTACCATTCTTCATTATAGCATCATATTCAGATTGCATAGCAGCCATCCAATTTTCTGAATTTTGTGCTTCTTCAAATGAAATAGGCTCATTCTCATCATAAGACTAGACACAACCATAGCATAGAAATCTGATGCAAAAGAGGCATTATGAGAACTTGATCAAGTATGATATGATAGAAGTGCATCTAATTTGCCATCAAGTAAAATCGGCACCAGCCATTTTGGCATAGTTTTTGCCTACTCAATATCAACTCTCTCATCAACAAGTGCATCATGTAAATCTGCATCAGAAATAGAATGATCTGCATCATCACATGAAACTTGCAAAAGGGTAAGAATTTGCCTCATTAGGACCAGCACTAGACTATCCACTTGTAAAAAGAGGCAGCAAAGTATCGTACATGTCTTTGGAGCTAATAGATGTCTCCTTAGTACATGAAAGTAAGGGCTGAATAGCATCTTCCACAAAAACAACATCACGACTAATGAGAATGTGTTTAATTTGTGGATGATACAGACGATAGCCTTTGCTTTCAGAACTATAACCAACAAAAATACATTTTATTACTTTACTATGCAATTTTCTGTGATGATTTTTAGGCATTAATGCATATGCCAAACAACAAAAAACACGCAGATGAGCAACATATGGCTTGCGACCATGCCAAGCCTCATATGGAGTGATAGACTGCAGTGCTTTAGTTGGACACCTGTTAAGTACATATGCTACACACATGATAGCCTCAATCCAGAAACTATGTGGTAAAGCCTAGCTCTTGACCATACACCTCGCCATCTCCATGACTGACATGTTCTTTAGTTCAGCAACTCCATTCTGTTGAGGTGTATACGGCATTGTACATTGACATTTTATCCCACGTTCAGCCAGAAATGCATTAAAGTCAGAAGACATATATTCCTCCCCTCAATCAGAACGGAACGTGCCCATTTTACATGTTGACAGATTTTCAGCCAAAACCAGAAACTGTTTGAAGCACATAAGCACCTTGGACTTTGCCTTCAATGGATCTACCCATGCATGCCTGGAAAAATCATCGATGAAAGTCATGAAGTAAAGATAGTTCCCAAAAGAAGGTGTTTGCATAGGACCACAAACATCATTATGTACAAGCTTCAATTTCTGAGTAGCCTGAATTGAACCATCTTTTGGAAAGGAAGAATGCTACATTTTGTCCAAAATAGAGCCTTCACATACATGTTTATAGGGTGCCTCAAGTTTGGGCAAAGAGGACACCATTTCAGATTTTTGCAAGCATAGCAAACTAGCAAAATTTAGATGACCAAAGCATGCATGCCAAAGCTTTGCATCTGACATAGCCTAAGAATCATGTACTACACATGCCAAATCATTTACAGATCTTTCATAGTCTATGAGCTTATACAGCCCAAGACATAAAATGCCAGAAGCAATAATGACGTCGCCATTTGATAGATCATGAACTGTACATCTGTCATCAACAAATTTCACAACCAAGCCAATCTTGGCTAATGCAGAAACTGATAACAAATTTTTCTTGATCCCTGGCACAAACAAAGCATCTGACAAAGTGAAAGAACTAACATCATCAGTAGTCAAAATGATCTTACCAACTCCCATGACAAGATAGGAGGAGTTGTTGGTGCATGTAATAGTATTCCCTATAGGGGCAGGCTCGAGTGAAGAGAAGAAATTGTGCTTCGAGGTAATATGTTTGGTCGCTCCACTATCAAAGTACCAAACATTGGAGTCCACTGCCAACATGCACTGCTCATGAGAAGATGGGTCAAAACTGCAAACAGTAATAAACACCCATTCTTCTTCCTGCACAAGATTAGCAGACTTTGTTTTCGGTGTAGAGGCCTCTGCAACAACCATTCCAGCCTCTTTCTTCTTTGCCTCTTTAGCAGCCAGTTTTGGACACATCTTGATGACATGATCATTTGCTTTACAATATTTGCAAAACAATTTTTGCTTTTTTGATTTCTTCTCATCTTTTTCTTCCTTCTTCGAATGTGCAACATTTGCAGATTTTTGCTTACTAGTAGAAGAGTTCCATTTACCTTTGCCCTTCTGACTAGCCAGGAAAGCTTGATCTGCAACACGCATGATAGACCTGTTCTACCTAGACTAGTCTTCCTGCAACATAACATAGACTAACTCCTCAAATGACAAGGCATTTGGATTGCCTTTCATCATCAAAGGAAGAGTAGAAGTGAAACTCTGATATGAGTCAGGAAGACCATTGAGAACGGTCTGCACAAGTGAGCTATCTGGTATAACTTCATCAGTAGAAATCAATTGTTCTTTCAAAAGATGACTCCACGTTAGCCGCTTGTGCTTGCACTCTTGTGTAGTAAACTTTACTAAATCTTCCTCTTCTTCCTTTCATGCATCTCTTGCTTCTTTAGCAAATGTAGTAGGATCGCCAAATGTGTTGGGTTCAAGAACACATAGTTACTGACTCAAACGATTCACTCACATGAATAAACCTTAGTACAAAAACCTTCTCATGCATTCAACTCACTTATGCAGATACAAATTTTATTTTTTTTACAACATTCGGCTAGCGATAATGGCTGTACAAAACAAATATGTTCTAAGCAATGACCATACATACTTGCGCAACAAAACATAATGAAATACTAAAATGAAGATCTTCGTATTATAGAAAATAGAATTGTGTGATTGTCAATTAGGCTTCTTCTACATCAAGCTAGTCAAGTCTGATCACTCTCAGCCTGCGTAGAACAAAAATAGAGTCTTTCTATCTTCTTTGAGCCCTTTCATCTCCCTGTGGATGCTTCTTCTCCCTTACTTCTCTGCAAGCACAAAAAATACCCAGATCATATCCCATGACATTCTCTTTTACTAACTCGTAATTGTTTCTTGTTAAAATATCTGATTGACCAAATTACAGACTCAACAACATCCGAGTTTGCAACATTCCGAGTCTGCAAGCTTCAAAATCTGACTTACTTCTTATTCCTGCACTTTCTCTCCCCACAACACTTGGCATGCATTTCCCTTTAGACAAGGAAAACCTGATTCCAGAGGCCATGAAGAAAAGTGACATACTCAAGCTCATGCACATGTTAGTTATTACTCCGAATTTTTCGACAACATTGCACATGTGCATGCAACACTTTGTCCCTAGACAAGATCGCTTCATGCAACCTCACAAAAAGATATGGTTTTCTTATACTTGGCTTAGAATATGTCCATTCATATTGACTTGCCCCATTGGATTATCGACTAGCTTTATGCAACCAACAATAGGTGGATGAGAAAGAAAGTGTTTAATGGCTATTGTGACATCACTAGAATTGTTTGCATGTGCTAATCTTACGATATTCTGATTAAAAGGGAACTTACACATGGAAAATTGCAAGCATTCAAAAGTAGTAGAGCATTGACCTCCCAACCAATGAAAAGAATGTGTGGCGCCATTTTGTGCCTTCAACCAATGAAAACCTTGCCCTCATCCCAACCATCTCCCCTAAGTCCACACCTCGTGATTCCACCTATTTGCATCAACATTCCATGACCCATTTCTTTAGGAGACAAAGGTGAAATTTGAATAGAACAACTGGAAAGTGAAATTACATATGAAGGATTTGTGTTTCTTGTGTCTCATAATGTTATAGAAGATTTTGCCACCACCTTAGATTTTTGACATTCTAGGTCCCATTCACATCAATTTTTAGTTTTTAGACATTCATTATGTCTTGGAAGGGTATCACTGGTGTAGAATATTCGTGATATCGGCAAGATAAAACACCCATATGAGTCCTTGCATACATTTGTGAATTTGGTGAAAGTTCAACAAGGAAGGATCCATCGAAAAGTGTGAGTAAAGAACAAAGGATTATCGACAAAGCAACAGAGATAAAGGAGGAGACAATACTCAAAGGAGAAAGTTTCTTAGGAGTAAAGAACATTTTAGATACCAGAGACTTATTGGTGTACAAAGGACAAACCAAGAAGATTCCGTAGATCTTATTAATATTCTAATGCCAAAATCAATAGAAAGATTGGAAAGTGAAGGCAAATGATAAGTGGAAGGAGGAAAAACGCATGGAAACCGAACACCTACTAAAAGCGTAGGAGAGTATCTATCTAAGTGGTTTGAAATAGGATGTTCAGAGAAATCTAAAGCAATTGAGGCTTTAAAACAATGGCAAGAAGAGAATCAAGATAGAGAATCACCGAAATCACTAGTAATACTCAGAGCCAACACCGAAAATCTTATGGTGGTAAGATCCCGCATTAAAAGAATGGCAAACGATGAAAATAGAAGATATTATCCAATGGGAGTCATTTATACCAAGCTTGAAGGATTCCATGGGGATGATCCAGATGCTCACGTACAGGCATTTGAAGTTAATTTCGATGTCTTTGAAATCATGAGCAATTTTAGAGTGAATGATGGAGACAAAGCTAGGCTCTTTCAAACAACATTAGCCAATGAAGCAACGAAGTGGATGGCTGAATATGACATAGACCATTTCATGGAGTACGAAGCTGTCAAGGATGCGTTCTTACAAAGATTTCGGTCCAAGAAAAATCTGACCCAAATTTTTTACTTTTTGGAGAACAATAAGCAAAAACCCAACGGGATCGTCTATGATTATGCTACAAGTTTCCGAATGCATTTACGGAAGCTTCCGATCGAAAGTAAGTTATTGGATGATGTAATCACATAATGGTTTATTAATGGCTTAAATCCACAATTAAAACAAATCATGATCATCTGAAGCACCAGAGGACTACCCCTATATACTATAGTCGACCAAGATCTGCAATTAGAAAACAAAGTCGATAGGTTTGATGAAGACCTCGAATGGGTTGAGATTTCAAAGGATAAAGGTACAAGTTCAATCAAACAAGTGTTATGTATGAAATGTAAGAATATGGGACACATTGTAGCAAATTTTGGGTTGAGCCAAATGCATTGTGCCATCTATAATACTGTAGCCATGACACAACATATTGTGCATATATTGATAAAGCGCAGAATCGAGTAACCATGAATGTAGTAGTTCAAGAACAAGCATCATCCAATACCTATGTACCACACAAGATGCACAACACCCAATATAAAAGGCATAATCAACCACGAATGAAGCAATGTATATTACAACACCCCACATGGTCCTAGGCTGGAACATCCAATTTTGTACCCAGAGAGCATGTGAGATGTTACTTCTGTGGAGAATTGGGCCACATACGCCGAGATTGCAAAGAAGCACAAAAGTATGATAAATGATGAAAAGACAGTGCAGCACCAATGATGAACTTAGTAATAATCATTGAAAAAAACCACAGGTAGCTTCAGTTCAAACTCGATCAAGGAAAATTTTGCAACCTACAACAACCATTTACGAACCAAGATTTAAAGAACAAAGGCGGATGGTGTAGAGAGCACATAAATGGGCAACGAACAAACAACAAGTCTTCTCAATGTTGGAATTGATCTTTCAAGAATCAAGTCCATCCACAACTGATGTAGTAGCACTAAAACCTATGAAGCAAAGTGTTCCGGTGATTACATAGACCCCGAAGGTTGATGACCTTTGGATAGTATTAAGGGCTTCGCCCATCACCCTAACACTTGGACAACTATTATCACTAGTACCCAAAGTTAAAGAGTAATTCAAACAACATTTTAGTGGAAAGGATGAGTGAACAGACTCTTGCATAGCCATGCTACAACCGAAAGTTGAAATGGTAGACCACACTATCCCCCTTATTATGGTGTGGTATAAGAACCACTACATAGATAAAGTTTTAATCAACAGAGGTTCTGGTGTTAATCTAGTTACCTATGCTCTTTTCCAAAAGCTAGGATGGATGAATATAGAACCAATTAGGTTTTCCATCAGAATGGTTGATCATTCCCAAGTTCATTCAGTGGGACTAGTGAAGGATATTCCCATTACCTTGCAAGGAGCAATTTTCTCCATGACCTTTGTAGTATTAGATTTATTGGAGGATACTTATGATTACAATCTTTTGTTCGAGCAAACCACGCTTAAACAAGCCAAGGCTTTACAAGATTAGTCTAAAAAGGAGTTAGTGGTCAAATATAAGCATCACAAATATCGGGTTCCTTTATATACAATTCAATCTCATGACGTTCATGCACTCCCTCACATTGCCAAACCAGTTCATATTGTTGATATATTTAGGTAGTGATGTGTGTGAACACACTAGGACCATCGGGGCACTTTTTTTCCCTCTTTAGGAGGTTTTTTCCCTCGGCTTGTATATATGCCTATTGCCCTAACTGGCTACTTATCTTTGTACATTCTCTAGTAATACATTCAATATTGTGTGTTGTGCTCCAAGCTTCTTCTTCTTCTTTGTGTTGTTCGTGTGCTTTCGGAGACATCTAACTCCAACAATTGGTATCAGAGCGGGTCACCGCTTCATCTAGGGCATCGTCGACACCTCTCTGGTTGGAGTCTCAGAATCGCACGAATTTTGGTGAGCATACTCGGCTCATTTCGGCCTCCGAATGCACTATCGTAGCGCTTGAAAATGTTCAAGAGAATGTCCAATTAGATCAGTTTCCAAATGTTCCTGTTCAGCCACCATTGAGATGCATTACACGTGTCCTGGTAGACATATTCTAGGTTTGGATTTTGTTATGCTAATAGATGTTGGTGAGCCTTCTTGCTATAAAGAGGCTATGCAAATAGAGGATCATGTCAAGTGGGAGCATGCCATGAAGAGTGAGTCAGATTCTATTCACAATAATGGTACTTGGGACTTAGTACATTTGCCAAAGGAAAGGAAAGCTTTACCATGTAAATGGGTATGACTGAAATTCACATAAGATAGTGCTTCTCCAAAGTATAAAACACGACTTGTTGCAAAGGGTTTTAAGCAACAACATGGTGTTGATTTCAAAGAAATCTTATCTCAAGTGGTCAAGATGACTACCTTGTGAATGTTTCTTGGATTTGTTGCAATGGCGGACTTAGAGCTAGTCCAAATGGATGTGAAAATTGCTTTCTTGCATGGAGATCTTACAAATGAGATGTGTATGGAACAATCAGGGGGCTATGTAGTTCTTGGCAAAGAGTCTAGTTTGTAAGTTGAAGAAGAGCTTATATGGACTTAAATAGTCCCCTGGACAATGGTACCAAAATTTTGATGCTTTTATGAAGTCTCAAGGTTATTCTCGAAGCAATGAGGATCATTGTCTCTACACAAAGGGATGCTCATATGAACACCTAATATGCTTGATACTTTATGTCAATGATATGTTGATTGTTGGGAAGTCCTTGTTGGCAGCAGTCAAGGTACCCAAGGAGTAACAAGACAAGGAAGTCAAAGAAGGGATTCAGAGCAAAGTGAAAGCACAAGCAGACAAAGTAGTCAACGAAGATCTGGCAAGTAGGCCGTCCAATTTTTTCCATGAAGTAATACTTCCTAAATAGTGAATTTAGTCACTCTACATCATTGTAAATACCATTTCACCTTTTTGTAACTCCATTTTGTGCAAGCCGAGGAGTCCTCGAGCTTGAGGAGTATTAGAAGTAGCATCATACCAATTTTCATAATTTTTAGATTTCGTTTGAGCCCCCAAATAGACCCTAGAACCTAATTCTTAACTAGGTCGGACACTAGGTCTGGACAGGGCCAAAGCTAGTCAAAAACTATAAATAGAGCTAGAGAGCTCATTTTTGAGGTTAGTTTGGAATAGATTTGAACTAGTAAGAGCACTTTTGAAGTAATCTAAAAAACTCCATTGTCTTTCTCTTTGTCTTGCCGTGTGTGTGTATGTGTGTCCATGCTAGTGTGCTTCTCACTCACGCGCTTGTGCCATCACTTGTTCGAGGTCTTTGAAACGGTGCTATACTTGTGGAGGTGACCATATGGCGAACGTATGTCCCATCATGGCTCAACCCCAAGTGAATCCCAGTAGCCAATACTGCACCATAGAACGGAGATACACTAATCACACAGCACAAGATTGCCCATACAATAAGCAAGCGGCTAGGCAAACTTACCCTCAACCATATCCACAACAGGGCAGATACCAGAACCAGTACCCACCACAACAGTATGCGAGGCCTCAACAAACCTACCAACCACAATATCAGGCCCAGCAAAGACCTCAACCAGTGCTAGCTCAGCAACCTCCTACCCCAACCAATGTGATTCCTGTAAAGTATGCAGCTGTAGAAGAGAACCTGAATAGAGCCATAGTGCCAGTGACACCATTACTTTCAGAAAGTGACCCTAGTGACCATAGCTTTGACTCTACACATATTGATAGCCTCCAGGCTTACTACATGTAGTCCCCTGAACATGGTGAGTCCTACTATAGTGAAGAACCGAGTGAGCCTAGCTGGGAGCCAGAGTATGCAAATGTCATTTACGCAAACCCGAACTCTAGACCTCAACCTAGGCAAGTTAGACCCCCATTTCCTAGAGGACCATGCTATAGATGTCACGGAGATCACCTCATTCGTGATTGCCCAATGCCTACACCTTCACAACCTCAATCTGTGACCATTCAGGGTTTTTGTTCGGATTGTGGAAAAGAGCATATCTTGCGAGATTGCCCAAAGAACCCCAATAATATGCCAAAAATCACTCCTATTAACATTATTGGGTTAGTTGTAGACTCCATAGGGAGTGTGACTTCCACTACACCAGTGCAAGTGGTCACTAGAGCTCAAGCTACACAACAAAACCAAAGTGTAGGCCATGAAAAGAGTTCTGAAGCTAGTGAATCTGAGAGCATAACCAAGAAATGGACGAGAGCCTGGAGAGATAGCCGTGAAAGAATGAAAAGGCAATGAGCAAAGAAGATGAGTGAACTCGAGGAAAGCCTAAGAGAAACGAGAGCCAAGATAATTGAACTTACATCTCCCTCCCTCTCACACTACTCCACCACCACCATTCCAATCTCCATCCGACCCACCACCTTACAACCCGCCTCATGCAACCCCACCGCCCCCTAGAGTAGGATCAGTATTAGCAGATCCCACTCTCGAGGACCTAAATATGATGCTTAAGGCATATCAAGCCAAAATCCAAGAAGGGTCAAATGTAACGGATCATGAAAAGTGTTACCCTAGAGCTGAACTAGAGCTTGAACGAACTAAAATTTGTGCTAAGATGGTGGAATTGGCTCAAACCATGTTTGGAGCCAGTCGCCTCTTTAACATCTCTAGTTCAGCTAAGACGTAGTTGCACTTTGATGGACTGCTAGAAAGATTGGAGAGGCTAATTGCACAATCAGAAAAGGAACCCGCCTCTCAAAGTAAGGACAAGCCAAGTGAAAGGCCAAGCCTTCCCGCTCAGGAAGCTTATGTGCCCAACTCCATAGTGCCAAACACATCTTCTTCTATGAATCGACACTCACCCGAATTCCTACGAGAGATTCAAGAAGAAAAATGGGCAAAAGAGAGTGAAGTCCCTCCTCCCTTTGAACTTGTGGATGACGCACATGATCAATTCCCACAAGATATTCCCTCCATTTATGGAGAGCAGGAGAGTGCACAATCTCAGGAGAGATTAGACTTCGAGTCTAATTCTTTACACGAATTACCCCACTTCACGGGCCCATCGGAAGCAAAGTCTACATGTATGAGAGCACCCACTGTCATGGTAAGAAATGAAGATTCAGGCATACCTAGGAATATGGAGGTAGTAAAGAATACTAAAGTGCAGTGAAATCTCACTTTAGAAGAGTTACTCAAAGTTAGGCATGAACTATGGAAACATGTAGCCAAACAGGTACCAGAGATAGTTAAACCACGTTCCCAGGTAGGATCTCATAGAACAGTGCCAGAAATACCCTTGGACAAGATAGGAGATATGAGTGAAGGAGAAGAAGGAAACACATACCTCCCCATCACCCATCAGGGATACACAACCAAGGCAATTCTGGACTCAGGTGCAGGAGTTGCAATTGCTACCACTTCCCTGTGGAAGCGTTGGGGCAAGCCAGCACTTAGGCCAACGAGAATGAAATTGCAGATGGCTGATGGTCACATAGAAAGACCCTTAGGCTTGCTAGAAGGAATAACTCTCACTACATGCGATGTTGAGTTTGAGCATACTTTCGTCATATGTGATTTTAGCAAGAGCCATGCCTATGAGATGATTTTGGGAAGACCATTTATGCAACAGTTGCAAGTGGTACAAGATTGGGGAACCAATTCTTTGTATTTGCAACACCTAGGTGTTACAACCAAAGTCAATCTCAAGGATTAGTCTCATAGAGATGTACTGCCTATTCAATGGAATCCCATCCATAGAGCCAAGGATGACACGAAGTTTGGGCACTCCATAGGATCAGGATCCTCATGGATGCATGAAGACACTCACTTATGTATGTGTAAAGTAGCAGTTGAAGAAGAGAAGAGAGAAAATGCCAGAGAGATAGGTGCAAAAGAAACCCATAGATCAATTCAAGACCCAGTCTACACACCTGTAGTATTTCCTGATGAAGAATTTGAACCTCACGACTGGGCAGAAATTTTAGCAACAATGGATGTAGCCATCAATGAGGAACAATGGACACCCCACTGTGATGAGGAGGGCTATGATATTTCAGTCTTCTCAATAGAACCAATCATGGGAGAGGCAGTTTTAGAAGAATGCGAACCTAGCCCTCATGCATTTGAGGATGCAAGTGACTCCAATTTAAAGTCAATCATTATGGACCCACCATTTGCATCAGATGAAGAATACTTCTAAGAAGTAGAAGCTCATCCTCAGAGACATGGAGAGCTTACAAATGATGTGAGATTAACCACACAAGTGAGTGCCAAGAGTGAAGGCAAGAAGAGGAAGAAGAAAGAGGTCACACCGGAAGAGGAAGAATCTTTGTTTGAGGTCTTTGAAAATTTTAAGAAGTATGAAATAGATGATAGGAGAGTCATGATAAGAATGCCTAAACACGAGGCACAGTCAGGAGAGGCCTATGATAACAAAGAAACCACCAAGAAAATAGTGGTAGCCATAGAAGAAGGAGAAGAGAGATTCACCTACATAGGGCATGACCTGATGGAAGAAGAAGAGCAAGAGTTGATATCTTTACTAAGAGAGTACAGAGATGTATTCGCTTGGAGCTATAAGGATATAAAAGGTGTAGACCCTGACATATGCTCACACACAATCCCCATGACCTCAGATGCCAAACCATCCAAGCAGAAGCCATATACATATAACGATAATTATGCTGCTAAGATCAAAGAAGAGATAGATAGACTGGTAGAGGCTGGATTCATCTATGAAATTGAGCACACTGAGTGGGTATCCCCTATTTTAGTAGTGCCCAAAAAGAATGGAAAGCTACGAGTGTGCATTAACTTGAAGAAGGTTAATGCAGCCACCATTAGAGATAATTATCCACTTCCTATCACTGAGCATCTACTAGAAAGAGTAGCAGGAAAGGAAGTATACAGCTTCCTTGATGGATTTTCGGGCTACAATCAGGTGGCCATTGCTCCAGAGGACCAGCATAAGACAGCTTTTGCCATAGAATGGGGCATATTTGCCTTTAGGGTAATGCCATTTGGGCTTACCAATGCGCCCGCTACCTTTCAGAGATTGATGTGCCATGTGTTTAAGGAGTTCCAGAGGAAGAATTTAGAGGTCTACGTTGATGATCTCTGTGCTCATTCCAACATTAGACAAACACATATACCTGAACTCAGGCAAATCTTTGACAAGTGTAGAGAATATGAAGTCTGCCTGAACCCTGAAAAGTGTGTTTTCATGGTTAGGCAGGGCAAGATTCTAGGGCACATAGTGTCAAAGAATGGCATATCCACGGATGAGGAGAAAGTGAGAGCCATAGCAGAGCTACCTAGGCCAAAGAATGTCAAGGAAGTACAAGCTTTCATGGGGCATTGTGGTTATTACCGACACTTTATACACATGTATGCCATCATAGCAAAGCCTCTGTATGGACTTTTGACTAACTTTGAGTGGACTGATGAGTGTGAGAATTCCTTCAATGAGCTTAAACGGTGATTATGTTCAGCACCAATCTTGACCACACCAGATTGGAATAAGCCATTTCATGTTCACGTGGACGCATCCAATTATGCTATTGGATGTGTACTCGCACAACCTACTGGTGAAGGTAATATGGACCTTCCAATTGCCTATGCTATTAGACAGCTAAATGCAGCTGAACGGAACTATACCACCACCGAACGAGAAGGATTAGGCATGGTGTATGCGGTTAAAAAGTTTAGACTATTTGCTTGCAAATAAGTTTAAATTTTTTACTGACCATCAAGCATTGTTATATCTCGTGAACAAGCCATGCAATACAGGTAGATTGGTGAGATGGTTTCTCTTGCTAATGGAATACGACTTTGAGGTTGTGGTGAGGAAAGGCAAGACTCACTTGAGAGCAGTCCATCTCTCTAGGCTCACATCTGGAGAAGCCCCACAAGGAGTATCAGTTGACCTTCCTGATGCTTACTTGTTTAATTTGGAAGTTGTACCTCAGTGGGCTATGCCATTAGTGCCAGTGTTGACATACGAGCCTAACCACCCAGTCATAAACACTCAAGATAGGGAGGTAGTAAAAGCCCAGAAGTACCATATCATGGAAGGAAGTATGTACAAACAGACAGATCAAGGGATATTGGCTTGTTGTGTGGAAGAGGACGAGTACGCAAAATGGTTGCAATTAGCACATGTAGGTGCATTAGAGCAACACCATCCGAGGCAAAGAACTTTACAGACACTAAGGAGATTCGGAGTGCATTGGCCGACTATGGAAGCAGATGTCCATAAGATGTGTAAGGAATGCCCAATCTGTAGTGTTAGACCACCTGTGGAGCACGCTACTCTTTATCAAATGTCTCTAGTGCCAGATTGGAGTGAACCACTAGTAGCCTTCTTGAGGACAAAAACATTCCCTCAAGATATGACCCTGACGAGGCAAAGAAGCTTAGAACAAGAAGCCCTATACTACTCACTTATTGGTGATAATTTATACAAGCGTGGTAAAGATGGTTACCTGAGGCTCTGTGTCCATGAGAGTGAATATCTCAAGATGTTGGAAATTGCTCACCAAGGTGTAGCAGGAGGACATTTTGGACCAGACCGGGTGATCAAGGCAATCCTATTTGCAGGATTATGGTGGCCAACTCTTCACATGGATGCACATACCTATGTGAAGAGATGTGATGTTTGTCAGCGAACTCAGTATCCTATACGCAAAGATGAGATGCCTCTGAAACCTATGATGGGTGGACGTGCATTCTCTAAGTGGGGAATAGACTTTGCACGTCCTATTAATCCCCCAGCTAAGGGTTCCCATGCTGAGACTATCTAACCAAGTGGGCAGAGGTAAAAGCTACGACAAAGAATGATGCTCAGACAACCGCTAGGTTCTTATTTGAGAATGTGTTCACTAGATACGGGCTACCTATTGAGCTAGTAAGTGATAGAGGCACCCACTTCTTGAATGAAGTTATTGAAAATCTTCTCCAAGAATTCTTGGTAGTACACAAGAAGTCTGCTCCCTATCACCCACAAGCTAATGGGCAAGCCGAAAGCACAAACAAGATTCTATGCAATGTGCTTACAAAATTAGTGAATAATAAACGCTCTGATTGGGACAAACAGCTACACTATGTTGTTTGGGCATACAGAGTTGCCTATAAAACGGTACTCCAAGCCACACCCTTTCAGATGGCGTTTGGCCAAAATGAAGTGCTACCATTGGACTTCTTGATACCTACATTGAAAGTAGCACAAGAGCATGAGTGGACGGGTCATGAACTCTCTTCGAGGATTTTTGATCTTGAACGACTAGGTGAGACAAGACTAAGAGCTGCAGCAGGTATATATGCTGCTAAGAAAAGACAAAAGACATACTTTGATGCCCATGTTAAGGATAAAGGATTGAAGTCCGGAGACTTAGTTTTGGTGTATACCCTGAAACAACATGCGAGAAAGCTAGAAAAGCATGGTTATGGACCTATAATCATCAATAGGATTTCAACTAGTGGATCATTACAACAAGCCACTTTAGAAGGCGATATTCTCCCTAATTACATAAGCGGATGCAGAGTCAAGTTATATCAAGAACCCCTGACTGAAGAGATGCTAAATAGACTCAACACTGCCAAGAAATGCAAGGAAGAAGAAAAACGAATATTCGAGAAGAAGCTCAGGCAGAAGCTTTGGAATGCATCCGAAGGATGAAGTTGAGAAAACAGGGTAGAGATCAACCTAGGACAAAGGCTTATGCAACTAAAGGATATAATATGGCTATGTGTGAAGTTTCAGGTACTAGCTCTCATAGAATAATTGATCGACGTCCTTTTGTAGCCTTAGAGATAGGACAAGGAACGAGTGCAAGGACTGTAAGAGCCTTGATTGACTCAGGTGCAGCCACTAGTGCTGTTAAACTTTCGTATTGTCGAGGATTGAACTTAAATTTAAATCCTGTGGAAGCATATCTCATAGGATTGGGAGGCATGGAGACCCCTTGCATGGGCGAGGTGGAACTTCCCCTGTATATTCAAGATGTTTTACTGACAGTTAAAGTACTAGTGTGTCAAGATGAGGATCTCACTGAACCTCTTGTCTTGGGTCAAGACTGGATCTATGATCATGCAATCATCCTAAACCTAAGAAGTGGACTTCTTCAGGTATGGGTAAATCAGAGTCGAATTACAGTTGAGTTAGATAATGCAGCACTCAAGGAACTAGGAAAGGCACACACTCCTGGTCCTTCCAGGAGTACACATGAAGATGACCCTGCTATTCTTGTCCAAAAATATGTGATGCAGATGGATGATTGTCTCAATAAAGAAGTCAAGGGTCCAATGGAACTCCCTTCTTTTCCAAAGGCCATAGGGATACGGCAACCAAAGGCAGATCAAATACAGAAGAAGCAGACTGCCTATACTCGAAGCCAAAAGAAAGTACAAAGCAAGGTGTCCTAGCCCCCAAAACAAATGTGGGTGCGGAAAGGCGAGCATCCTATTGCGGTCAAGCCACAACAACTGGCTCAACTTCCTATTAGTGATCAACTACACGACACTAATAAGAAGTCTTCCAAAAATTCTTCTGTGAAAGTGAAGTCTATATGGGTACCCAAGAAGTCGATGAAGGCTGACCCACAATAAAGACAAATTTGGGTGCCTAAGGCTTGCTTGCGGGCTCAAATAGATACACAAAGACCACACCCTGTGCAACATGGTTCACTCACTCGAACAGCTGATATCCACTCTTATAAATCACGCACGAACACATATTCACCCATGATCACGAGTAGAATCACTTGTAAATGGGTCCCTAAAAAGCCTCATTTCCAAGCAGATACTCTCACAAAGCCCTCAAGAGTCTCCACCAAACCAAAACCGAAAGCCATCCACTGTGTTTGGCTGCCCAAAGTTTGTAATAAACCCCCCGACCCCACTTGTGAATTCACCTCCACCTACTAACTGCATCATTCTCACACTGCATCTTTCCATTTAGCTTTTAGGACAATCCGTCCACTAACCACACCCACAACCACCGAGCACTCACTAACTAACTAACATATCACTAAAACCTCATGTTAATGTTGTAACGGGGACACGTGACCACTTGGTGTCCATTTGCAATGTTAACCTTCATTTGTCTATTCTCACAGAACCGGTGACCAGTCCCTTCAAGATGGCTGAGGCTGCAAGAACGAGCTCCCAGGCAGGAACCAGCCCTCAAATCATGGACATTGAAAGTCTTCCCATTGAGGAGGAATTGAAGGAACGCCCAGTGGCATTGAGAGCATTACATGCCATATCGACTCAGAATCCTCCACAGGGGCACACAATGCCGGTCAGCAAAAACTCACATTGGTTCAGTGATGTGGCAGGACCTCTGGGAGAAGGCACTTACCTGTGGGAGGCAGAGATAGAGTTCAACGGGTGTTGGGGCAGGTATCACTTCTTCACCAGGGAATTTGAGAATCTTCAAAATAATGAAGGCTTGAAACCAATATGGAAGAAGGCAGGCCTATATGATTATTTCAAAGCTCAATTATCAAAGCCCGACTTTCTGAGATGCTCATACTTGATTAGCACCCTTACTCCGAGTAAGGAGAAAAAGGGATAGAGCACCTTTGTCTTACCATCTCTTACGAGGTGTAATGAATTGAAGCACGTCAAGTTGACTAACAATTTGGTAAGGGAAGCTCTCGAGATGAAAGGCATGCATATCCCCACAGAGAAGGTTTCAATGGTGCCCGACAACATGAAAAACAGGAACCTGACTAAACTAAAGGACATGGTGGCAATGACACCAACTATTGCCATTCACCTTCGAATGTGCATGAAGCATTTCGTGTTCCCAGCTCAAGAGAGGTTCACAATGCCACCCAAGAAGATATGGTTTAGTTTGTACTTAGCAGACGCCTTTGATTTGACAATAAACATGCCACATTGGATTATCGACCAAATACACTTGGCACATCAACGGTGGTATAAGAAGCAAAAGTCAGTGCTTTATGGATGCTGTGCTCTCACAAGGATTGTTTACCGCTACTTGGCATATGATGTGCCAATTCAATGGGCACTTGTTTGGACCAGGGTGCAAGAATTTCAACGCAGACTGTCAACTGCAGGGCCTCCATCCAAGAAAATGAGAGGAGCAGTTCAGATGCCTTGTGCACAGGCCTGTGGTGCTACATTGACACCAGAGACAACTCCCCGACTCCCAAGGCGAGTGCAACCCTTCACTATCAGATTACCAAGGCATACCACAGAAGGACCGAATCTGGTGTTTCCACCTATACCCACCGACCTAGAGTTCCCTCATGGCTTCACACTGGAAGATCTAACTGATTGAGGAGGTAGCCAGAATAAAAAATTAATGCTACTAATTTAGAAGTCGAGGCAGAGCAGGTGAGCGAGCAACAGACAGTCACAGACCAACCCCATCCAGTCCAACCAGAAGTAGTCGAAGTGGATGATGATGAAGAGGAGACCGCAGAAGAGGAGCAAGAGGATGAACAAGAAGGACTGTCCAACGAAGAAGAGCATGAATATGAGCAAGAAGTCATACAGGAACTTGAAGGAGCCCCTGCTTATACGAAGCAACTGAAAAAGCTGTATGATACCATCAAACGAGTTCAAGAATGTAGCTCCAGCATTGTCGGAAGGATTTCCTCACTTGAATTGTCGTATAGAAAAATAAAAATATTTTGATTGAAAGTCAATCAGTTGATGCCTCTCTCTCATATATTTTTAATGCATTGGTTTAAAATGACTAATGCTTTTCTTGGGAACCTGCAGGAAAAAGAAGAAATTTTATGCAGAATGAAAGCATAATTGATTCTTACTCTTATTCTTCATTTTATTTTTTTATCATGTATATGTGCATTCATAAATGTTCATTTGTATGAACTTATGTTTTTAAGGTTGTGTAGCAATGTTTATGAGAATATACAGACTTATGTATGTGTTCATGTGCCTATGAATATATATATGGAGTTCTATGACGTATGGGAATTCAACTAAACCTAAGATTTATTTGGCTTTTCTTATGTAAGCATATATGTGTATATATGTTGATATGATTGAAGATGTGCCTATGTGATTAGATTTATAAGGTTTAATAAATGTGCACCATATGATTAAACCCATGTTATGTAAGCTTTAAATGTGCATCTTCATGTAATTTACCCTAATGAGCTTATAGATGATTCAAGAACATTAAAAATTATATAGATTAATATATATATATATATAGTATATATACGTTTATTATATATATAAGTAAATAGATAAATATTTATTATATAAATAAATATACATGTAAAAGATTAATTATTATATCTTCAATTTATATAAAGTGATTTGGTTTAATAAATAATGAAAATAAATTTTAATAATAAATTAATTTTAACGTGTGTAGGTGATTATTAATAAATAAATAATGATTTTTTATAGAAATAAGTTATGTGTATTAGTTAACTAAGTGAACGTGTTAGTTAGAAGTTAGTTTGCATGAAAATTAAACTAGTTAAACTAGTTAGTTATCTAGTTAGACTATCTAGTTAACTAATACTAACTTCTAAATTAACATGCACGCGTAGTTTTTTTTAGCTTCTATATATATAAGATCGTTTTTTTAGTCGGATCTAATGTCTTCTTACAGGTACGAATTCTGCGCTTGAGTTGTGAGAGAGAGAGAGAGTGAGAGAGAGAAGCATGGCATTGCAGGATTGATAGAGAGTCATACGATCGCTAGATATACAGAGATTCGGGGCCTTTTTTGGCTTGCGCATCTACAGATGAGAGAGAGGAAGTCATTGGTGGTGAACGATCTATGTGATCTGTTGTCTGCAAGATAGTGGAAGAGAGGGAGAGATGGCATGCCACAGCTCTTTGCTTGCAGTTCGTTATGCTAAGCTTGCTACGTTGTTCTCTACCTTTACCCTCTGCTTGAAAGATTCATCGTTGCAGCAGATGTGCACAAGGACTAAGATCACGTGGCTCTCTCTCGTTCCTTTTCTGTTCCTAAAATTAGAGAGATGGACGGTTTGGAATGCAACAGAACCAGAGACTGTCGGTGGCTGGTGCATATTAGAGAGAGAGATGCTGCATTGCATATTAGTTTTCTTCCATGGACATGTCTACAGGGCGCCTAGGCATGGCTTGATGTATATGCATTTTTACTATTCTATGTGCAAGCTTATCACCCACTTTAATCGGGTCCAATGCGCAGTAGATGCGTTCTGAAATAAACGTATGCAAAGTACGTCTTTGGAATGATTTTCCTTTTGAAATTCGTAGTGGATCAACCATGGGGGAGGTATACTCAATCATAGGAGTTATACTCAATGGCAGAGAGAGATGCGAGCAGCAGTGCTGTTAGTTGTTGTGCCGCGCAGAGAGAGGATCACTCGCACAAACAGAGGTGGAGGCAGATAAGTGGTGTGCATTGTAGCCAGGAGAGAGAGAGAGAGAGAGGCATAGGATTTTTGGAACGCATGTTTAAGAAAGGCGACAGTAATACTGAGCTGCATTCTGTTTCAGACCCCCTTGACACTTCTGGATATCAGTTGAATAGATCATATGGATCAAAGTGCTAGAATATGGGTCGAAAACTGGAAAGGCTGAGGGCAAAAGAAAACTTTTGATAGAGTTTGTAGGCATAGCCTCAATTTTGGATTCTGAACGGTGGTTTGACTACATCACAAGTTCCGCTATGAATATTTTATTACCTGCTATTTTCCTTGTCCTCTCTGAAAATTCTGATTATGTGCTCTGCAAGTCATCATTATATTCACTTAAGACAAACTTGGGTGAAAGTCTAGACTTTGAAGGCATCGATGGCAAACTATGCTTCAGCATAGATTCGTTATCCATCAGCAATGAGCATGGAGAGAGAGAGAGAGAGTAGACTATTGTTTTGTTATGCATGATTAGGAATAAATGGATACATGCATGTGTGCATGTGATGTTAATATGTATATGTATAGTATGTGAGTATGTATGCATGTATATTTATGAATGCATGAGTATGCATGTGTGATTATGCATGTGCGTGAGTAAGTACATATTCATGTATGTTATGTATGTGCATGTGCATTTATGTAAGTGGACATGTATGCATGTGTAATGTTCATATGTATGCATGAGTTTAGGAATGATTGTATGCATGTGTATACATGCATGAATGAATACATAAGTTGTGAAGTGAAATGCATGTGTATGCATGTGTAGCATGCATATGTTTGCATGAGTATATGATGATATGCATGTATGCATGAGAAATGTTGAAGTGTTGTATGATGTATGTTTGCATGTAAACAAAAGTGTGTTTGCATATATGTAAGTAGATGTTTTACATATGCATGTATGTTAGGAGTATATGCATGCATGAGTGATAAAGCATGAGTTGTATGTGAGTGCATGTGCATATTAGAATTAATGCATATGCATATGAATGTAAGTAGAAGTATATGTGTGCATGAGTTAAATAGGTGTGTTTACTTATGCATTAAAAACATAATTAGATTAATGAGTGTTTTATGCTAATTAAAACCATACTTATGATTTTCCTAATGTCTTCTTACAGATCATTGAAGAGATTACAAAGGAGCATACGAGAACACAAGCATACGAGATTTCAAGATCACAAAATTACGATATTTGAAAATTGTTTATTAAGTTGTATAGGATTATCTATTAAGATAATTGTATTAGCACTTAAGATTAGCTTTTGTATCGGCTTAAATCCTAAAGATTTCTAGCACTTCCACTTTTCGATATAATTAAGATTTGTATAGAATTAAATAACTTGAATTTGAAATTCTCCATACTGTTTCTCTGAAAATTAATTGAGATCTTTACTTTTTATTTTCGCATGTCTAAAGAGATAGGATCTACAAGTAGTTCTAAACTAGTATCTACAAACGATTCTGATATTAAGAATCAAGAATTAGAAAACTTAATAATAGGAACATTACTTCCGTCTTCAATTGATAGTTCAAATAATAATGAAAATATAGAAGTTGAAATTATTAAAGATAAAGTAGTTAACGAAACTTTACACACGTTAGATTACGATCGTCTTCTTTCTAGAATTTTACCTTTAATTACCATAGCGGAGGACAAGAAAGACTTATTCTCACCTAATTTAGTTAGAAAACCTAACTCAAATCAAATTGAGAATGAAGAAGTTGACTTTGTTAAAGATAAAATTACAAACGAGAACTTAGTTATGTCTTATCAATATTAGAAGCTATAGAACATTATAGAAACGCTCGTCCTTACGGTCCTTAGTCTAAATAATTAGTTCTTAATTTTCACTCCCATATATTAGAAACATATAGGTTTTTACAACACCTAAACTGAAAAATCAACCGAAGGCCCTAGGCATACTTAGAAGCACCCTGTGTGCAGTCACACGGTTAGGTTAGCGTGATTCTTGTAGATGAACGTCAGCCTCCCTTCACACCCCTCTACTACAGCTTTGGTGAACCCGACGTGAAACGTGACGATAGTGTGCCTATGACTTACGTTGCATTTTCAATTTTAATTTAAATTTCTTCTTCTTGAGCAGGAAAATTGAAGATTAAAGCTGTGATAAAACCGTGGAAGAAGGATTTCCAACTGGTGGAGCTTCGTCGTTTCGAACCCTCCCCCTCAACATTCAAAGAGAATCAAGATAAATTTTGTGTTTTAGATTGTTTTAACGTTTACTTTTGAACCTCTTCAGCAAAGATATCATCAAGTAAGGTGTTTATTTTAAGTTCTTTAGTTTTAGTTTATACACATCACTTTAAAAGAAAAGTTGTTTTCATCTGCACTTAGGATCCAAGCACTTTCATATTCGCATTTAAAGAGTATTTGAATTTTTCTTTTGTATTTAGGAAATATAAATTTTACTTAAAGCATTTAAATATCTGCATTTTAGGAAAAGCCAGTATTTTTGCGTCATCAAAAAGAAAAGATTTTAAAGTTTTGAAAAAGAAAGATTGTTTGTTTTATTTTCATTGCATAAAAAGAAAAGCTTTTAGCATAAAAATAGGTTAAATTTAGGTTTCTTTTGACTTATAGTTACTGCTTTTTCAAAGAAATTAACTTTAAAGAAATTCATAGAAACCCAAAAAACTTAATTCAAGAAAAACTATTTTTTAAAAACATATTTCATTACAAAACTCTTTAAAATTGAAAAAGTTTTTAAAAAAAAATAATCTCTAAAAAACTTAAATTCAAGAAGAGTAAATATTAGAGATAAGTCAAAATTTAGGTTAAAGAAATCAAAAAGATTTTAAGAAAAGAAGATAAGAATTAGTAAAGCTTAGAACTAGGGTAAAGCCATCCCTGGCTTTATCAACTAGTGATAGATTTAGACAATTTAGAGAGCAATTAGATCCGGCTATTAGGGAACTTCTTCTCTATTCGAAACGTTATCAAGAACGCAAGATGGAGGAGATGTTTAGGAACATGATGATAGAAAAGCAAGGGACACGTACAGTCCAAGCTATTCTAAAAGAAAAAGGAAAATTTACTGGATTAAACATTACAGAATACTTGGATGCATTTGAGGAGCAAGTGCAAATCCAGGGATTACCTGAAGATGTGCTAGTAAAATACTTTGGACGTGTAGTTTCTAGTTCAATTCTAGAATCTATACAAGAACACGCTGATAAAACTTGGGAGGAATTTAGAAAGGAACATAAAATGTTCTACCTCGAGGATTTTAGCCAGCACAGTCGAGAAGGTTTTTTGCAGTGGTTAAACACTGTTAAGAGCAATGAGTCTTTAACTCATCTTCACGGTGAGTTTATGAGACGTCTGGATCAACTTCCTGAAGATAATAGAAATGCTATAAATCCAGATGTAATTATATATTTTCTTAAGATACTTAATCCTGAAGATAGGGCTGAAATTGAAAGACGAATAGAGGAGCCAGGAAAAAGGTATGGGCTAACTGATGACTAGGAGAAAGTCAAAAAAGAGATAGAGGCTGTTGCTCAAATGAAGCAAAGGCAAACGATTTTGTATGCTAAACCTAATGCTTCGCAGCCTAGAGAGACTCCTGCTATAAGGCAAGTTGATATGCCAATGCCTACTACTACGGCTATGGCTAATAATGCAACTACTACTAAAGCTCCCATAGAATTTCAATTGGATATCTTATGTAAACAGATGGAGAATGTCATGAACATGCAAGCATCTCTTTCAAAAGAGGTTGCTAACTTAAATAAACAAGTTTATTCTATGAGCTTTAATGATCCAGTGGCTAGCAGTAGTGGTGCAGGACAAGTACTGCCTAATCAACAAGTTATGCCTCAATATGTTCCACCTCAACCAGTCATTCAGCCAGTACCACAGCAGACTCCTCAGGTTGCTGTACAGCCACCTTTTCAAAGAACTAATGAGAGAAGAGGGACTGGCGTGAAGCGCTGTGTTTGGTGCGATAGTCTGGAACACGCATCATTTGCTTGTGAAGAGTTAAAAAGTGCTAAGGCGAATCAATTATTCGTAGAAATAGATAGAAGACTGTGTGACTTTAGGTCACGTCTTCCTTTGTCTGTCAATTGGGGCAAAGGCAGAATGAAAAAGCTTTACGAAAATTTAACAGTCTCAAATGCAACTGCCAGTACTTCGGCTGCAAGACTAGAGCCAGTCGAGGATAGGCCTTCTTCAATGCCTAGCCAAAATCCATATTCAATAGAGGCACTGGTACGAGCTAGAGACGAGATAATGTACAAAACCGCATGGAAATCTCCTGTAGAACAATCCTCTGTCTTTTCTCACATTGCTAATGTTGAGGAAAAACGGAGACGAGAAGATCAACAGGATGATGTAGAAGAAGGTGATAGAAGGGTAACTAGGAGGCAAACAAGAGAAGATGAAAAGAAAATTGACAAGAAAGTTCAATTTGATGAATCGAATTTATCTCAAGAAGAGAAGAGAAAAATGATAAAGGAAGGCAAAAAGCCGACCGATGAAAATGTTCGATTGCAAGAAGAACAAAAGAAATTGGAAACCTCTAAACCTGAAAATAAAGAGGATCAAAAGCAAAATGAAGAGAAAGGAAAGAAGAAGGGTAGAAGAGCTCCACGTGCTATTATGATTTCTGAGCTCGAAAAGAAAAATGATGCTAGGGAGATTTTAAATGACATTCTTCTAAAAAGTCAAGTAACGATGTCACTTGAGCAAGTGTTTTCCATAGCGAAACCAGAGTTCAAGGACAGTTTTATTCAACTTATTAGAAGAAGATGCTTTCCCTTGCCACAAGACGAGGATATGCAAGACGTGGCAGAAGAAACCCTAGCTATGAATGATGTAGTTACATTGAGTGAAAGTGACTACGAGGAAGATGAAGAATTTTCAATGGGTAGTGTAAATAGAAATTTTCTAGGACCCATACAACCTGATGATGAAATGCTAAAGAGTGAGAGTAAATTTAATTCTACCTTCTGGGCAAGAGGCACACCAGAAGTAAAGATTAGAATTGGAGATGAGAAGGATTCCTGTTTAGCTTTGGCTCTCATTGACTCGGGGTCAAAGATAAACGTGATTTCAAAAAAATTCTTTGACAAATTTAGATGGCCAATTGATAAAGAGCATGGTTGGCAGACGAGAACAGCTGATAATGGCTTTGGTATTTTGTTGGGTGCATGTGCAAATGTGCCTATTATGATAGGTGGTGTTCGAGAAGAGTTTCACTTCTTTGTTCAAGATAATTGCTCATATGAAGTGATTCTTGGACAACCATTTATAGCTGAAATGAGAATGGAAACAAAAGCAATGAACGACGGATCAGCGTATGCAAGAATTCGATCCAAATCAAGGATGGATTCTTTGCAAGTTATGACGGTTTGCCCAAACCATACTAGAAATAGAAAGAGCTTAAGAAGAAATCCCATTGACTCGATCAGTCATGTTTGTGATGATCCACTGGCTGTAAGAGAATATGGGGCTTATTATGATCAAAATTTCTGCTAGACTCCAATATTGAGCGAGACAATAGTGGATGTTGTTTTGATGTCTCGCCTATCAATGAACATAAATTTGAAAATTATCTAATTTGTACTCCTACAACTAGTTTACATTCTATTACTAAAGAAAACCTTACAAAAACATTTAGAAAACAAATTGAAAAATATTTCAGAAAAACAGGATTAATTTCAAGTGATGAGAAAATTGAGAGTATAATTGAATTATTAAAAAGTTCCACTCTATTAGAAGAGCTAGAAAGTGTTTCTCGTGAAAATTTTGAATCAAATCTGATAATTCTTGACTCTATTCAAGAGTATGAGATTATTAGTAAATTTATCCTAGAACATGAAGTTAGCATAGAAACTAAATACAAAACTGTAGAAAAGAAAATAAAGCCTGTAGCTCAACCCTTACCCAAAGATAGTCATGACATACTTCATCGAGTATCAAATGATCCTATTCTTAGAGATCGATCTAAGATAGGTCACATATTCATTGAGGAGAGTAAGAAACTTATTAAATTCGGTGATAAATTTCTTTCTCAAAATGAAAAAGAGCAGTTTACCAAGATGATTGTTCGTCATGGTAAAGCTTTTTCTTTATTCCCAGAGGAGATAGGATGTGCAGACCCAAAGTTAGTAGCTCCAATGATTATTTTCACAGTACCACATATTCCTTGGAATCTTCGTCCAATTCCAGTCCCAAAGGCTAATGTAGATGAGTTTGCCGAGGCATTTGCTGGTCACTCCATCTATTCAATGGAAGACCTGTAAGCCGAGATGTGACCACGATGAAGACTCCTTTGGGTTTAGTACGTATGTGTACTTTACCACAAGGAGCAACGAATTCTGTGGCACACATGATGAATGCTATGAATCTGGTCCTACATGACTTTATCCCAAAAGTGACGATGCCTTTTATTGATGACATTCCAATAAAAGGGTGTGTGGAAAAAGAAAAGGATGAGAGTTTAGATTCATCTGGTTGTAGAAAGTTTGTTTCTAACCATATTTCAGATTGTGAAAAGATATTTGAAAGATTTGAAGAGGTTGGACTAACTTTCTCCCTAGAGAAATCAACTTTTGGTGTTAATGAAGTGCTAATAGTTGGACATTTGTGTGGCCATTATGGTCGTAGACCCTATCCAGCAAAAGTTGATGCCATTAGTAGGATTTCTGAGAGATGTCGCAATGTTAGTGAAGTAAGAAGATTCCTAGGTGCATATGTTTTCTATGTCATCTGGATCCCTCACTTTGCTCATGTAGCGAATCCGCTTTATGATTTATTGAGAAAAAGGAAGAAATTCTTTTGGACTGATGAGCATTCTAGAACAATGAGGCGTCTAAAGCAATTGCTTATCAATGCTCCTGTTTTGAAACGTATTGACTATACAGGAAATAAGCCTCTAATCCTAACTGTTGACACTAGTCCTATTGGTATAGGCTGGGTCATTGGGCAGGATGATGAGAAGGAGCAAAGGTACACAGTTTGCTTTGGAGCAAAGATTCTTCATGATACTCAAAAGAATTACCCTCAAATTAAGAGAGAATTATGGGGATTAGTTACAGCTTTAAAAATAGATAAAGAATACTTTATAGGAGCTAATGTAATAGTAGAGACCGATTGTCTTCCATTAATAGGTTTAATAGCTAATTGTTCATCTCTGGATATAGCTATGCTACGATGGATAACCTATATTAAATTCATTAACCCTACTTTTGTTCATATAGCCGGTAAACATAACACTGTCGCTGATATGCTTTCAAGAGCAAAGTTCCATAATGATAGTGAAGCATTCAATAATCATATTAATTTATTAAATTATGAAACATCTACCTATACATATGAGAGATTTAGGGAGTGTGATTATGAAGGAGAGTGGCGAAATATAGGAAACTATTTGAGTTCATTTCAGCCTTCCCCAAGCTAGTCTTCAAATCGATTCCGGAACATCAGGAAGAAGTCTTTCAACTTCTTCTTGAAAGATGGATATCTTTGGAGACATGCTAGAGGAAAGGTTCGAAACCCTCAAAGAGTACTAGGTTTGAAGGTTTTTCAAGTGCAAGTTATGCAAGAGATGCACAAAAGCCTTTGGGCTGTTCATAAAGGCTTTGTAGCTACGTATGAAAAGATTAGGGAAAGCTACTGGTGGCCGAGGATGTATGTAACTATTAAAGAATTTGTGAGCACTTGTAGTACGTGCCAGTTACACTCCTCTGTCAAGCATAGAGATCCCCTTCACCCGACCTATCCACCTTGTATCCATTACAAGTGGGTACTAGACCTTGTGACCATGCCTAAAAGCAATGATGGCATGAGATATATTGTTCTTGCGCGAGAGGATTTGACAAATCATGTCGAGGGTAGAGCGCTTCGTTCCAATACTACTTATAATGTATGCGTATTCCTTTTAGAAGAAGTATTATCCAGATTTGGATATATAGAAAAAGTAGTAGCAGATAGAGGTGAGTTAGATGCAAGAGAGGCGAGAGAATTCTTTGCACAACATGGGATTCGATTGTCTCTTACCACTGCCTATAACCCAGAAGCAAATGGTAAAATTGAACGAGGGCATCCTTCCATAGTGAAGGCTATTTCTAAAGCTTGCCATGGAGATATTGGTCAATGGCCAAAATATCTCCCATTTGCTCTTTGGGTTGATCGCATGACGTACATGAGAACAACTGGTTTTATGCCGGCTGAACTCATGTACTGTCAAAAACCATTATTTCCCATTCATAGTCAGATAATTAATTGGATGAATATAGGTTGGAAAGATAACATTTCAAGAGAAGAGTATTAGCATTTAGAATTAAGCAATTAAAACAAGGAAATGAAAATCTTAAAGAAGCAACAAAAAAATTAAAAACATCTAGGTTGAAAAATAAATTACATTTTGATAAGAAACATAGACTAAGACCGTAACCAATAGAGAGTGGTGACTGGGTGCTTGTATATGATAGTACGTTTGATACTCAATACAATGCACGTCGAAAACTAACTAAACGTTGGTTCGGACCTTACGTTGTTGTTTCAGTTTATGAAACAGGTACATATAAATGACGTGAATTTGATGGTTCTGTGTTAAGAAATTTGATTGCAGGAAAAAGAATCAAGCTGTTTAAAAGAAGAGAAAGCCGTCCAAATTTTTCCATGAAGTAATACTTCCTAAATAGTGAATTTAGTCACTATACATCATTGTAAATACCATTTCACCTTTTTGTAACTCCATTTTGTGCAAGCCGAGGAGTCCTCGAGCTTGAGGAGTATTAGAAGTAACATCGTACCAATTTTCATATTTTTTAGATTTCGTTTGAGCCCCCAAATAGGCCCTAGAACCTAATTTTTAACTAGGCCGGACACTAGGTCTCGGCCAAAGCTAGTCAAAAACTATAAATAGAGCTAGAGAGCTCAGTTTTGAGGTCAGATTGTAATAGATTTGAATTGGTAAGAGCACTTTTGAAGTAATCTAAAGAACTCCATTGTCTTTCTCTTTGTCTTGCCGTGTGTGCGCGTGTGTGTGTATGTGTGTGCATGCTAGTGTGCTTCTCACTCACGCACTTGTGCCATCACTTGTTCGAGGTCTTCATACCATCCTCACGTCTTCCCGGATTGACATTAAAGGAGGTGCTACTCATCACTGAGCTACAGTCCTCTTATGACTTGTCAATTCTCAAAAAGAAGTTGAGTCAGACATTTGATATGAAGGATTTGGGTATGCCAAACATATTCTTGGAAAGCACATTGCTTGTGATATGAGTAAAAGATGCATATACTTGTCTCAAAGTGAGTACATATCCAAAGTACTTCATTGGTTCAATATACAGGTCGAAAAGGAATTGAGTACACCTTTACCCACATATGTGAAATTGAGCATGGATGATTGCCCCAAATTAGATGAGGAAAAGGAATTCATGATCCAAAATTCCTTATCAATCTGTTGTTGGTAGCCTCATGTATGCTATGGTAGCTATGAGACCATACATTGCGGTCAAGATGATTTTGAGATATCTGAGTGGCACTAAGGACAAGTGTCTATACTTGGGTAGAGGGAAAGCATCCATTATTGGTTACACAGATTCTGATTATGTTGGTTGTGTAGACAATCGTAAGTCTACATCAGGGTATACTTTTCATTTTGTTAGAGGTTCTATCTCTTGGAGATCTCATCTTCAAGAATGTACAATTGTTTCCACTACAAAGGCAAAATATGTTGCAACAAGTGAGGCATGTAAGAAAGCATTGTGGGTTTCTCGTCTCGCTTGTGATATGGGTCTACCTTAACATGTACCTCATTTATTGAGTGATAGTCAAAGTGCCATTGCATTGGCTAAGAATCTGGTCTATGATGCAAAGACCAAGAACATTGAGGTGAGCTATCCCTTCATTAGGGATTGCTTAGCCACAGAGTGCATTATTCTTGAGAAGGTTCATACTCGAGATAATGTTGCAGATGCTTTGACTAAAGCTCTACCATATGACTAAAGCTCTACCATGATAATTTTGTACACTATTGTCACCTAATGGGGGTTACTTGATTCATGACCTTACACAATTACTTGTATATTGTGTAATATGCCCATCAGGTGGGAGGTATAGTTTTTATACTTACACTCATGTATACTTTATTGTTCTTTATTTTTCTCCCATAGTCACTTTGGCCATATTGGCCTTTAGTGGGAGATTGTTACCATTAGTGTCCATGTGAAAGGACAAATGGCTGCCACACACTTTTGTATATGTTCCTTATAAAACATATATTGTCTTGCTCAACCACAAACTGTAAGTTCGATCGCATTTGTAACACCTACGAAATCTATCTTTGTGCTCGCTATGTACTGTGTTTTCTATGTATTTTGTAGCCTCTGTGTAGACTACTGTGTGCGGTGCCTGGAGCTCAGTTTTCTACTCTGAGGGTATCATCATGGAGCTCTTGAGAAGGAGAGTTCATCATGGTACATCACTATCTAAATACTTCAATATCCAACACTTACTTATTGATTTGAGTGGCATAGACGAAATGCTTGAAAAGATATAGATGAAACTATTGATATATTTGGTAGTGATGTGTGTGAACACACTTAGGACCACAGAGACACTTTTTTTCCCTTTAGGAGGTTCGTTTCCTTGGCTTGTATATATGCCTATAACACTAATGGGTTACTTAACTTTGTACATTCACTTGGTAATTCATTCAATGTTGTGTTGTGCTCCAAGTTTCTTCTTCTTCCTTATGATGTTTGTGTGCTTCCATAGACCTTAAACTTCAACGATTGGTATCAGAGCAGGTTGTTGCTTCATCTAGGGCATTGTCAAAACTCTTTCGGTCATAGTCTTAGAATCACCTAAAAATTGGTGGGCATATTAATAGCGATTACAAGTTCAAAGCCACTTCGCTCTATGAAGTTGAAATTTTAATATGAGCTCGTTTTGGCCTCCGAACATGCTACCACAATACCTATGCAAGCAATTTTTTCCTTTTGTGCCAAACCCATATACATGTTTCACTTCTCCACTACAAGCACCTTGAAGTATGCTACAACTTTAGTAGAGCTCAATAGGGTGATTTTGTTCAAATTTTTGACATACAATCATGTTTTTGCATCAGGGTATTTAGGAAATGGTGATGTATTCTGTATGTTGGCGGTTGAGGACAGGTTGGATGGTACTAATTACCCATTGTGGGCATATATGATGCGTCATGTATTGGTAGCAAAAGGATTGCGGAATATTGTGTAGGGTGCTGAAAATCATCCTACTACACCTGCAAATATAGTTGTTGAAGGTAATGTAGATGACATTGAAGATTATAATTTTCAAATTCCTATTCGTGCCATGGTTCTTGATGCATCTATTGTACAACAATTTCATTAGGATGGCACTGATGCTCAGGCACATGCACAGTTAGCGTTGTAACCAAACATGCCATTATCCCTCATATTTACTCTTGCAAAATAGCAAAGGATGCTTGGGATACACTTACCGATTTATACCAGACAAGGAATGAGGCTTGTGTTGCTTGCCTCCAAAAACAATTGGAGAGTGAGCATATGAATGAAGAAGATTTTATGGACAATTTTTTGACGAAGATCAAAGATTTGAAGGGGCAATTGATTTTTGATGATGAAGTCTTGGCAGATAGGTCACTTGTGCAAACTATTCTTAATGTTGTTGGTGCACAACACAATACTGAATGTATTACCAATTGAGTGTACAAAGATAAGTGATCCGTAAGGGTTATATGCGTATATACAAATCGAGAGAAAAAAACCTCCTAAAGAGAGAAACAAAGTACCTCGACGATCTTAAGTGTGTTCACACACATCACTATCAAAATATATCAACATATCCTATTCATCTTTGCTTTGCTCTCTATTTTACCACCTTTTTTGACCTAAAAAATACTCTCTATAGACTCCAAACGATCTTACAATGACCCGAATTCACCCTTTGAAGATAAAAAAATATACTAAAATTTCATTTTTTACCACTACTTTTCCACGTGTTACCCCTCAACTTTACTTTTTACCACTAGAACTTTCACCTTTTTGGTCTTGACCTTTCATCTCGCCTAATTGATTCACTTTCTTCCTCACCTCTCCTCTCTGCCTCATCACATTTTGTCTAACGTTTCCATCTCCATAATAAATGAAAATCTGAGTTGTGCTTGCCTCTCCACTCTCTCAACCTTGCATGCCTCAAGCAATGAGGCAAAAAAAAAAGGACAAAAAGAAAAATGAAAAAAAGGAAAAAGTAAAAAGAAATTTTATATATCCTTGCCCTCTCCACCCCTTCATATGTTCAAGCCTTGGGGAAAAGAGCAAAAAAACAAGTGAAAGCTCTCCTCCCTCTTCCGTTTGCTATTCTTCCTCTTCCCAATCCATATCCTAGGATTGTCATGCAGGTGCAAGTGATAAGAAGATAAAAAATGGTCTTAACGAAGTCAAAACTAGTCATGTGGTCAATGTTTTCCAATGTTTTTGGGCTTTTGAGCACATTGGAGCATTTATTTTTTTAAAGTTATTCATGTTTTGAAGTTAGTAGCTTTGTAAAAATATTCTATCACTCAATGATCAGTTTCAAGTGGTAGTCACCATATTGTAAATCCCTATCTCAAAAGCATTCTCAACAAGCTATCAAGCCAAGATGAACCCCCAAGTTACTTTCCAAGATGGAACTCAATCATTAATATCTCGAGGCAGACTTATCTATTTGATTGTCTCTGATTAGATGATGTGTTGATTGTGTGTGATATGCTCCTTGAGGTGAACCTTGAGGAGTGACATCCCGGGGGACATCATCTTCTATGTTTTAGATGTCATCCTCGGCTGAGACAACCATCTTCACCTCCTTGTCGTCAACTAATGGAGTAGTGATGTAGATCCAAGTGTAAGATGGGTGGACGAGACATTGACATCAACGTTTTGGTGGTGTATTCTTCTTCTCTATGGTGTCCCTCCCTCTTCTCCAACTTCTTGTTGTTGAGGGGTTGATATCCCCTTGCTTGGATTACTCTATTCTATTGTTTGTATACTTGGCTACTTGTCTATCTACTTGAATACTCGTGTTATGTAGCATTGCTATACATCAAACATTGTCCAAATCACTCAATCCATCGTTGAAATCATCTCTTTTCTCTTGTGTTGAATAAGGATAGTAATCACTATGTGGAAGAAAGTCAAAAAGCTCAAAGCTCATTCTTCGGTAGAGGTAGCGAGTAGATCTCCTAGTAGTTCAACCAAAGCACATGAGTCACACATTTTCAAATCATTTTTTTTCATAGACATTGGTACCACTTTTGATTCTACTTTCATTTGTGTGACTACAACATGAATTTGCTGATTGTCAATCTCATTTGTGTGACTAGGCAAATAAATTTTCGTGGACCAACACCATAACCAAAGTCTTGGGAACGGCCCTACAAGATCTTTGACTATTGGGATTGAACATGTAGCTCTTTGGGGTAGCAATGATTCTCAACCAAGAATGTACGTGGATGTTCGGCCATTCCACACGCTGTCGGATACACCTAGTCATGCTTAGCTCACGCTCCCGCTCATGTGGAGGTTGCGTATAAAAAACCGGACGATACATGAGGAGTCTTCTTCGGAGTCTTCAACTTCGGGAGGGTCATTTCCAAAGGCCACAATTTTAAGATATAAATCAAGCCCAGCTTATGTACAAAGATTAAGACCTGTATGTTCACATGCACATCTCATTACAAAGTGCATATATGCATGTGTGTGTCTACCCAAGTTCGAGGCTATGAAGTATGCTTAATGCTTCCAAGACTTAGGGAGGGCTATGTTGCATGGACGTAAGAAGCCCAATTTTCACTACTTAATTTGACCATAAAAGCCACCAAATCATGGGGGCTTTGTGCATAAAAAGGTCCAAGGCTAGTTACACAAAAGAAGGTTGACAAGTGACTTTCATACATAGACTTGTATTTTCGATTCCACATCGAAGCATGCTATTGCCTTCAAAGTAGAAGTCTCGGGTCTTTCGAGGGAGGGGTGAGGCTTCAATCCTCCTCTTTGAACTCTGGGTACACTATTAGCCTCTAAGCACATGGGTTTTGGGCCTAGATTTTTGGCCTTTAGGTGTGTGAGCCATCAAGCCATATTGTTCGTGGGCCTTCAAGCCAACATCTTCAAGGACCATTGGGTCATATCTCCGATTGCCTCTACCGAGTGGTTGCATGAACTAAACATGAGTAGCTACATGGCACCATGTTCGATTTCTAGGTTGATCATAAGGTCGTTTCCTTAGTGAATCTTTGGGCTTTGTATCTGAATGGTAGTCTTAGGAAATTACAGGTTAACGATGTCTCCATCAAGGCTTCCGCAAAATAACGGGAAGAGTGAAGTGCTCGAGCTCCATAAGGAAAAAGCCTGAAGCAAAGAGATGAAAAATTAGGAGGCAAAAGCGGAAGTGGAATGGTGGGGGCCTTAGATACCTTCTTTTCGATTCTCGGTCTGCTCCATTCCTCGAAAGCGCACTGGGGGTTTTCAAAGGTGGAGGCGATGAAAGTCTCGGTGTAACCTGTCATTGAATTCCTCGTTCCATTTGTTTCCCATCCATCGGGTTGTCAGATCCTCTCCCTTTTCTCTCTCCAGAGAACTCGAAGACCAGAAGAGAAGAGCTCCTTTGCAACGTTAGATCTAGTTACTACTTCCTGTCAAATTCTCAGAAGAATTCCCATCGGCCTTCTTGCGATCGGTCGTGATCTCGTCTCCACGCCTCTTTTCCTTTGGAGCGTTCTCTTTGTCTTTTTCACAGACAGGTATATCGTCCGTTCATCTCTTCGTGCTTCCGTTCTGCCAGCTCCGTATTTCCCGTTGTTTAACCGGGCTAAAGTTTTTCGACCTCGTTTTCAACCATAGCTGTTTTTTAATCTACCTGGATATTGGTAGCTGATCGGATCATCATCCACCCCTTCTCACCTGCTTCCCGGTGTTCGTAGACCTTTAGCGTCCGGCATCGTCGTCATTACGATTTGTTTCTGATTGGATTTGTACGTAAGACACAAGACGTGTGCTGGTCACGGCATTCGTTTTATTGGTTGGAACAATCAAACCCGCTAATCCACGGGATCACTCAGAAACACAGTTTCAATACGCTTATTCGTGATGGATAACCTTACTCAATTAGCTGAGTCCATGCGCCAAGCTGCCGCATTGCTATCTGATGATGATCTCGACGATTCTTCAAAGCCGAGTTCTGGATGTCTTAGCGTGGTGGCTTTGGGTAACATTGTGAGTTTTCACCTTGTTATGTGCAGTTGATATTCAAGCTTATTGATGCAACCATGTGAAGTCTTTTGCTCAGAGTTATCGAATCCGCATACTATCTTGCACGGTTTCTCACAACTGTTTCCTAAGAACATTTCAAATTTGCCCTGGCGTGATAATAAACTTTTTGCAAATATTCTAATGTAAATGACAGGGTGCTGGAAAATCTGCAGTATTGAACAGTTTAACTGGTCATCCTGTGTTGGTATGCATTTGCTAATTCTCGAGGCATTATCCATGAGTTTGCGATGGTGAACAAAACTATGCTTCCATCAAGAACAAGATTTTTTCTTGTCTACTGTTTCTTTTCAGCCAACTGGGGAGAATGGTGCCACTAGAATACCCATTGTTATTGATATGGAACGTGATGAGAGCCTAAACAGTAAACAGCTGGTTTTGCAGACAGAAAATAAAGCCCAAGAAGTTCATGCAAGTGAGTCCTTAACTCTAATTTGCTATTTCACCAATCAAAGAAACATTTTTGTTGTTTGGAAGATGTTAACAGTAGTTTATCACTTCACTAAAGTAAGAATATTCTGTTGTGTTAAAACGTTATTGCCCTGTGAATCAGTGTTATTCATTCTGTATGGAGCATTGGCTTGAAACGTTTCCTCACACATGCTTGGTGATAAGTTACAACTAAGCATGGAGATTAGGATCCTTTTAGGATCTATGCTCAACGTGTGTACTTGTTTTTCCTTCTAACATTGAATGGGATGCATTTGATTTTGCATGAGAGAACTCATTTCTATGCATTGATCCAGATATGTTGTAGTTTATGTAGTAGGTTGTAGATCATCCTTTCTTATAGGAAGATCCAATTATACTTTCTTCAGCCATTTGCCACATAGCCTCTAGAGTTCTTCATATGCGGCCTCCTCGCATCTGCTTTGGGGCCATGGAGAGTCCACCAAACATTTAGGAAGTCATCGTTGATCAAGGTGGAACGGTTCGTTTTATTCGGTGTGTACGATATGGGTTCGGCTCGAGAACTGACTGGAACTTTGAAGTTGGTACATTTGGTGCATTGTTCAATATAGAACTAAATAAATAAATATAATATATACATATTTTTTTAACATATGTGTGTGACAGTGTGTATAAGTGAAATTTTGAATGCTATCAATGTTTGAAGTATGTATTTATCATATATATATATATATATATATATATATATATATATATATATATATATATATATATATATATATATATATATATATATATATATATATATATATATATATATATATATATATTTTTTTTTTTTTTTGGGTGTTATGCATTGCTCATGAATGGCACATTGAATAAGTATCTTACTCTCTGTGTGTTGGTACATTCGGTTCAAGTACCATATTGCAATTGGTGCGAGAACCGATTCAACCATGTCATTGATTAGAAAATGAATGCAATGATTCCCATCTATATGATGCTTATTTAAAATGAGTTAATTTGGAATTCTAGAATGAGAGCATCATGATTTATTTGTGTGTTTGGGCTAAATGTGGAGCTATGGACACTCATCAAGAGATGCAAATTTCTCTATTCTTATATGCACATATGCTTGTCTATAAGGTATGGAAGTCTTTATTGTGTGGGAATTGGTGTGTATTGGAAGCCGGACCACTTGTGAAGTATTTCATAATGTGAGGAAGAGGTATCTTTGTGATTGTGAGAAAATACTTATCTTGGTTGTCACATCACTTAAAATGTAGGGGGAGTGACACTTTTGGTCCCCTTAAATTCTTGACACAACTACTCATACAAATTCTAAGGTTGAAGATTGAGAATTTGTATGAGTAGTTGTGTCAAGAATTTAAGGGGACCAAAAGTGTCCAAATCACGATCTTCTATGTTGAAGGATTCATATATTTTCAATTCAAGCTATTTCACATGGCTTCCCATTGACTTCTTATGCCCAGAAACAATGGACCTTGCCGATGACCTTTTGACATAACCCTGGAGACATAGTTATTCTCAATCCCTTTAATGATTCTTTGAACCACTCTGAATACACCTAGTACAATCCAAGACCTTTCCTTTGATTACAATATCCTCCAATTGGACACTTGCAACACTTGCAACAATCTGTCACAATTCAAACTACTCACCCTCTTAGGGTTTAGGGAAGATATATAGTCAAAGATGAGAGTATTGTACACAATTCAAGGACAGGTATGTCGAGCCCTCTTAGGGGAATAAACCACACTTAATAAGGAACCCAATTACTCCAAGAATAAATGAAATAGACGTAGATATTCTGAGTAAATGCAAATTCTAATAACCTATGTGTAGAATAATAACTTCGAACGGGGTTGGATTTGTATGGATATGAGCCGCAGTCCTCAGAGTTTTGATGTTTCTCTACCTTCTCTTTATGACTCTTTACATTCCTCCATGCTTGAGCTTGTATATGTGAGCCTTTTCTTTTGACACCCATCCTCAAGTTCAAGCTTCTTGTCTTGTACACATGTCCTTCAGGCTGATATCCTCCTTAAGCCTTGCTAATTGGTTAGCATTCAAAAAGTCAAATGCTAATGATTGGAAAAAGATGTGAAAAGTAAGTTTTCACATGGAAAGCATATGTACATGTGTCAAAATCATGAAATTTAATTTTGTTGATCCAATGACTATAAGTCTGCCATGTGGCGACCAAAAGCACCAATATGAAGCAAAAATGTGCCTCTCTAAATTTGTCAAAATTCTCGTCAAGAATTTTGGAAATTGGATTTTGGAGCCATTTTGACATAAAAAAGCAAATTATGATAAGTTTTGTAAAGAATAGAGTTGGGAAATAATTCTTATCACTTTTTTGGAGCAAATTAGAGCTTGGAGGGTGGTCTATCTCACTTGATGGAGGTGTTGTGCTTCTTCACCATCCACAAGATGCGTAACAACTTGAAGAGATCATATTCAACTATGGAAATTGTGGAGTTATGTTCAGTTTGTTTCTCAAGCATTCGCTATACTACCTTGTAACTTCATGTACTTCATTTTGCAATGTATGAAATATATTTGGAGCTTTCCTGTTTTTCTCTCTTTCTCTCTAATGTCTTGTCTATTCTCCTTATCTCCATTTTCTCTTTGTCTCTATATTAATTGTGGGCTTAAAAGCCAACAAAAACTTGTATTTCATTGCTTTTATGACTTGCAAAGGAAAGAGATGTTTGCTTGATGAATATAGGCTACTCCCAAACAATTAGTTCAGTGTGTTATAACGCGGCTAAAGTTAGTGCCTATTGCACTATCTTACGAGGATGAATGGGTATGGATACATTTTCTTTATTACAAATATGTTTTTCATAATATTCTTAGTGGGGATATCATAGTATTGAGTCGATACTATGCATAATGGAGCTGATATGCTATATTGTCTTGTGATTGATTACCACGAGCTTATAGTTGCACTTCCATTTGAGGGTGAATTTGGGGTTTGCCTCGATTCATTGCACTTCCATTTCAGGGTGAATGTGGGGTTTGCGTGGATTTATTCTAGTACATGTATATTCTTAGGTTTTGGGCACAATGAATAATCCTTGTGAAGCACGGGAGGATGCTATGTACCTTTTGCTCTCTTATGTTTACCTTCCTTCTTCTTTGTAGCACACTTGGATAAGAGTTTTAATGAAGGTGAATTTTTTTTTTGCTCTCAAGGGTTTGGGGTATAATAAAAGTCTCGACTAGGATAGATTATCCAAAGAATTCTTTCTCTATTCTTGGGAACCATTTACGACTCAATAAAGTTGTGGCCAACAAAATTTAGTTCGAAAGATTTATGCCTATGTCCATTAAACATGGTATTGCAATCCTTTGTAAAGTAGATGAGCCATCAGCACTTGGTATCCACTATAGAAATCATATTCAAGGCTTTTGGCAATTCATCTATAACCACCTTTATGGGGGCTAATTCAATTAGCGGAATATTGATTCTCACCAAGTTGGTCCATTCATGATAACAACTTTTTTGCTATGCTTGCCAATGGCCTTTTTGCCCAGAGGCAAATCACATAAAGACAAGGTACCATTCTTCATAATAACATCATATTCTAATTGCATAGCAGCCATCCAGTTTTCTGAATTATATCAGCCCTCTCATTAACAAGTGCATCATGTAAAATCTGCATCAGAAATAGAAATGTAAAATCTGCATCAGAAATAGAATGATTTGCATCATCACATGGAACCGAGAAATTGCCTCATGTGGACCAATACTTGACTTTCCACTTGTAAAAAGAGGAAGCAAATTGTCGCACACATCTTTGGAGCTAACAGATGTCTCCTTAGTACATGAAAGTAATGGCTGAATTGCATCTTCCACAGAAACATCATCACGGCTAACCAAAATTCGTTTAGTCTGTGGATGGTACAAACAAATTACAATAGCCTTTGCTTTCAGGACTGCACCCAACAAAAATACATTTCACTGTTTTATCATCCCATTTCCTTCGTTGTTGTTCAAGCACTAATGCATATGTAAGACAACCAAAGACATGCATATGAGCAACAATTGGCTTGTGACCATGCCAAGTCTCATATGGAGTGATCAATTGTAGTGTTTTGGTGGGACACCTATTAAGTACATATGCTGCATACATAACAACCTCAAGCCAAAAGCTATGTGGTAAAGCTTGACTTTTGACCATACACCTCGCCATCTCAATGAGAGATTTGTTATTTCTTTCAGCAACTCCATTCTATTGAGGTGTATACACACTGTACATTGATGTTGTATCCCATGTTCAGCGAGAAATGCATTAAAATCAGACAAGGTTGCATCGGTTGGATAATCCGGTTGGGTTCGGTTCCATAGCGAACCTTACATCCGGTTCGTTTATTATTTTTTGTATCGTTGAAATGATGTTTTTCTTGATACTCGACCCAAATTGTTGCCAATTTACAATGTACATACATATGCATGTATGCATACATAGTGCACACACACATATATATGTATATAGATGTGTATGTATATGTGTATATGTAATTTTTACATGTATATATAAAACCTACTACGTACCTTACAAACCTTACCTTGGAGGTAAGATTCGGTTCACGTACCTTATCCGTACCGAACCTTATGAACCTTACGAACCTAACCACCTTGAAATTAGAAGACATGTATTTTCCCCGCGATAATTGAAGCACATGAACACTATGAACTTTGCTTTCAATGGATATACCTATGCATGCTTGGAATAATCATCAATGAAAGTCATGAAGTAAAGGTAGTTCCCAAAAGGTGGTGTCTGCATAGGACCACAAACATCACTATGAACAAGCTGCAATTTATGAGAAGCTTGAACTAAACCATCTTTAGGCAAAGAAGAACACTGCATTTCATCCAAAATACAGTCTTGACATAGTACATACATGTTTACAAGGCGCCTAAATTTTGGGCAGAGAGGACACCAATTTAGATTTCTACAGGCATAGCAAACTAGCATAATTCAGATGACCAAAGCATGCTGCCAAAGCTCCATATGAGATAGCTTTAGAATCTTGTCTTCACATGTTAAATCATTCACAGATTTTGCATAGTCTATGAGCTTATATAGCCAATGACATAAAATGCCAGAAGCAATAATAAAATTGCCATTTGACAGGTCATGAACTCTACATCTGTCATTAACAAATTTGACAACCAAGCCAATCTTGCCTAATGTTGAAACTGACAACAAACTTTTCTTGATCCCCGACACAAACAAAGCATATGAGAATGTGAAAGAACTACCATCAGAAGTATTCAGAATGATGTTACCAACTCCCATTACAAGATAAGAGTTGTTAGCACATGTGATAGTATTCCCTCTAAGGGAATGCTCAAGTGAACTTAAGAAATTGTGCTCCAAGGTTATATGTTTGGTTGCCCAACTATCAAAGTACCAAACATTCGAGTCTACTGCAGACATACGCTCCTTTGGTCATAGCTTCATGCAGTAGTAAATGCCCATTCTTCATTCTGAACAAGATTAGCGAATTCTGTTTTAGGTGTAGAGGCCTATGCAACAACCATTCCAACTTCTTTCTTCTTTGCCTCTTTTGCCGTCAGTTTTGGACAACTCTTCATGACATGATCATTTCTTTTACAATATTTGTAAACTTGTTTCTTCTTTTCTGTTTTCTTCTCATCTTTGTCTTCCTTCTTCACCTGTGCAACATTAGTAGATTTTTGCTTACTAGTAGATAGAGTTCTATTTACCTTTGCCCTTTTGACTAGCTAAGAAAACTTGATCTTCAACACGAATAATAGAATTGTTTTGCATGGACTGATCTTCCTCCAAAAAAACAAAAACTAACTCCTCAAATATTAAGGCATTTGGATTGTCTTTCATCATCTAGCAAAGAGTAGAAGCAAGACTATGATATGAATGTGTAAGACTATTAAGAAGAGTCTGCACAAGTGAACTATGCGGTAAAACTTCATCATAACTTCTCTTTCAAATCTTTGATCTTTTTCGAAAAACTGTCCATGGAATCTCCTTTATTCATTCGCTCGGTCCATCCAACTCGTCCTCAAAAGCCAACATACGGAATACATCATTGCTTTCAGCCATGGCCACTAACTAAATACCATGATGCAAAAAAATGATTGTATCTCAAAAACTTGAACAAAACTAACGTCTCAGGCTCTGCTAAACCTCTAGCAGACTTTGAGATGCTTGTGACAGCAAACTAAAACATGTATATATGTTTGATAAAAAAGGACGAAATTGCATGCACAGGCATTGCGATAGTATGTTCGAAGGTCGAAATGAGCTCATATCAAAATTTCGATGCCACATAGCAAAGAAGTTTTCAACTCCTAATCGCCCCGAGTATGCTCACCAATTTTCATGCGATTCTGAGACTGTGACCGGAGGGGTGTTGACGAAGCCTTAGATGAAGCGGCGAGCTGCGCAGATACCAATTGTTGGAGTTTGAGGACTCCCGAAGCACACGGACAGCACAAGGAAGAAGGAGACGCTTGGAGCAAAACACAACGGTGACTGAATTACCAAGTGAATGTACAAAATATTAGTAACTCGTTAGGGTTATAGGTGTATATACAAGCCGAGGGGAAAAAACCACCTAAAGAAGGAAAAAAGTGCCATGGTCCTAAGTGTGTTCACACACATCACTACCGAAATATATCAACACGATGCACCCATACATTGGAACTTTTTGCTCATGCCTCAAGCTTGCATATGAATATCGGAAAGGTCAAAATTGTTGATTTCTATTTTTTTGGATTTTTGATGCTTTGCCTTGGGATAGTATGCATATTTGCAAGGGAAATATTTTTAGGCATCGTTAACATCTTCAAGAGTGAATATTACACCATGTCAACAAAGCGGATGGATTCTAGAAAGTGTTGCATGAGGTGGCTCATTGGAGAGCACGATATTGGTCATTGCACTTGAGGTTGTGTAAAGTATATTACAATTATACAAAATGTACTATTTCCCATTACTTGACTAGGGAACTTCAATGCTACATCCTTTTGTGCTAGCTATGAAGGTCTTCTATGGTAGAAGCATATTAAGCATTCATTTCTTGGTTGAGCTCGGGAGCGAGTCACTCAACCTCATAAATTTTGTGGTCGAGGTATTCTAGACTTTATAGTTCATATACATGTACAACATTGCATATGGATTGTTAAATTTTTCTAGTTTAGATGGCCATGGGCTTCACGGATGCATACATTTATATATAGTAGGGTTGTATTCTTCAAAAGACAATAGGAGCTAGATACCTGTTCAAGAACCTTCTCACACGCTCCCTCGAAAATATGCTCCTTCATGTCTCTTTCATGATCAGCTCATGAAAAAAATAGTCCCCTTTACTTCGATGGAATGCGAGAACTTCAGTTGCTGGAACTGTTTTTATTGGAGTCTCCCTATCATTCTTGGCTACACACTCCTCCCTTGGCTGCGGTGCTCGCCTCACATGGGGGATACTTTTACCGAAACAGAATTACTACTTCCAAGGCAATGCTTTTTTGCTCATTGACAGTGGCTTCCCTTTTCTGTTGTTAGGCATGAGTATGGTATTGGTGCTCATTAAGGCGACCTTGGCTGTTCCTAAACAGTTAATATGAAGACATATTACTTCCCCCCTCCATGTCGAATAAAAGACTGGACATTTACTACTAGTCTGAGATGGCTTGATGCATCAACAACTTCCTACTACAGTGATTGCTTCCATGTGCTGAGTTCAGGCAGAGTGTGTAATTGGCCGAGGGGCTACATTAGATCTTCATAGGGGTGGCAAAATAGATGTACTCGAATATGGAGGAAAAACTTTCCACTACACACTAGTGTGTTTATGTGGAAAGTAATTGTGCGAGCTGTTTGCATTGATGCATTTATGATGTTTGCATTGATGCATTTATGATCAGTCGTTCCACTCTCATTTGCACTTTACATGCTGAAGATGTGGAGACCAAATGAATCCATGCTTCATATCTTCTGGGATTGCAGAGACTTAAAGAGATAGTGGGATGATCAGTCACTCCACTCTCATTTGCACTTTACATGCTCAAGATGTGGAGTCCAGAATGAATCCATGCTTCATATCTTCTGGGATTGCAGAGACATAAAGAGATAGTGGGATGATTTACTCTGACCACTCACCTCAGTTTTTCCCATGCATTTCTAAACTCAGGATGACATTTGGCCTCGATTGTAGTACAGACGACGTGTGCACATGAATTGCTGATCAATCATGGTTTTGGATTCTCTTGTCTATTGGGCAATTCAGAAATGCACTTATATTTATGCTTACAATTCCTTCTGTTGTACTTGGAGATCGCCTGCTTCTTGCAGCATCAGCATTGCCTGTAGATATCCAGTCAACGATAAACCTCATTGTGCACGCACACAACACACACACACACACACACACACACTCTCTCTCTCTCTCTCTCTCACACACACACACACACACACACATAGAGAGAGAGAGAGAGAGAGAGAGAGAGAGAGAGAGAGAGAGAGAGAGAGAGAGAGAGAGAGAGAGAGAAAGAAGAAAGAAAGAAAGTGTTTTTACGTCTATTAGGAGGCCGAACTCGGCCTATGAGACAAATCGATGTACATGGGTGTATCTTCTGTCAATCAGAAAAGATAAAAGTGCTGAAAAGAAACTGGTTAAGCTGATATAGATCTCCGTAGTGTGCATGTGGGGATACCCATGAAAGTGGTGGGGGGTGTATGGAGTGCGATATCTATGATAGTCTATATGCAAAAGGGTAGTACAACAACCATGAGAATGCATCTAAAACGACTAACTAGCTCCATCCTGTGCTAGTGGGTGGGATGTAATATGTGATACATAGGTGGAGGTGGAGTCAGGGCCACCCTGATGGCTGCAACGGGATCGGCCATCATCTGGGATCGTCTCTCCTCCATGGCGCGATGGTCACAAGCCTGGATCTCCGCAATCTGGTGTCGGTGAAGTCTCGGGGCCCGATATCCTATATCACGGGGTCGTCTCCTAGCTCAAGATATCTGAGCCTGCTGAAGAGTCACCCCGCTCGATATGTGGGCTGAGGGGGGGAGAGAGAGAGAGAGAGAGAGAGAGAGAGAGAGAGAGAGAGAGAGAGAGAGAGAGAGAGAGAGAGAGAGAGAGAGAGAGAGAGAGAGAGAGAAAGAAAGAAAGAAAGAAAGTCATATTAACGTCTTCTGGAGGCCAAACTTGGCCTATGAGACAAAAACCATGTACAAGTGTAGTAACCCTGTGTAGATGATGGAATGAAATAAAAGGTATATCGCGACAGAAAGATATATATAAAGCTGGAAAAGGATGGGGAGATGTGGCTCTGACTCCGCAGATAGTGGCCACCTAATACATGGGGGACATGTGAGTAAAAGTGTGAGTAAAACACCCTAGCTACCGGTGAATGGGTGGAGGTGGGTGTAGTATGTGGTACATCGGGGGTGGTCTGAGTGCCTCTTGAAGGAAGACAACCCATGGAGTGGTGGTGCGCCTATGTTCCATCATGTGGTCGTAGGCTGTCCTGATGCATGAGATATCCTCCTGATATAGTCGTGGTCGATGATATGTGCCCCTGCGTGGTCGGCGCCGTGCTCTCTGTGCTGCTGCCTGGTGGAGCGTGAGCCCTATAGATGGACCTCTCTGATGTAGCTCAGCTCCCTGAAAAAACTCGGTAATGGTCTGCTGCATACTCACCCGTGGCTGATGTGTGGGCTGGAGAGAGAGAGAGAGAGAGAGAGAGAGAGAGAGAGAGAGAGAGAGAGAGAGAGAGAGAGAGAGAGAGAGAGAGAGAGAGAGAGAGAGAGAGAAAGAAAGAAAGAAAGTCATATTAACGTCTTCTGGAGGCCAAACTTGGCCTATGAGACAAAACCATGTACAAGTGTAGTAACCCTGTGTAGAAAACGAAATGAAATAAAAGGTACTTGCTACACAAAGCTATATAGAACTGGAGAAGGCTGGGGAGACGTGGCTCTGACTCTGCAGATAATGGCCACCTAATACATGGGGGATCCATAATGTGAGTGAGTAAAATACCCTAGCTACTGGTGATGGGCTGGCGGTGGATGTAGTATGTGGTATATCGGTGGTGGTCTGAGTACCTCCTGAAGGAAGACAACCCAGGGGGTGGTGGTACGCCTCTGCTCCATCATACGGTCGTGGGCTGTCCGGATGCGTGAGATATCCTCCTGATATAGTCTTGGTCGACAATATCCAAGCATGCGTGGTCGGCGTCGTGCTCTCTGTGCTGATGCCTGGTGGAGCGTGAGCCCTATAGATGGACCTCTCTGATGTAACTCAGCTCGCTGAAAGAACTGAGTAATGGTCTGCTTGGTACTCACCCGTGTCTGATGTGTGGGCTGTAGTGACCGCTCTCGCCTCTCGTATGCTGCTGTGAGGAAGCGTCCCAAGCGCCGCTGATCTCCCATAGTCATGCAGAGCTGGAGTGACTCCTCTATCTGAAACTGTGCTCGTAGGTCTAAGTATGCCGGGCATCTGATAACAAAATGCTCCTCACTCTCTACCTCTGTCTTGCATACTGGGCACCACCTCTCCCCACGGGGGACTCCCCTGGATCGGCACCCTCTCAATCTCGAGCTGATGTGATGAGACTCGGAGCTGACCAATGACAATGCGAAGGTGGTGGGGTAGGTATGTCTGCATGTATCTCGGAATCTCGATGAATGATATATTTACGTCTTCAAAAGGCCAAAATGACCTATGAGACCAAAAGTTACAAAACTGGTGAATCTGATACAAAATCTGAGTACCAAAGGAAGTGGTATTGAAAATGAAAGATGTAAAAAGATGTAAAATAGCTGGGAAAAGGCTAACACCAAGACTAATACAACAAAGGGCTGATACATAGGAGGGATGTGCTGATATACAAGGCTGGAGATCTATCCTCATCTTCACTGTGGGCATCTGAAAAGTACAGCACGAATCCTCACGAATCCTCTGCTGTAGTCTCCGTTGATATTGTGTAGCACCTCTCACTCTCGGTCGTCTAGATCTCCCTAGCTCCACTGCTCGGTCTATGAGAGTGCCAGTAGTGGCTGTATGGGTGTGGACAGAGCATCTGTACTAGATGCTCTACTGACTGCTCCTCTAGCTGCCGAGTGTCTGGTGTAAAGAAATCCGTAATCTGTCTCTGAGACTGTCTCCCTACAACTCTCCTCAGTAGAGTGTCTCTATGTTTGTGTACCTCTAGTAGATATAGTCCAAGACATCTCTGATCCTCAAAACTCATGACTCTAGATAGAGGCCCAAAACCCTCTCTGAATAGACAATGAAAACGGCCCCGTATCTCATAGTATACCGTGCAATGACATATGTAATGTAGCTCTGTCTCTGGCTCTAGGTGACGTAGACGGCATATCCTGCTATCTGCTGGTACCCCTCTGAATATGCCAGTCTCAATCTCAAGCTGATGTGAGGATGTGCGCAACTGGCCAATGGCACAACGCAAGGCATGGGAAAGATAGGGGGGGCAGCTAGCTCCGCTCGAATGATATGATGTGGTACGGAGGCCTTGGCTCTAATCCGCCTAGAGATCATAGATACCAAGGGCCTCTCCATGACTTTCCACCCATCCTAACCTATAGAAGGTCCCCAAACCTGTACCCCATATAGAAGAGGCAACCAAAGTATCAAAGAGCCATAACTTTGTCCTTGGTTCCTAAAACTGAACTTGCGAGCACATTCTCTCCAATCCTCCCAAAGCTGCATATGCTCTAGTCAGTCTAGTCTCTGCTGCTCTCCTCAAGGAAAATCTCGGTCCAGTGAATACAACCCCCAGATATGTGTATGCATCTGTATACTCCACAACCTCCTGCCCATATGTGAAAATAGGTGTTGATCTCCTGATCCACTGCGGTGTGGTGTTAAACACCATAACCTTGATTTTACCAAGGTTTACAGACAGACCACTATCCTCTGCAATGCAAAGCTGTGTAGAGCATCCAAGTGTCGTTGCATACCCTCCGGTGAGTCAGTTATCAAAACAATATCATCAGCATATAACAAAAATGGGATCCACGTCCCTGCCAAGACAGACCACTATCCGCTGCAATGCAAAGCTGTGTAGAGCATCCAACTGTCGTTGCATACCCTCCGGTGAGTCAGTTATCAAAACAATATCATCAGCATATAACAACAATGGGATCCACGTCCCTGCCAACTAACTGGGCCCCTCTATCACCCTATCTGTCAATGTTATCGGACACCTCATCAACATACATACCAAATAGAGTAGGAGACAGTGGGCAGCCCTGTTTCACTCCAATAGTAGAGTGAACTAAATCAGATACCCCTTCTGGGGTGCAAACTCGTCCCACCATTGATCTGTACAAAGCCACAATCCCCCACATCAACTCTATGGGTACCCTCATCTCCTGTAATATGCGCATCAATCGAGCTCTCGGCACCATGTCAAATGCTTTGCGGAAGTCCACAAAGCTACAATTAATCCACTTCCCGTGTGACCTTCCCTCTTCAATGATGGCTCTAAGTGTCAGAATATGATCAAGAGTGGAGAAACCCCTCCTGAAACCTGCTTGACCCTTTGCCCGCATACCCTCACGCTCTGCCCAATCACTCAAGTGCTGCTCAAGAATGGATGCATACAACTGTGCCAATGTGTGTCCAACCATAATAGTGCGGTAGTTTCCCGGCTCTATAGGATCCCCTGCCTTGAAGATAGGCACAATAGTAGACAATCTCCGAGTCTCGGGTAACCCTTCACACATGGCACGATTGAACAACACTGCAAGAACCTCCATCAACATATCCCTAGCATGAATAAAATGCTCCGCCACTAGACCGTCATGGTCATATGCCCTCCCAGTCCTCATCCTATCAATGGCCCTCTGTACCATTCGAGAGGTAAAGAAAGTGCTCGTGGCTGGGCACGACTCTGCAGGGCCCGGAAGGGGTTCCTGTCGAGGAACGAGGAACCATATATAGCGATGTCTCATACTGACCCCATAAGTAATCGCTGGGGGAGTGGAGTGCTCTTGAAAAAATTGCCATGCCTCTCTTGAGTCCCTGCTCAAGAACATCTGATATAAATCTTGCTCCAATTGAGCCAGGTAAGCCCTCTTCTTCCGTCTCACAAGGCGAGGGAAAGCAATATGAGACTGTCTGTAAGTGATAACTCCTAGTAGAAGATCCCTCTGAAGCAGGGCTCTCATCTCTCTGCATTCCTTGTCATACCAACTATTCTTGGGCATGCTCCTGAACCGGCCGGGTGTGTGGATACGCCACTGATGCGGCACTATGCAATGTCTCCATCAGTAGAGTGGTGCACTCCTCCAGTGAGAGACCTGGACCAACTGTGCGTAGACGGTCCCAGATCTCCTTTGTATACACGGAATCGGTCTCTGGTGTAAATGTGTAACGGGTATGTGACCTGCCTACTGATGTTTGGGCTGTACTGTATTGAAAAGAGATTGATAGTGTCAAAAGAGCATGATCCACTGCTACACCCAGTGGTCTGGCTCCCACTTTGAAATCCTGAATGCAGGGGGTGAAGCTCGACTTTGTCATGATATAGTCCACTGTACTTGCTCCATGTCTGTGGAAAACAAGTGAAACTAGCTGCCCGAGGAAATCGGTGTAGGCCATTAAGTATGGCTAACCCATGCGTAGTCGTCATCTCAATGAGATATCTCCCATACTCTGTCTGCTCTCTATCATGCGAGCACATGTCGAGCCCCAACTCACCCACATCCATCTCTCTAAGCATCTCATCTGAAGTGTCGTAGAAGACTGTCTGTGAGTTGCCCGTTCGGGCATTGAAGTCCCCTAGGAGAATGATATCACCATCCCTAGAGAACTCCCAAATATCATCATCTAGAAGAGAGAAAGGTGATTGCCCACTGGGTGCAGCATATACAGACGTACTGGGAGGGAAGTAACATATGGCAATGTATAAAAATGGACCTGTGTCATCTCTCAGCCTCACCCACATATATCGAGCATCCTCATCTCTCCGTACGATATGTAGTAGTGGCTGCAACTCCTCTCTGAATAGCACTGCTACTCCTCCTGACCCTCTAGTCCCATGTCCCGATCTCGCGTTTGGCCTGTGGGCTGTCTCCCATCTATATCCCACCACATGCGACTCAACTGTCTAGGGGCCTGGTGGGTCTCTGAGAAGAAAACAATGTCTCTATCTTTGAAACTATCCTCAAATGCACCAATGTCCAACCTCATAGATCCATTAGAGTTCCAAGTAGCCATCTTCAATGTGGTACCATAGGTCTCGCACCGTCATGTAGTGCGTCGCTCGAGAATCACCACCCGACCATCTTTGTAGAAGGCTAGCTTTCCCTTCTCTCGTTCCGCTCTAATCTCTGGCATTACCTCTCTCATATGCGCGAGCTGTGAGAGAGTGAGGTCATCGCCAAGGAAAACACCTGTCTTCTTGAGAATTGGTCTCTTCCTCAAGAATTCCTTCTTCTCTTCCAATGAAGGAAAGCGCAATATAAGAGCTCTCTCCTTTGAAGATTCTCCAAGGCCCTCGCTTTTCTTGCCTACTCTCCATGCCTTTGTATGCAAAGGCTCCTCCATCCCCATCATGGATGTGATGTGGGAGTTTTGACCTCCTTTTCCACATCATTTATGTCCTTGAGGCCGGTTACTCTCACATGTAGTGCCCTTGTCCTCCTTCTTTGTTCCTCTTGGAGGGTCATGTTGATAAGAGTAGGTGTACAAGGAGCTTCCTTATTTTTCCCTTTCTTAGCCACTTCAATCCATTTTTCAGCCTGTACTTTCTTTTGCGTTTCGGATATGACTGCAGCCCATGACTTCTTCTCCTCATCTTCCCTGATGGTCCGTACCTGTTCTTTTATATCTTTCAGCTCCTCGATCACCGAAGGCTGAATTTCACCTTCTTTGAGAACACGAGATGCCGCCACTTCCATCAACTGTTGTTCGAGGGTTGAGACTTTCCCTTTGAGTCTATCAATTTCACCTCGCATCTCTTCTCGTTCTTCATTCCATGACTTGAGCAGGGCTGCTTTTTCTTTCAATGCTTCCGCTCTCCATTCCTTCATCTCTCTCTCAATATGCTTCAGCCGTTTATTAGTGCTCGTAAATGTAACTTTCGTCGAAGGGGAAGCCATGAGAGAGAGAGAGAGAGAGAGAGAGAGAGAGAGAGAGAGAGAGAGAGAGAGAGAGAGAGAGAGAGAGAGAGAGAGAGAGAGAGAGAGAGAGAGAGAGAGAGAGAGAGAGAGAGAGAGAGAGAGAGATTAAATATCACGGATTAATAAACAGGTTGAAGAGCCTGCTGAAGGTGGAACTTAGTGTGTTGCTTAGGCTTAGGTTTGGGCTTCAGAATATCCCTCCAAGAGCCTTATCTCCCCACTCTCCAAGAAAGGTCACCGAAAAGGGCTGGTGCTGGCGATTAGGGCAGAGATTTAGGGTTCTTGGATAAGGGTCCGCAGCAGAGAATTAGGGTTCGCCAGAGATTTAGGGTTCGTGGCAGAGATTTAGGGTTCGGGCAGAGAGCTGGAGCAGAGATTTAGGGTTCGCAGCAGATTTGACAGCCATTAGGGTTCCTGGATAAGGGGACCACAGTTGCTGCTGTTCTACTGCCGATTAGGGCTGACGCAGACTTCTGGATCTGACTCTTACGCTGCTCTACTGTCGCTGCTGGATCTGACGCTGCTCTACTGCCGATTAGGGTTTGTGCCCGAGAGCAGCTGCTGTACCTGACGCTGACTCGAGAAGCTCAGACATGGCAGCTCAGACATCGCAGCTGACGAGCATAGAGAGAGAGAGAAAGAGAGAGAGAGAGAGAGAGAGAGAGAGAGAGAGAGAGAGAGAGAGAGAGAGAGAGAGAGAGAGAGAGAGAGAGAGAGAGAGAGAGAGAGAGAGAGAGAGAGAGAGAGAGAAAGAAAGATATATTAACGTCCACGGGAGGCCGAAATCGACCTATGGGACCGATCAGGTACATCAAAACATTACATTCCACTTGGGGGGGAAGCCCTCAAGGGGCTATAATAAAAGGGAAAAATCAAAATAAAAATAAAAGGGGCGGGGGGATGTGGCTTCCAAAGCACTCTTATGACTCATAAGAGTTTCAAAATTACATCAATATATATTACAAATGAGGGAGATAGCTGTTTCTTCCTATGTGGTATGGGTATGGAAATCTCTGATAATAGCTTGACCGCCTCTGTATACTGCCCACTTTCCATTCTTCCTGGCTTCTCTGACTTTAGTTAACTCTGCTGGTCGATTTTTAAGTTGGAGTGGGGTGAGTTCATCTGCCATCCATACTTTAGTACCTTGTAGTGACTTTGCTTGCTTCATGACAGCTATCTTATCGGACATGTCAAAATAGCTTACCCTTGCCTGAGTTCCTTTGGGTGTGATGAAGACCGGAGACCCTAGATTGATGAAGGGGACCACCTTGGTTAGTTGTGCTTCTAGTACTTCTGTTTCAAGGATGTAGTCATCTTTTAACTCGGGTGCGATGTCCTCCCTGTCCCATCCTAGGGGGAGGCCTCCAATCCTGATAACTTTCTTGTTGCTGTCCACCAATTCCTTCTCCTTTACCACAGACATTACTTCTTTTGAAAAATGTGTAGAGCTGGATAGTTTTACCTCGGATAATTGTGTTGCCAAGTCGACTTTATTTGTTGATTCAGCTCCTGTTTGCAGGCTATTTCCTTGTGTTTCATCAAGCTTTTGTTGCAATCTGGCTATTTGTTCATCTTTCTTACTAATTTCCTGCTGAGAGAGAGAGAGAGAGAGAGAGAGAGAGAGAGAGAGAGAGAGAGAGAGAGAGAGAGAGAGAGAGAGAGAGAGAGAGAGAGAGAGAGAGAGAGAGAGAGAGAGAGAGAGAGAGAGAGAGAGAGAGAGAGAGAGAGAGAGAGAGAGAGAGAGAGAGAGAGAGAGAGAGAGAGAGAGAGAGAGAGAGAGAGAGAGAAAGAAAGTGTTTTTATGTCTATTAGGAGGCCGAACTGAGGACGTTAGTGGGGATGTCATAGTATTGAGTCGATACTGTGCATAGTGGAGCTGATATGCTATGTAGTCTTGTGGTTGACTACCATGAGCTTGTAGTTGCACTTTCCTTTGAGGGTGAATTTGGGGTTTACCTGGATTCATTTTGGTATATTAGGAGGCCGAACTCGGCCTATGAGACAAATCAATGTACATGGGTGTATCTTTTGTCTATCATAGAAGATAAAAGTGCTGAAAAAGAAACTGGTAAAGCTGATACATATCTCCGTGATATGCGTGTGGAGATACCCATGAAAGTGGGGGGGTGTATGGAGTGGGATATCTATGATAGTCTATATGCAAAGGGGTATTACAACAAGCATGGTAATGCATCTGAAACGACTAACTAGCTCCATCCTGTGCTAGTGGGCGGGTGTAAGATGTGATATATAGGTGGAGGTGGAGTCAGGGCCATCGTGATAGCTGCAGCGGGATCAGCCGTCATCTGGAATCGTCTCTCCTCCATGGCGCGATGGTGACGAGCCTGGATCTCTGCAATCTGATGTCGGTGATGTCTCGGGGCCCGATATCCTCTAGCACGGGGTCGTCTCCTAGCTCGAGCAGTCTGAGCCTGCTGAAGAGTCACCCCTCTCGGTGTGTGGGCTGAGGGGGGGAGGGTTGCAGCACATCGTGGAATAAAGAACTCAGTGAGCTGACTCTGTCTCCCTCCTGTATGGGCTGCTACAGTAGGCTGGAGTAGGGAATCTCTGTGACTCTGTATCTCTAGTAGGAATCGCCCGAGCTGTCGCTGGTCTCTAGAGTCCATGATCTCTCGGAGGGTGGGCTTCCCTGTAAATAGAGTCCCGTATCTAACTCTGATGCCATCATATGTGCTACATCTGCATACAAAGTGCTTCTCATCCTCCATCTCTACTCTGCAAACCCTACATATCCGCTCCTCTCTGGGAATGTTAGCGGCTCTGCCCATCTCAATCTCTAGTCTATGTGATGAGACTCTCAACTGGCCAATCGCTACCCTCGAGCTATGAGGCATGTAAGTATCCATGTAACATGGCCGCCGGATGAAACTCTCCGCTAGGATGTCTAAGAACTGGTCTCGATAGTGCAATAGTCTCGATCCCATGTGTGGTGTGTGCCATGTCTGACTAATGTAGAGCTTCCAAAGATCCTGTCTCAGCACAACATTCCTCTCATGACGAGAGAGGTGGATGTGAGGTGAGGCTGGGTCGTACTGAAAAGGCGGCAATCTGTCCATATCAAGCCCATGACTATCAAACCATACTCTAACCTGAGTGTACCAAGCTCTCTCATATCCTGACTCTGATATCTGTATAGATGCCTCAAAAGCTCTGCGTGTGAGTCTGTCTGTAGGGAGCTCCCTCATCCTCTGAATAAAGCAGATAGTTTGGAATAGTGCATCTACTACCATGGGTGGTGCAACTAGCTCTGCCCTGATGATGTCATGTGGTATCGACTGTTTCCCGCGAAATAGTCGCGAGATCATACGTACCTGGGGCCTCTCGATCGCACTCCACTGGGTGACTGTGAGGCCTGGGGCCCAAACTGTCGAAGCATACATCATAGCTGGTCGGACTAGTGTGTCAAATAGCCACCCCTTTGTGCGGGGCTCCTGGAAGTGAGCCTGGTGACATCTCCGCTCTAACATGGCTAAAGCTGCATATCCTCGTGTGAGTCTATCGGTGGCTTCCTGTCTCATGCTGAAGGGGCCAGGTAAGCTCGTGAATGTGACTCCGAGGTAGACATAGGAAGTGACCACCTCAATCTGTCCACCGTCGGCTGTGAATCCTGCTCCATTCCTCACCAAGGGGGAGGTGTGGAAGATCATGACCTTGGTCTTGCCAAGGTTTACTGTCAAGCCCTTCTGTGTACAAAACTCATCGAGGGCATCCAAGTGGCGCTGTAAGCCATCGGGTGACTCTGAAATCAAGACAATGTCATCGGCATGTAATAAAATGTGGACAGGTGTACCTGCGAGGTCTGCACCCTCTCCTCCAGCTCGGAGAATGTAGTCCTCAATCTCATCGATGTAGAGACCAAATAGAGTGGGAGAGAGCGGGCAGCCTTGCTTAACACCGATGGTGCTAGCAATGGCCTCAGACATACCTCCTGGACACTGTACTCTCCTAGTCACCTGCTCATAGAGTGCATAGATGGCCCAAACCATCCCTGATGGTACTCCCAAGCTCTGAAGGCGTTGGAAGAGCCTCTCTCGTGGCACTGTATCGAAAGCTTTGCGGAAGTCCACAAAGCAGCAATATAGTCTCTTCTTCCGCACCTTTGCCCCGTCAATGAGGCAGCGCAAAATGAAGATGTGATCAATAGTAGAGAAAGCTCGCCGAAAACCTGCCTGGCCTCGTGCTCGTAGCCCCTCAGTCTCTGCTATGAGTTGAGCTGTGCCTCAAGTATGGCACCGTATAGTTTGGCCATGGTGTGGCCAATCATGATGGTCCTGTAATTCCCTGGATCCAGGGTGTCGCCAGATTTGTGGATAGGCACAATGGTGTGCCTAGTCCACTCCTCTGGGAAGCCCTCCCCTATAGCCCGATTGAAGGCATCTGCAATCAACGGGGCTATAGTGGAGGCTGCATATATAAGATGCTCGCTTTGCAATCCCGTATGGTGTGTCGAACGTCCATGTCGCAGTCGTCCTATGGCCCTCTCAACCATCTTTGCTTTGAAAAGAGAAGAACTAGTAGGGCGAGCCTCAAGTGGCTGGGGAATGGGAGGCTGCCCAGGCACCTCATATAATCTCTGAGCATAATCATGCCATGTATGTAGGTCCCCATTAGGTGTGGTCGGGTGTGGCTCTTGAGGGTACGCCATGCTGCGGCACTGTCCATACTCATAAAGAGATGGTATAGCTCAAGCATCTGTGCCTCCTCAAAGGCTCGCCTCTTCCGACGTGTGAGAGTCTTCATCTGTCTCGTGGCCTTTCTCTCTGTGATCTCTCCTAATGCTCGCTTAGCTCGTAGTCTGCGGTAAGTATCTCTGCATTCCTCATCATACCAACGATGTTGTGGCATAGTCCCGGGAGGAGGTGTGTGACAGAATGGGGAGAGAGAGAGAGAGAGAGAGAGAGAGAGAGAGAGAGAGAGAGAGAGAGAGAGAGAGAGAGAGAGAGAGAGAGAGAGAGAGAGAGAGAGAGAGAGAGAGAGAGAGAGAGAGAGAGAGAGAGAGAGAGAGAGAGAGAGAGAGAGAGAGAGAGAGAAAGACTTTTTAACGTCTATTAGAGGCCAAAATCGGCCTATGAGACAAAACATATACATCAGTATGATCCAAACCACTGTGATCCAAAACGAAAATAAAGTGTGAGTACTGCAAACGGGTATAAAAGGAGGGATAGTAGCTGGCATCAAGGGTGTGGGGTGCTATGGGTATGCACTCTATATGCTCAATGGGTGAGATACAAATATGATATGCATAGGGAGGGGAGGCTCGATGGTATCACAACCCCCTAAATGCCTGGAGTGGGTGTAGGATATAATGCATCGGTGGGTAAGGCATCATGGCGATCCTCAAAATGCTCTGGGTGTCCAAATCGATAGGGGTGCGCTGCTGACGTCTCTGTATCTCCATGTCATGGCGTGCGTGAATCGCCTGAATCTCTCTCTGATGTGGACGAGCTCTCCTGACAAGGGGTCTCGGTCGTCGACGCTGTCGTCTAAGCTCCTCTGCTCTGTGTAATGTGACACCCCGCATCGAACTGGGCCCTCGAGTGTATGTGGGTCTGAAAAAATCTGTAATATAAGTCTGAGGGGGGGGGGGGCCAGGTGTATCTCCATCCGCTGCTGGAGGAGTGATGCGCGGTGGTGTTGGAGCTCTACTAGGAAACGACCTAGAGGGCGCTGGTCCTCTGTCCCCAATAAAGCCCTGATCTCTCTAGGCCCCCTGAAGAGCTGTGGGTAGCGGTCTCTGATGTCCTCATATGCCTGGCATCTACATGTGTAGTGCTCCTCGTCCTCCACCTCCTCTCTACATATCCTGCATAATCGCTCATCCCTGGGGGTATGTGTGGCTCGCCCAATCTCAATCTCGAGCTGGTGTGATGATACTCTGAGCTGCCCAATGGCCACTCTCTCAGCTGGTGCCATATATGTATCCATGTATCGTGGTCTCTGAATGAAACCATCCGCTGTCACAGTCAGGAAGTGCTCTCTGTAGTGTTGCCTCTTTGTGGGAAGAGGCTCCCGTGGTGCTATCCAGGTCTCCTTGACGTGTATCTGTAGTAGGTCCTGACGGATGATCCTATTCCTCTCCGAACGAGAGAGGATAATGTGGGGGGAAGAGAGGTCATACTGAAAAGGGGGGAGATCCGTAATGCTCATGCCATGGTCTGCTAACCATCGGTAAGTCTGTGCATACCATCTCCACTAGCATCGGTGGTGTGCCAAGCTCAGCTCGTATAATGTCATGTGGAACGGAGGGCTTGCTGCGCAGCAAGCGTGATATCATGGTGATCTGGGGCCTCTCAATCTGTGTCCACATCGCCTCTGTGATCCCTGGTGCCCATACTGCTGCTGTGTACATCAATGCGGGTGTCACTAGAGTGTCAAAGAGCCACCCCTTAGTCCGGGGTTCCTGAAAATGTGTCTGAAAGCAGCGTCTCTCCAATCCTGCAAGTGCCGCATAACCTCGCGTCAATCTATCTCTCGCAGCCTGTGCCATGGAGAATACCCCTGTGCTTCCCGAGAAGGTGATACCTAGGTAGACGTAGGAGTCCACTACCTCTATCTGTCCTCCAGCTGCTGTGAAAGAGGCGCGATGGCATACTGTCCCGGAGGTATGGAAGATCATGACCTTGGTCTTGCCAAGGTTCACTGTGAGTCCTCTCTCCATGCAAAAGGTATCGAGCGCCTGTAAATGTGACTGCAACCCCTCATGTGACTCTGAGAGAAGGACAATGTCATCAGCATATAATAGGATATGTACTGGCGCACCTCCGATGTCTCCTCCTCTCCCTCCTGCTCGCTGTATATACTCCGTGATCTCGTCGATGTAGAGGCCGAAGAGAGTGGGTGAGAGGGGGCAACCTTGTTTCACACCAATGGTGCTAACAAGGCTGTTTGATAGACCACCGGGGCAGCGTACCCTGCCTGTGACTCGTGCATACAAAGCGTGGATGGCCCATAGCATGTCTGATGGAAGCTGTAACTCCTTGAGCCTCCGTAGTAGTCTCTCTCGAGGGACCATGTCGAAGGCTTTGCGGAAATCCACAAAGCAACAGTATAGTCTCTGCTTCCTCGCCTTCGCGCTCTCAATCAAGCAACGAAGCACGAAGATGTGGTCGATGGTGGAGAAAGTGCGGCGGAAGCCTGCCTGGCCGGGTGCTCTGATCCCCGCTGCCTCAGCGTGTGTACTGAGCTCTGCCTCTAGTACTGCCCCATAGATCTTGGCCAGGATATGGCCTATCATAATAGTCCTGTAGTTCCCTGGGTCCATCATATCGCCGGACTTATGGATAGGCGTAATGGTATGCATAGTCCATGAGTCGGGTAATCCCTCAACCAAAGCACGGTTGAAGAGATGGGCGATCAAGTGGGAAACTACATCTGCTGCGTATATAAAGTGCTCTCCCTGTAGCCCCGTGTGGTCTGCTGAACGGCCATGCTGTAGCCTATGGATGGCCTGTCGTACCATGCCTGCTGTGAAGAGGGTGGGTATCACCGGACGTGGTGTGGAAGGAATCGGTAATGGTGGCTGTCCTGGGACGTCATATAATCTCTGGGCGTAGGTCTGCCAGGTCGAAGGATCTGCTATGGGTGTAGGTGGACGTGGCTCACGTAGTGCCCTCCACGCGGTGGCACAATCCCTACTCATGAGAAGGTGGATCAACTTTGCCTCCTGTCGCTCCTCGAAAGCTCGCCGCTTCTGGCGTGTGAGGGCTCGCATCTGTCGTCGTGCCTCCCTCTCTGTGATGGATCCCAAGAGACTCTGTGCTCTGAGATGTCGGTATAGTCGCCTACACTCCTCATCGTACCATCTATTCTGGGGTGTATGTCCCAGCCGTGTCGGATGTGCAGTGCTGTGGGTGGTGTATGGGAAGCTGAGAGTAGCAGATGTATGGAGGATCGAGGAGAAGTGGGCGGTGAGGGTGTCCAAGGAGGCAGAGGGATCAAGAGAGTAGATGCGCTCTCGAACATGGGAGCTATAGATATGTGCTAGCTCATGTCTAAAGTGAATGGTGGTACGGGCTCGTGGCTGTGTGGTGACGAGGTGGGGTATGCATGGTGAGCCGCGAATGGATAGGGCAAGATATGCGTGATCAGCTCCAATCGGTAAGGGTGGGATAGTGAATGAGGTGATCAGATGTGTCGCCTCCGGGGGTCCGATAACATAGTCTACCACACTGCCCCCCTGTGGTGTCGTGGGTGGAATGCAGGTGAGACCGCGCGAGGTGGGCCAGCTCCCCATCCCATTATATATAACGAGACGGTGTGCTGCTCCCATCTGGAGTAAGTGTCGGCCATATAAGGTGGGTGTGGCAGTGTCGGCTGAGGCTCTGAGTGTAGGCATGTCCTCTATGGTACGAAGCATCTCAGGGTCGTCAAAGTCGTAGGTATCACACAGGTGGCTCTGAGTGCGGGCATTGAAGTCTCCTACAAGGAAGACTTCACCCATCCCAGTATACTCCATAATCGTGTCACTGGGGCAGTCATATGGCGATGTGGTGTCTGGTCCCTCCCCTCCTGATAGTTGCTCAGGGGAATGTGTGAAGCGTGAACCAATGGGTGCAATATAGCATACGGCGAAGTACGCTGCTCTCTCCTCTGATAGCTGCAAGCGTATCCACATGAAACGTGCCTCTGGGTCTCTGGCTACCACCTGTACCCTGTGCTGTAACGACTGTCTATAGAGCACGGCTACTCCTCCTGATCCTCGTGTGGTGTGCTGTCTCATCTGGCGGCGGTGAGCTGACTCCCACATATAGCCCTCAATCCTCGGTAGGCTCCTCCCCGGGCTCTCGTGTGTCTCTGTCAAGAAGATAATGTCTCTGCCCTCCATCACCTCCTCGAGGCGCCCTGGATGTGTCCATAAAGATCCATTGCAGTTCCAGATTGCAATGTGCACCTCCTGCTGTGCTGTCTCATAGGCCGCGAATCCCTAGTCAATGGGCCGTCCATCAATGATGACCCGACCGTCTCTGTAGAGGGCACGATGTCCCTCTCGTCTTGCCTGGAGGACACGTGGCATGCATGCCCGTCTGTGCTCTACCTGCATCCGTGTGAGGTCGTCATCCAAATAGATGGGGGTGCCCGGTGTAGTGCGTAGTACCGCCCGTCGTCTTAGAAAGTCTCTCCTCCTGGCCTCATCTGAGAACTGAAGGATAAGTGCTCTGCTCCGTGTGGTGTCCCGTCCTGCTCTCCATACTCTGGTGAAAGGGAGAGGCTCATCCGCGCGGTATCCAAGTAATGTGCACAAGCGACGCCCGTCCTGCTCTGTTGATCCGTCTGTCTCTGTGAGGCCGGAGACGCGAACATTGAGCCTGCGGGCCTGTCGCATCCTCTCCTCCTCAATGGTGGTATGCACTATGTGGATCTCCTCATGGTGGTTGTTCTTCTTTGCCTCCTGTCGAAGGTTCTTTTTGACAACCTCGACCCATCCATCTTTCTTAGTCTCAAGCTCGTTCTGCACCACCTCCATACACTCCTTCTTGATAGTCACCCGAATGTCCTCTAGATGTGGAGCGATCTCCCCCTCCTCGTGCATGCTGTCCAGTTTCGTTTTCATATCAGTAAGCGCAGTGTGCAACTCCTCCAGGTCCCGTGAGTGCTGCTTGCGGGTAGCGAGAAGCTCTTCCCGAAGGGATTCGTTTTCCATCTCCAAGGTTGCCACCTTGGCTTCGAGGGCGACAACTCTACGGGTAACCCCGTTCAGTGCAGAATCTCCTTCTTTCTTGTGTTTTCCTATCAACTCTCGGAGGGCATGCTCTAAGGTGGCCAACTGTTCGTCCAGCTTGGGAGCCATGAGAGAGAGAGAGAGAGAGAGAGAGAGAGAGAGAGAGAGAGAGAGAGAGAGAGAGAGAGAGAGAGAGAGAGAGAGAGAGAGAGAGAGAGAGAGAGAGAGAGAGAGAGAGAGAAAAAGAAAGAAAGAAAGAAAGAAAGTGTTTTTACGTCTACTAGGAGGCCGAACTCGGCCTATGAGACAAATCGATGTACATGGGTGTATCTTCTGTCAATCAGAAAAGATAAAAGTGCTGAAAAGAAACTGGTTAAGCTGATATAGATCTCCGTAGTGTGCATGTGGGGATACCCATGAAAGTGGTGGGGGGTGTATGGAGTGCGATATCTATGATAGTCTATATGCAAAAGGGTAGTACAACAACCATGAGAATGCATCTAAAACGACTAACCATGAGAGAGAGAGAGAGAGAGAGAGAGAGAGAGAGAGAGAGAGAGAGAGAGAGAGAGAGAGAGAGAGAGAGAGAGAGAGAGAGAGAGAGAGAGAGAGAAAGAAAGAAAGAAAGAAAGGAAGAAAGACTTTTTAACGTCTATTAGAGGCCAAAATCGGCCTATGAGACAAAACATATACATCAGTATGATCCAATCCACTGTGATTCAAAACGAAAATAAAGTGTGAGTATTACAAACGGGTATAAAAGGAGGGATAGTAGCTGGCATCAAGGGTGTGGGGTGCTATGGGTATGCACTCTATATGCTCAATGGGTGAGATACAAACATGATATGCATAGGGAAGGGAGGCTCGATGGTGTCACAACCCCCTAAATGCCTGGAGTGGGTGTAGGATATAATGCATCGGTGGGTAAGGCATCATGGCGATCCTCAAAATGCTCTGGGTGTCCAAATCGATAGGGGTGCGCTGTTGACGTCTCTGTATCTCCATGTCATGGCGTGCGTGAATCGCCTGAATCTCTCTCTGATGTGGACGAGCTCTCCGGACAAGGGGTCTCGGTCGTCGACGCTGTCGTCTAAGCTCCTCTGCTCTGCGTAATGTGACACCCCGCATCGAGCTCGGCGCTCGAGTGTATGTGGGTCTGAAAAAATCTGTAATATGAGTCTGAGGGGGGGGGGGGCCAGGTGTATCTCCATCTGCTGCTGGAGGAGTGATGCGCGGTGGTGCTGGAGCTCTACTAGGAAACGACCTAGAGGGCGCTGGTCCTCTGTCCCCAATAAAGCCCTGATCTCTCTAGGCCCCCTGAAGAGCTTTGGGTAGCGGTCTCTGATGTCCTCATATGCCTGGCATCTACATGTGTAGTGCTCCTCGTCCTCCACCTCCTCTCTACATATCCTTCATAATCGCTCATCCCTGGGGGTATGTGTGGCTCGCCCAATCTCAATCTCGAGCTGGTGTGATGATACTCTGAGCTGCCCAATGGCCACTCTCTCAGCTTGTGCCATATATGTATCCATGTATCGTGGTCTCTGAATGAAACCATCCGCTGTCACAGTTAGGAAGTGCTCTCTGTAGTGTTGCCTCTTTGTGGGAAGAGGCTCCCGTGGTGCTATCCATGTCTCCCTGACGTGTATTTGTAGTAGGTCCTGACGGATGATCCTATTCCTCTCCGAACGAGAGAGGGTAATGTGGGGGGAAGAGAGGTCATACTGAAAAGGGGGGAGATCCGTAATGCTCATGCCATGGTCTGCTAACCATCGGTAAGTCTGTGCATACCATAATCTCTCATGCCCTGTCTCTGCCAAATGTCTAGAGCTCTCAAATGCAAGCCTGGTGAGTCGGCTAGTGGGGAGCTCTCTGACTCTCAGTATAAAGGTCACCAACAGGAAGAGGGCCTCCACTAGCATCGGTGGTGTGCCAAGCTCAGCTCGTATAATGTCATGTGGAACGGAGGGCTTGCTGCGCAGCAAGCGTGATATCATGGTGATCTGGGGCCTCTCAATCTGCGTCCACATCGCCTCTGTGACCCCTGGTGCCCATACTGTTGCTGCGTACATCAATGCGGGTGTCACTAGAGTGTCAAAGAGCCACCCCTTAGTCCGGGGCTCCTGAAAATGTGTCTGAAAGCAGCGTCTCCAATCCTGCAAGTGCCGCATAACCTCTCGTCAATCTATCTCTCGCAGCCTGTGCCATGGAGAATACCCCTGTGCTGCCCGAGAAGGTGATACCTAGGTAGACGTAGGAGTCCACTACCTCTATCTGTCCTCCAGCTTCTGTGAAAGAGGCGCGATGGCGTACTGTCCTGGAGGTATGGAAGATCATGACCTTGGTCTTGCCAAGGTTCACTGTGAGTCCTCTCTCCATGCAAAAGGTATCGAGAGCCTGTAAATGTGACTGCAACCCCTCCTGTGACTCTGAGAGTAGGACAATGTCATCAGCATATAATAGGATATGTACTGGCGTACCTCCGATGTCTCCTCCTCTCCCTCCTGCTAGCTGTATATACTCCGTGATCTCGTCGATGTAGAGACCGAAGAGAGTGGGTGAGAGGGGGCAACCTTGTTTCACACCAATGGTGCTAACAAGGCTGTCTGATAGACCGCCGGGGCAGCGTACCCTGCCTGTGACTCGTGCATACAAAGCGTGGATGGCCCATAGCATGTCTGATGGAAGCTGTAACTCCTGGAGCCTCCGTAGTAGTCTCTCTTGAGGGACCATGTCGAAGGCTTTGCGGAAATCCACAAAGCAACAGTATAGTCTCTGCTTCCTCGCCTTCGCGCTTTCAATCAAGCAACGAAGCACGAAGATGTGGTCGATGGTGGAGAAAGTGCGGCGGAAGCTTGCCTGGCCGGGTGATCTGATCCCCGCTGCCTCAGCGTGTGTACTGAGCTCTGCCTCTAGTACTGCCCCATAGATCTTGGCCAGGATATGGCCTATCATAATAGTCCTGTAGTTCCCTGGGTCCATCATATCGCCGGACTTATGGATAGGCGTAATGGTATGCATAGTCCATGAGTCGGGTAATCCCTCAACCAAAGCACGGTTGAAGAGATGGGCGATCAAGTGGGAAACTACATCTGCTGCGTATATAAAGTGCTCTCCCTGTAGCCCCGTGTGGTCTGCTGAACGGCCATGCTGTAGCCTATGGATGGCCTGTCGTACCATGCCTGCTGTGAAGAGGGTGGATATCACCGGACGCGGTGTGGAAGGAATCGGTAATGGTGGCTGTCCTGGGACGTCATATAACCTCTGGGCGTAGGTGTGCCAAGTCGAAGGATCGGCTATGGGTGTAGGTGGACGTGGCTCACGTAGTGCCCTCCACGCGGTGGCACAATCCCTACTCATGAGAAGGTCGATCAACTCTGCCTCCTGTCGCTCCTCGAAAGCTCGCCGCTTCCGGCGTGTGAGGGCTCGCATCTGTCGTCGTGCCTCCCTCTCTGTGATGGATCCCAAGATACTCTGTGCTCTGAGATGTCGGTATAGTCGCCTACACTCCTCATCGTACCATCTATTCTGGGGTGTATGCCCCAACTGTGTCGGATGTGCAGTGCTGTGGGTGGTGTATGGGAAGCTGAGAGTAGCAGATGTATGGAGGATCGAGGAGAAGTGGGCGGTGAGGGTGTCCAAGGAGGCAGAGGGATCAAGGGAGTAGATGCGCTTTCGAACATGGGAGCTATAGATATGTGCTAGCTCATGTCTAAAGTGAATGGTGGTACGGGCTCGTGGCTGTGTCGTAACGGGGTGGGGTATGCATGGTGAGCCGCGAATGGATAGGGCAAGATATGCGTGATCAGCTCCAATCGGTAAGGGTGGGATAGTGAATGAGGTGATGAGATGTGTCGCATCCGGGGGCCCGATAACATAGTCTACCACACTGCCCCCCTGTGGTGTCGTGGGTGGAATGCAGGTGAGACCGTGCGAGGTGGGCCAGCTCCCCATCCCATTATATATGACGAGACGGTGTGCTGCTCCCATCTGGAGTAAGTGTCGGCCATATAAGGTGGGTGTGGCGGTGTCGGCTGAGGCTCTGAGTGTAGGCATGTCCTCTATGGTACGAAGCATCTCAGGGTCGTCAAAGTCGTAGATATCACACTGGTGGCTCTGAGTGCGGGCATTGAAGTCTCCTACAAGGGAGAGAGAGAGAGAGAGAGAGAGAGAGAGAGAGAGAGAGAGAGAGAGAGAGAGAGAGAGAGAGAGAGAGAGAGAGAGAGAGAGAGAGAGAGAGAGAGAGAGAGAGAGAGAGAGAGAGAGAGAGAGAGAGAGAGAGAGAGAGAGAGAGAGGGCTGAGGTTAGTTGGGGGGTTAGAATTAGGGTTAGGGTTAGGGTTAGGGTTAGGGTTAGGGTGAGGGTGAGGGTTAGGATTTAGGGTTCGGTTTAGATGTAGGGTTAAGGTTAAGATTTAGGGTTCGGTTTAGAGTGTGCGAAGTAGGCATATTCATGATTAGGGTTTAGGGTTGGTTTCGAGCTAGGGTTAGGGTCGAAGTCGAACTGGGGTTAGGGTTATGGTAGGATGTTAGGAGGCTGATGCAGCAGGAGGGGCTCGGGGGAGGTTGACGCAGCAGGCAAGAGGGGGCGAGAGGGGAGGCTTCCGCAACAGGAGGGGCGACCGGGGGGGGGGGGGGGGGCTGACGCAGCAGCAGGAGGGGCGACGGGGGGGGGGGCTGACGCAGCAGCAGGAGGGGCGACGGGGGGGGATGACGCAGCAGCAGGAGGGGCGACGGGGGGGGGGCTGATGCAGCAGCAGGAGGGGCGACGGGGGGGGGGGGGGGCTGACGCAGCAGGAGGGGCGACGGGGGGGGCTGACGCAGCAGCAGGAGGGGCGACGGGGGGGGGGGGGCTGACGCAGCAGGAGGGGCGACGGGGGGAGGGAGGAGAGAGAGAGAGAGAGAGAGAGAGAGAGAGAGAGAGAGAGAGAGAGAGAGAGAGAGAGAGAGAGAGAGAGAGAGAGAGAGAGAGAGAGAGAGAGAGAGAGAGAGAGAGAGAGAGAGAGAGAGAGAGAGAGAGAGAGAGAGAGAGAGAGAGAGAGAGAGAGAGAGAGAGTCATATTAACGTCTTCTGGAGGCCAAACTTGGCCTATGAGACAAAAGCCATGTACAAGTGTAGTAACCATGTGTAGAAAACGAAATGAAATAAACACAAAGCTATCTAAGGCTGGTAAAAGGCTGGGGAGAAGTGGCTCTGACTCAGCAGATAGTGGCCACCTAATACAGGGGGATCCATAATATGAGTGAGCAAAACACCCTAGCTACTGGTGATGGGGGGGAGGTGGGTGTAGTATGTGGTACATCGGTGGTGGTCTGAGTGCCTCCTGAAGGAAGACAACCTAGGGGGTGGTGGTACGCCTATGCTCCATCATGTGGTCGTAGGCTGTCCTGATGCGTGAGATATCCTCCTGATATAGTCGCGGTCGACGATATCCTACCATGATGGTCGCCGTCGTGCTCTTTGTGCTGCTGCCTGGTGGAGTGTGAGCCCTATAGAAGGACCTCTCTGATGTAGCTCCGCTCGCTGAAAGAACTGGGTAATGGTCTGCTGGATACTCACCCGTGGCTGATGTGTGTGCTGTAGCGACCGCTCTCGCCTCTCGTATGCTGCTGTGAGGAAGCGCCCCAAGCATCGCTGGTCTTCCGTAGTCATGCATAACTGGAGTGACTCCTCTAGCTGGAACTGTGCTCGTAGGTCTAAGTATGCTCTGCATCTGATAATGAAATGCTCCTCACTCTACCTCTGTCTGGCATACTGGGCACCACCTCTCCTCATGGGGGACTCCCCTGGACAGACCCCTCTAATCTCGAGCTGATGTGATGAGACCCGGAGCTGCCCAATGACGACTCGGAGGTGGTGGGGAAGGTATGTTTGCATGTATCTCGGGATCTCGATGAAGCCCGCATCCGATATATGTAGAAAATGCTCGCGGTAATAGAGCATTTTCGGTGGCAATGTATCCCTAGGGCTCACCGATGTCCGCTGTATGTATGTATGCCATATCTCCAAACGAATGACCCTATTCCTCTCTTGATGAGAGAGCAAGTAGGTGGGTGCATGTGAGTCGTACTGTAGTGGTGGTAGCCTGTCTATGTCAAAGCCATGGTGGGCCAGCCAGTCTCGTGTCTGTGCATACCATGAGGAGATGTCGCCTGCTAATGCCACATCACGTGATGCTTGGAAAGCACGATAAGCAATGCGCTCTGTATCTATGCTCCGAAGTTTGTGTAATAGGCACACTGTCTTGAACAGTGCCTCAACTAGCATCAGTGGTGCAGCGAGCTCTTCTCTAATGATATCATGTGGTACTGAAGGCTTGCTGCGGATAAGTCTGGCAATCATGAGGATCTGTGGCCTCTCTAATGCTGTCCATACTGATGTGGCTAATCCCGGCCCCCATATGGCTGCCCCATACATGAGCGCTTGCGTAACCAAAGTGTCAAAGAGCCACCCCTTTGTACGGGGCTTCTGAAAATATGCCTGGTGGCACTGTCTCTCCATCAAAGCTAGTGCTGCGTACCCACGTGTGATGCGGTAGAGAGCTTCCTGAGACATAGAGAAGACCCCTGATGCTGTTGTAAATGTCACTCCGAAGTAAACATATGATCCGACCACCTCGATCGGTCCACCTGCTGCTGTGAACACTGCGTACCTGAGCAGATGTATGAAAGATCATGACCTTAGTTTTACCAAGGTTCACAGATAACCCTCATAACCCTCTGTGTCTGCAAAAATCATCTAGGCCATGTAGATGATGCTGTAGACCTTCTGCAGGCTCTGGAACCAATACAATATCATCAACGTATAAAAGAATATGGACAGTGGCTCCCTGTACCTCAATGCCATCTCCCCCCTGCTGTTGTATGAAGTCCACTATCTCATCAATGTAGAGACCAAAGAGGGTGGGTGAAAGAGGGCATTCTTGCTTCACCCTTCCTCTCAGCGAGAGTACTCAACTCTATCTCTAGTACTGCTCCATATAACTTGGCCAATATAAGGCCAATCATGATCATCCGGTATGTAGCTGGATCCATAGTGTCACCTGACTTATGACTGGGCACTATGGTGTGCTCAGTCCATGAGTCCTAGAACCCTTCAACGAATGCACGGTTGAAGAGGTGGGCAATGAGCGGTGCGAGAGTCGTGCCTCCATAGATGAGGTGCTCTTCCTCTAAACCAAAATGGTCATGGCCCTTCCATGCTGTAGCCGGGCAATAGCGCGTCCCACCATAGTGGGTGTGAAGAAGTCAGAGGTAGTAGGACGTGAGCTCTGCGGTCTGGGAATGGGGGGCTGGTCTGGGATCTCGTATAGACTCCGTGCATAGCTATGCCAAGTGCTCGGCTGTCGGATAGGTGTCTGCTGTCTCCTCTCTCTCAAATGTCGCCATGCCACTCCGCTGTTTCGACTAATGAGCAAATGGTAAATATCCCAATACTGTCTCTCCTCCCAATCTCGCCGTTTGCCGCGAGTAAGGCTCTGCATGCGACGCTGTGCCTGTGTGTGTAATATCTCCCCTATGCTCTAAAATCCGTAGGTGCTTCCGTAGCTCACGGCAATCTGCATCATTCCAACGGTTATGGGGCATGGATCCTCTGCGTGGAGGGTGCATATGTGTGCGGTATGGGAAGCTGTGGAGAGCTGAGTCCTGTAGGATGGTGGTGATCTGTGATGTAAGTGTGTCCAAAGGTGAGAGTGGATCGAGGGAGTAGGCGGGTGTGTAAATGGTGTGCATAAACATGTGAGAGCTCGTGTGTGAAGTGTATCGTGGTATGTGTCTCAATGGGTGAGGGAGGATCTAATGGAATCGGAGATGAGAGTGTGAGTGTGATAAATGTATGGTCAGCACCAAGTGGACGTCGTCCAATACTAAGTGAAGGGATGAGTGAAGCCCCAGAGGTGGTACCCAAAATGTAGTCGACTGTGCTCTCACCTCCCCCGTGAGGGAAGCAAGTAAATCCGCCCGAACCTGGCCAATGATTCATCCCGTTATATATAACGAGATGGTGTCGACTGCCTAGCTCGAGTAGATGTCTGCCATAGCCGGTGGTGTCCTTGCCCATATCTGCCGATACTCTGCTGGTGCTCATCTCATCTCATCTTGGTCTCTGGCCTTCATGAGATGTGGGTGATCCATGTCATATGCCTCGCACTGATGTGACTGAGTGCGGCCATTGAAGTCCCCCATAAGGAAGACTTCACCTAGTGTGCTGTAATGAAGTATCTCCTCTGAAAGCGTTGTGTATGGTGAGTCTCTGTCTCTGGTCGGTCGCCCAAGATCCTGTCCTGTGTATCGAGACCCGCCTGGTGGGAAGTAGCATATAGCAATGCAAATCCAACCTCCCTGTGCTATCTCCATGCGAACCCACATGTATCGTGCCTCCTCATCTCTACCTATAATATGGATCCGGCTCTGTATCTCCTATCGAAATATGATGGCCACTCCTCCCGATCCTCGCGCTGTACTCTGTCTCGTCGTGGTCCTGAATGCAGATTCCCAATGAAAACCTGCAATGTGTGGTAGACCTCTCTCTGAGCTCTCGTGTGTCTCTGTGATGCACGCAAAGTCATGTGATGCCAGGATCTCCTCGAGTCTGTCTGGTCGCGTCCAGAGTGCCCCTTTGCAGTTCCATACTGCTCCTCTCATTGGTGTCTCCTGGTGTAGTGATGTCTCATAGGCCGCATGGCCCTATTTGATAGGGCATCCATCTATGAAGACCTTACCATCCCGGTAAAAGGCCTTTCTCCCCTCTCGGCGTGCCTAGAGTAGTTGTGGCATGCAAGTGCGTCGGTGTGCCACCTGCATCCTCGTGAGGTCCTCGTCCATGTAGAGGGCGCCGCTTGGTAGTCCACGTAGTACTGATCGACGTCTAAAGAACGCGGTTCGTGCCTCCTCAGAGCTCATCTTAAGGATGAGTGCTCGCAAACGTGATGTATCCCTCCCAACTCTCCATGCGCCTGTGAAGGGAATGCTCTCGTATCCAAGTGGACGGCAAATGTCAGCTGCATCTGCCTCTGGTGATGCTCCCTCCGGTAGGCCTCTAATCCGAATGTGAAGTTTTTGTGTGTGTCGAAGCCTCTCCTCCTCAAGTGTATCCTAGACTCGTGTTAGTTCTTCTTTCTGCACGTCTTCCCTAACTTCCTTCTTAACCCTTTTGTGTACTACTTCCACCCATGACTCTCGAGTGGATTCTACCTCCGTTTTGATTTCCTTTTTTATTTCTTCTTTGAGTGTCTCCACATTGGAGATCTCTCCCTCTTCTTTCAAGTGCTCATAGGCTGTCTTCCAATTGTCTCGTTCTTCTGTGAGAGTCTTTACTTGTTCTTCGAGTCCTTTGACTTTATCCATCACTTGTTCTTCGAGTCCTTTGAACTTTTCCATCATTTTTCGTATCTCCATATTGAGGTTGTGGTCTGCTTCCTTTTTGGCCTCTTTGAGAGCTCTAGCGATAAGTTCGTCCACTTCCCTCCTATCCATGGGAGCCATGAGAGAGAGAGAAAGAGAGAGAGAGAGAGAGAGAGAGAGAGAGAGAGAGAGAGAGAGAGAGAGAGAGAGAGAGAGAGAGAGAGAGAGAGAGAGAGAGAGAGAGAGAGAGAGAGAGAGAGAGAGAGAGAGAATAAATGCCTTCTGAAGGCCAATACGATATGTGAGACTAAAAAGTTACGCATTATGGTGACCCAGTGCCTGCCCATTGAAGTGCATGATGCAGAGAGAGAGAGAGAGAGAGAGAGAGAGAGAGAGAGAGAGAGAGAGAGAGAGAGAGAGAGAGAGAGAGAGAGAGAGAGAGAGAGAGAGAGAGAGAGAGAGAGAGAGAGAGAGAGAGAGAGAGAGAGAGAGAGAGAGAGAGAGCACAAATAGAATGTGCATGCTGGCATGCGCGCGCGCGCGCACACACACACACACACACACACACGCGCGCGCACGCACACACATACACACACACACACACAAAAAAAAAAAAAAACCAAAAAGAAAAAAAAAGGAAAAAGGGAACATAGATGTGCCGTATTCAACAGCAAAATTAGAATCTCTTTGAAAAGGTGTACACAAAACAGTTATCTTAATTTTCCTCTGTTCTCTAATACTTGTATGGGTTCCTTCCATTCTAGATTGCAGCTGGAGTGCATCCTTCTTTCCGTAAACTTTCTTTCCCTCTGTCCATTATTTTTATCTTCTTTTTTCGCAGGTAAATTACGTCGCTCTCTTCAAGAAAGACTCACATCTGTCTCTGTTTCGGAGAAGGGTCAACTTGATGAGATCTACCTTAGGCTTCGTTCAAGCACAGGTTGGCTTTTCATCATTTGAATTTACTTCTCCTTTACTGATATTTGAATTATTTTATTTCTTGTGTCATAGTTAGTTCTAGTTCTTGTTTTTTTGCACTTGGGTGTGTATGTTTCTATCATGTTCAGATAGTTAAGCAGACCTTTAGAAAAGTATTTATTCATAGATTTAATTTTTTTTTTCTTTCATATATTTGAATTATCTTGTTCTAAAATTCTGTTTTTTTAAGTTTCTGCTCATTTTTTGTACTTCATTAAGCTTTTTCTTTGTCTTCTTCTTTTGTAGGTGTTGTTCTCGCCCTGTTATGTTAAGTCAATGTGTCTGTGTTGTTCTAGATTCTAGGTCAGATACATCTGATCTTTTGAAGGTTATGTAGATAAAAACTGATTTGGAAAAGGAGAACCAAAATCTTGTAGTCTGTGAAGATGATCCATACATATTGCTAGGCTCAAACAGTTTTCGTAGGTTTTTGGAAATGTCCTGCTTGCGGTCTTGTTGGAATTGTATTTTGTTCTTCCCTGGAGTCACCTGCTTTCTTTATTTATAAGATCTGCATGTTCATTATCAATATTGAGATCATTAATGTTTTGCAGCTCCTCCACTGAAATTTGTGGACCTTCCAGGCTTTGATCAACGTAGTTTTGATGAATCTATGGTACACTTTTTCTTTGAACTTTCTTTTCTTTTTAAAAGAGAATGTTTACAATCATGAGCAAGATATATGCAGCATGTGTGTGCCATATACTGGTTCAACATTTGATGTCAATCTTTTATAAGTTGAACAGATGAGTCTTCTGTGATAAATCTTTGGGTCTGAGTCCTAGTATACCAGTCATTTTAAGTTGCCCATCATCAGCTTGTGTCCCCATTGTGTCTGCAGATAAAACGCTACACTGATCAAAGTGATGCAGTTCTGCTTGTGTTAATTCCTGCCTCACAAGCCTCAGAAATTTCCAGCTCTCGAGCTCTCAAACTTGCTCATGATTTGGATCCAGATGGTAGCTGAGATTGTTTGATTGTCTTTTTGAGTTCCTAGGATCCAGATCTAATGTTAAAGGGTCAGATATCCGTGTTTTTCTTGAATTTTCCCATGGCATCAGGTTCAAGGACTGTTGGAGTTATCAGCAAAGTTGACCAAGCAGCATCAGACTCCAGAAACCTTGCTGCTGTTCAAGCTTTGCTTGTGGGCCAAGGACCACCTATAACTCTTGATGTTCCCTGGGTTGCACTGATCGGTCAATCAGCCTCTATCGCAAATGCACATTCTAGCTTGAGTGGGAGTGATAGTTCATTGGATACAGCTTGGAGAGCAGAAGCAGAGAATCTGAAGTCAATTCTTGGCAGTGCACCTCAATCGAAATTAGGACGTAATGCTTTGGTAGATACTCTGTCAAAGCAGATCCGCAAACGTCTCAAATCACGCCTGCCAAGTATTTTGTCAGGGTATGTGTGTTAAAAGCTCATTCTGAACATCATGAAGAATATTAATCAGACTCCTTTTTCTGTAGAATTATCTTGATGAAGGAAAATGAACTGCATTTTTATTCTAAAGATTATATCGTGCATTGTAGTACAATGTGATTATTATTGTTGTTGCAGATATTTTGATTGGCTAGGCATCGTTTTGTGAGTCAGGAGTTGGCTTTATTATGATGTACCAGGCAGGACTAATTGATGATTTTATTTTGTATGCTTGCAATCATTTTGTTAGTCTGAATGCGCAAAAAGTTCATTGTTTTTCATAGCTCGTACTGTTAGTAATTGGCATACAATGCATGTGGAGAATCAGCTACTTCCAAAAGGTTTGACTCGCCTCTTTAATTTAGATGTGCCTCAATGTCCTTGAATTGACTTTGGTGGCTCTGCTTACACCACAGATCATGTCCATCCATATCATAGCAACCTTTTCCCCTTTTCCAGTGCAGGAAGATGACTGCCTCTACGTTTCATCATGATTTTCTCTATTCTCATGATAATTTTAATTATCATATTGATTTTCTGGTTATTTGTTCAGACTGGAAGATCGCACACAACGAGTGGAAGAAGAATTGGTGAGGCTTGGTGAATCATTGGTGCAGACTTCTGAGGGAACTCGGGCTATTGCATTAGAGCTGTGTAGAGAATTTGAAGACAAATTTTTGGAGCATATAAATACAGGAGAGGTGGTTTGCTTTGTTTCTTACTGTGTTTTTGCTCGTTTGGGGAATGGATTGATGCATTTTCATTGGCTTTGTTGGTTGCATTTGGCCCAAATGGAATGGGCTTCATATTTGGTGTCCTATGTATGGGTTCTTTGGCCCATGAAGCAAATGCAGATAATGAGTTGTTGATCTATTGGATTGTCCACTCATAAGCTGATTTATTTCAACAAGGAGGCTAGTTTTTGAGACTCTTCTGAATAGTTGTGCTTTCATGTTTGAAAAAATGTTGAACACTGATATACTATGTTGTTTTTTTTTTTTGGTTTTTTGAAAGAATTGTGCTGAGATAGAGAAATAATTTGATTGGTCTGTACTCCTGTGGTGCGAATTTGTCATATGATTTGTTGATTCTACCGTGGGAACTGATCATTAGAAAAATACTACGAAGGCTTCAGTCCACATTTGAAAACAAAAAAACATTCTTTTTGATTTTTGTTCCCCCCTTAGGTATATTCCCTTCTGTATGAACTTTTTATAATATAGAATGCATCTCGTTAGTGTCCTTCCATGGCATACAGAAGAAATGGAAAGTGATTATCAAAAACTTAACTTCAAGTTAAAATCCTAGTCTGTAAAATTATGAACATATGCAGAAGTCACCATCTGGTAGTGTACAGGGTAGAGCTCCTCTGTGCCAGGCTCTTTGGCCCAGCTCAAGGGCTTGCTAATATGTCCTTGAACTTGCCGCATAGAATGCAGTCCATGACATTCATTATCCAAAGATCCTCAAAAAGGAAATGAATATATGTAGAAGCTATCTATGTTCTTTGTTCTTGTAATATGACAAAGAAAAAGATGATAGTCATGGTCATGCACCTGTCCCTGCCCTTCATCATTTGCTTTTCACAAGTTTATGAATCAAGTGTTCACGGTGCACTCTTTTACATTGTTAGTTGTGCTTTTGGGTCGTTCTTTCTCACTTTATTGTACTTGGTGTCTGCTAGTGCATGATAACATAGATCCTCTTGACACAGGGGAGCAGCTGGAAGGTGGTTGCAAGTTTTGAGGGTGCGCTTCCTGGCAGAATAAAACAGCTTCCTTTGAATGATCTTTTTGACTTAAACAATGTGAAGAAGGTAGGGTATTATCTTTTGTCATGGCAAATGCATTCATTTATTATATATGTAGCAAGAGTTCTTGTTTGAGTGTTTGCTTTTCCCCAAGGCTTTTGTGTATTCAGTTATGATTTGTTTCGTTTCATCATTGACACTTATTTAAGCAGTGAACTCTTCTCATTGAAATGAAATACAGTTGACTCATTTTCGGATCCTTTTGGCCATTTTTAGATTGTTTTAGAAGCAGATGGTTATCAACCTTACCTCATCTCTCCCGAAAAGGGTCTTAGGGCACTTGTGCGGAAGGTTTTGGAGCTTGCAAAAGAACCTGCACGCCAGTGTGTTGATGAGGTGAGTGATAATTGCTGAAGTTTCAATGTGTTTGTTGACAAATGGAGTTTTAAGGAAATCCTCCATATCTTAGTTACTGTCTGTTTTTTGGTGGGAAAGAACTTAAAGAAAAGTGGAGTTCTTGAAGTGTTTTCTCAATATTGTATAATAATTTGCTTGGATGATTATAGTTTTGAAATATGCTTGAATCAGTTGAAATTTATCGATATTGTCCCTTGATGAGTTAATTGGTGTTATTCTATAGGTGTTTCATGTTATTTTAGTTTTTGTCCCCTATTCCTCCACCCACTCGCCCTTCCCACAAAAAGAAAAGAGAGGAAAGGAAGCCTCCCTCCAAATTCTCCATATCTTAGCTGCTGTCTTGTTTTTTGTGGGAAAGAGCTTAAAGAAAAACAGAGCTATTGAAGTGTTTGCTCAATACTGTATAATAATTTGCTTGGATGATTATAATTCTGAGGTATGCTTAGATCAGTGGAAGTTTTTAGCGAAATTATCCCTCGATGACTCAAATTGGTGGTATTGTATTAAGTGTTTGGTGTTACTTTAGTTTTTGTCCCACATTCCTCCACTCACTCGCAGTTCCCCTTTTTTTAGGGGGAGCTTCTTTACTTCTCTCTCTCTTTTTTTTTTTCCTTTCTTTCTTTTCTTGGTCGTAGGCTTTGTTTTTTCCATTATATTTATCCATGAGGACAAACCTCCTAGAGCAAGATATGAGGAGGTTGGAGGGCTAGAGTCCAAACATTATTCAAAGCTGTGCAAGAAGAGTGAATCAATCTTCCAAGGTAGGGTGAAGGTGCATAGAGGAATATTATTCAATGCTCATAGTCGAGATATGCATAAGTGCTCAGTACAAAGTCACTTGCAAAAAACATATCTTATCTCCTACATCATGGAAGGGGAGGGTCTTCAAAATTAAACTTGTTTTGAATCAGTAAAAAAGATTGTTTTTGACGTTTTGGTTTGAATCTTGACAATGCCAACATTTATGGAGGGCTCTGCTCCTTACAAACTATGTTGATTCTTGTTTCCCTCCCCCTCTCTTCCTTCATATACACTATGAGAGTCTCTTTCAAAAGGGTGCCTCATGGTACTTTCTTCATTACATGTTCACAATGCGTGAAGATGTTTTGATCATCAAGCTTTTTAACCTTACATCCCAAGGTAGGTGGGATTGACACAAGGATATGTTGTGAGGATGAGGTTTCTCCTCAATACATACATGAGCCATTACATATTGCATACATACGTACCTACATGCATAAATACGTACATACGTACATGCATACATGTGTATATACTTGTACATGCATACATACTTGCGTACGCACGGACAACATGCGTGCCTACGTATGTACATACATGTATGACATGCGTTCATGCGTACACACGTACATGCATACATACGTAAATATGTACATACATACATACATACATACATACATACATACATACATACATACATACATACATACATACATACATACATACATACGTATACATACATACATACATACGTATACATACATACATACATACATACATACATACATACATACATACATACATACATACATACATACATACATACATACATACATACATACGTACATACACACACACATACATACATACATACATACATACATACATACATACATACATACATACATACATACGTACGTACGTACGTACATACATACGTACGTACGTACGTACATACATACGTACATACATAGATACGTACATATACATACATACGTATAAATACATACATACATACGTATAAATGCATACATATACATACATACATTTTTTTCTCTTTTGGAAAAAATATGATTTCGTTAACGATATTCACAAATGTAAATGATATTTGGAGGTGGAACGATTAGAGGGCTTCCTAGGGCCTTCTTAAGGATTGTAAGGATGAGTAGCTCTACATAACTCTCATGAGGCAGGATTGTGCTCGCAGGAAGCAGGCATTTTTGTAGGATGCCTCTTGGAATACTTGTTTGGAATATATTCCTTTCATAAAAAATTAAAGTACTCCTTGAGTGCTAGATGAAACAAAGAATCTAGAATCGAAGTTGGTACAACTCGAAAGTGAATTTGCAAATTGACAGATTTCCAATGATAGAGTTGAAATGCTTGAGACAAGTGTAACGAAGAGTTATAGAAAGTGAAAGTGTGCTGGAATATGGAGAGATAATAGACTGTTTGTAGAGAAAACAGCCTATGTGATGAGAAATGGAGTAAAAATCTGTAACCCTAACAAAGGTTACATTCTTCTTTGATGTAGTAGTTACAACAGCTTCTCTACTTGAGGTAGTAGGTTGGAAAACCTGGTACAGTAGCAAGAATAGAAGATATGACCAAAAATAGAAGCAACTTACTAAAATCAGCAGGTACACACACGAATGTGTTCCCAAAATTGAAGCCCCCATGGAATGCGCAGCGATTTTGCGGGATTTCTTGGATTAGTTTTTGAAGTGTCTTTTATTGATTTCAGGGTAATGTAGATGGAGGTGAACTGATAAGTGTGTTTACCATCTCTTCATTAGACATGTTAACTCCAATGTAGAGAAGTTGATCATGAATGTCCTAATGTTGCATATGCAACGAGTTGCAAACCTTCGCGACTTTTGCAACGCAACTCCACGTTGCGTACGCGTTCGCAACGCGTTGCTAAAAAATAAAAAAAATAGAACCCTTCCCAACAAAGTAAAAAATGCTACACAAGGTTCTTTTATCTTCTATCCATTACAACTTATAAACAAAAAGTTGATGAGGTGAATAATCATACAAGAAAGGCCAATGCATCGACGAGAAAAAAAAAGGAGGGAGACAAAGAGAGTATACGATGTCCTTACCATATGATCATTCCAACACCATGTACCATATAATATCATGCATATGCAGATATATTACTTATGTATGTATGTACTATATATGTAATGTATGTATGTATATTCCTACTTTTATATGTTCACCCTAAATTCCACAATCAATATAGAGACAAAAAATAGAGACAATATGGAGAATAGGCAATACAGAGAGAAGAAAAGGAGCCAAGATCCAAATATATATATATTACATTCCATGATGAAGTACATCTAGATGGAATGATGATAATGCAAGATATACAAACTGTTGATAACTCCACAATTTCCAAAGTTGAGGATGATCTTCTCTAAATAGATAAGCTCCATGCTGCTGGACACCTTGTAAATGAAGAAAACACAACTCCATCTCTCCAAGTTGAGGCGACTTCCTCCTCTGACACAAGCTCAAGAGAAGAGTTCCAAAAGTGATGAAAATAAGTGATTGAGCCCTATCTTTATAATATTTTGTCAGCTCCCAAGTATGGCTGAGTGACTAACCCCAAGGAGCACAAGAGGGTTGTCAAGTAGGTTGAACATCACTCCACATGTAAGCAAAGAAGCAATGCTCTCCAATCTACAAATCCAGCAAATAAAATTCCAGCAACTATAAGTGTATGTTGCTGCTATGATAGCTGCAATCGGCCAATTACTGTTGTGACCCTTCCTCGAGTGTATAACTCTTCAAGAATATATTCAGTATCTTCATGAACATTCTGCATATCATTGCTGAATATCAAACTGAGCTTGATCTCTATGCCATTAAGATTTAACTCTTCTACATGTAGCGGAATTCTCAATGTACTCTAGATTATCCTGCTGCGATACCAATTTTTGGTGCTTAGACGAATTCTCTATGTACTCTAGATTATCTTGCAGTAGTTTTTAGATTACAATCAATATAGAGACATAGAGAA